>OY804582.1:119980806-120494601 GCA_963680875.1 Bathymodiolus brooksi
GACAACTGGTCAGCTAGCACATACAAAATAACACTCAGTACAAACAAAGTGTAGATGTCAGAGTGTAAGAGTAGAAAGACAACTGGTCAGCTAGCACATACAAAATAACACTCAGTACAAACAAAGTGTAGATGTCAGAGTGTAAGAGTAGAAAGACAACTGGTCAGCTAGCACATACAAAATAACACTCAGTACAAACAAAGTGTAGATGTCAGAGTGTAAGAGTAGAAAGACAACTGGTCAGCTAGCACATACAAAATAACACTCAGTACAAACAAAGTGTAGATGTCAGAGTGTAAGAGTAGAAAGACAACTGGTCAGCTAGCACATACAAAATAACACTCAGTACAAACAAAGAGTAGATGTCAGAGTGTAAGAGTAGAAAGACAACTGGTCAGCTAGCACATACAAAATAACACTCAGTACAAACAAAGTGTAGATGTCAGAGTGTAAGAGTAGAAAGACAACTGGTCAGCTAGCACATACAAAATAACACTCAGTACAAACAAAGAGTAGATGTCAGAGTGTAAGAGTAGAAAGACAACTGGTCAGCTAGCACATACAAAATAACACTCAGTACAAACAAAGTGTAGATGTCAGAGTGTAAGAGTAGAAAGACAACTGGTCAGCTAGCACATACAAAATAACACTCAGTACAAACAAAGTGTAGATGTCAGAGTGTAAGAGTAGAAAGACAACTGGTCAGCTAGCACATACAAAATAACACTCAGTACAAACAAAGTGTAGATGTCAGAGTGTAAGAGTAGAAAGACAACTGGTCAGCTAGCACATACAAAATAACACTCAGTACAAACAAAGTGTAGATGTCAGAGTGTAAGAGTAGAAAGACAACTGGTCAGCTAGCACATACAAAATAACACTCAGTACAAACAAAGTGTAGATGTCAGAGTGTAAGAGTAGAAAGACAACTGGTCAGCTAGCACATACAAAATAACACTCAGTACAAACAAAGTGTAGATGTCAGAGTGTAAGAGTAGAAAGACAACTGGTCAGCTAGCACATACAAAATAACACTCAGTACAAACAAAGTGTAGATGTCAGAGTGTAAGAGTAGAAAGACAACTGGTCAGCTAGCACATACAAAATAACACTCAGTACAAACAAAGTGTAGATGTCAGAGTGTAAGAGTAGAAAGACAACTGGTCAGCTAGCACATACAAAATAACACTCAGTACAAACAAAGTGTAGATGTCAGAGTGTAAGAGTAGAAAGACAACTGGTCAGCTAGCACATACAAAATAACACTCAGTACAAACAAAGTGTAGATGTCAGAGTGTAAGAGTAGAAAGACAACTGGTCAGCTAGCACATACAAAATAACACTCAGTACAAACAAAGTGTAGATGTCAGAGTGTAAGAGTAGAAAGACAACTGGTCAGCTAGCACATACAAAATAACACTCAGTACAAACAAAGTGTAGATGTCAGAGTGTAAGAGTAGAAAGACAACTGGTCAGCTAGCACATACAAAATAACACTCAGTACAAACAAAGTGTAGATGTCAGAGTGTAAGAGTAGAAAGACAACTGGTCAGCTAGCACATACAAAATAACACTCAGTACAAACAAAGTGTAGATGTCAGAGTGTAAGAGTAGAAAGACAACTGGTCAGCTAGCACATACAAAATAACACTCAGTACAAACAAAGAGTAGATGTCAGAGTGTAAGAGTAGAAAGACAACTGGTCAGCTAGCACATACAAAATAACACTCAGTACAAACAAAGTGTAGATGTCAGAGTGTAAGAGTAGAAAGACAACTGGTCAGCTAGCACATACAAAATAACACTCAGTACAAACAAAGAGTAGATGTCAGAGTGTAAGAGTAGAAAGACAACTGGTCAGCTAGCACATACAAAATAACACTCAGTACAAACAAAGTGTAGATGTCAGAGTGTAAGAGTAGAAAGACAACTGGTCAGCTAGCACATACAAAATAACACTCAGTACAAACAAAGTGTAGATGTCAGAGTGTAAGAGTAGAAAGACAACTGGTCAGCTAGCACATACAAAATAACACTCAGTACAAACAAAGTGTAGATGTCAGAGTGTAAGAGTAGAAAGACAACTGGTCAGCTAGCACATACAAAATAACACTCAGTACAAACAAAGAGTAGATGTCAGAGTGTAAGAGTAGAAAGACAACTGGTCAGCTAGCACATACAAAATAACACTCAGTACAAACAAAGTGTAGATGTCAGAGTGTAAGAGTAGAAAGACAACTGGTCAGCTAGCACATACAAAATAACACTCAGTACAAACAAAGTGTAGATGTCAGAGTGTAAGAGTAGAAAGACAACTGGTCAGCTAGCACATACAAAATAAGACTCAGTACAAACAAAGTGTAGATGTCAGAGTGTAAGAGTAGAAAGACAATTGGTCAGCTAGCACATACAAAATAACACTCAGTACAAACAAAGAGTAGATGTCAGAGTGTAAGAGTAGAAAGACAACTGGTCAGCTAGCACATACAAAATAACACTCAGTACAAACAAAGTGTAGATGTCAGAGTGTAAGAGTAGAAAGACAACTGGTCAGCTAGCACATACAAAATAACACTCAGTACAAACAAAGTGTAGATGTCAGAGTGTAAGAGTAGAAAGACAACTGGTCAGCTAGCACATACAAAATAAGACTCAGTACAAACAAAGAGTAGATGTCAGAGTGTAAGAGTAGAAAGACAACTGGTCAGCTAGCACATACAAAATAACACTCAGTACAAACAAAGTGTAGATGTCAGAGTGTAAGAGTAGAAAGACAACTGGTCAGCTAGCACATACAAAATAACACTCAGTACAAACAAAGTGTAGATGTCAGAGTGTAAGAGTAGAAAGACAACTGGTCAGCTAGCACATACAAAATAACACTCAGTACAAACAAAGTGTAGATGTCAGAGTGTAAGAGTAGAAAGACAACTGGTCAGCTAGCACATACAAAATAACACTCAGTACAAACAAAGAGTAGATGTCAGAGTGTAAGAGTAGAAAGACAACTGGTCAGCTAGCACATACAAAATAAGACTCAGTACAAACAAAGTGTAGATGTCAGAGTGTAAGAGTAGAAAGACAACTGGTCAGCTAGCACATACAAAATAACACTCAGTACAAACAAAGAGTAGATGTCAGAGTGTAAGAGTAGAAAGACAACTGGTCAGCTAGCACATACAAAATAACACTCAGTACAAACAAAGTGTAGATGTCAGAGTGTAAGAGTAGAAAGACAACTGGTCAGCTAGCACATACAAAATAACACTCAGTACAAACAAAGTGTAGATGTCAGAGTGTAAGAGTAGAAAGACAACTGGTCAGCTAGCACATACAAAATAAGACTCAGTACAAACAAAGAGTAGATGTCAGAGTGTAAGAGTAGAAAGACAACTGGTCAGCTAGCACATACAAAATAACACTCAGTACAAACAAAGTGTAGATGTCAGAGTGTAAGAGTAGAAAGACAACTGGTCAGCTAGCACATACACAATAACACTCAGTACAAACAAAGTGTAGATGTCAGAGTGTAAGAGTAGAAAGACAACTGGTCAGCTAGCACATACAAAATAACACTCAGTACAAACAAAGTGTAGATGTCAGAGTGTAAGAGTAGAAAGACAACTGGTCAGCTAGCACATACAAAATAACACTCAGTACAAACAAAGTGTAGATGTCAGAGTGTAAGAGTAGAAAGACAACTGGTCAGCTAGCACATACAAAATAAGACTCAGTACAAACAAAGAGTAGATGTCAGAGTGTAAGAGTAGAAAGACAACTGGTCAGCTAGCACATACAAAATAACACTCAGTACAAACAAAGTGTAGATGTCAGAGTGTAAGAGTAGAAAGACAACTGGTCAGCTAGCACATACAAAATAACACTCAGTACAAACAAAGAGTAGATGTCAGAGTGTAAGAGTAGAAAGACAACTGGTCAGCTAGCACATACAAAATAACACTCAGTACAAACAAAGTGTAGATGTCAGAGTGTAAGAGTAGAAAGACAACTGGTCAGCTAGCACATACAAAATAAGACTCAGTACAAACAAAGTGTAGATGTCAGAGTGTAAGAGTAGAAAGACAACTGGTCAGCTAGCACATACAAAATAACACTCAGTACAAACAAAGTGTAGATATCAGAGTGTAAGAGTAGAAAGACAACTGGTCAGCTAGCACATACAAAATAACACTCAGTACAAACAAAGTGTAGATATCAGAGTGTAAGAGTAGAAAGACAACTGGTCAGCTAGCACATACAAAATAACACTCAGTACAAACAAAGTGTAGATATCAGAATGTAAGAGTAGAAAGACAACTGGTCAGCTAGCACATACAAAATAACACTCAGTACAAACAAAGTGTAGATGTCAGAGTGTAAGAGTAGAAAGACAACTGGTCAGCTAGCACATACAAAATAAGACTCAGTACAAACAAAGAGTAGATGTCAGAGTGTAAGAGTAGAAAGACAACTGGTCAGCTAGCACATACAAAATAACACTCAGTACAAACAAAGTGTAGATGTCAGAGTGTAAGAGTAGAAAGACAACTGGTCAGCTAGCACATACAAAATAACACTCAGTACAAACAAAGAGTAGATGTCAGAGTGTAAGAGTAGAAAGACAACTGGTCAGCTAGCACATACAAAATAACACTCAGTACAAACAAAGTGTAGATGTCAGAGTGTAAGAGTAGAAAGACAACTGGTCAGCTAGCACATACAAAATAAGACTCAGTACAAACAAAGTGTAGATGTCAGAGTGTAAGAGTAGAAAGACAACTGGTCAGCTAGCACATACAAAATAACACTCAGTACAAACAAAGTGTAGATATCAGAGTGTAAGAGTAGAAAGACAACTGGTCAGCTAGCACATACAAAATAACACTCAGTACAAACAAAGTGTAGATATCAGAGTGTAAGAGTAGAAAGACAACTGGTCAGCTAGCACATACAAAATAACACTCAGTACAAACAAAGTGTAGATATCAGAATGTAAGAGTAGAAAGACAACTGGTCAGCTAGCACATACAAAATAACACTCAGTACAAACAAAGTGTAGATGTCAGAGTGTAAGAGTAGAAAGACAACTGGTCAGCTAGCACATACAAAATAAGACTCAGTACAAACAAAGTGTAGATGTCAGAGTGTAAGAGTAGAAAGACAACTGGTCAGCTAGCACATACAAAATAACACTCAGTACAAACAAAGTGTAGATATCAGAGTGTAAGAGTAGAAAGACAACTGGTCAGCTAGCACATACAAAATAACACTCAGTACAAACAAAGTGTAGATATCAGAGTGTAAGAGTAGAAAGACAACTGGTCAGCTAGCACATACAAAATAACACTCAGTACAAACAAAGTGTAGATATCAGAGTGTAAGAGTAGAAAGACAACTGGTCAGCTAGCACATACAAAATAACACTCAGTACAAACAAAGTGTAGATGTCAGAGTGTAAGAGTAGAAAGACAACTGGTCAGCTAGCACATACAAAATAACACTCAGTACAAACAAAGTGTAGATGTCAGAGTGTAAGAGTAGAAAGACAACTGGTCAGCTAGCACATACAAAATAAGACTCAGTACAAACAAAGTGTAGATGTCAGAGTGTAAGAGTAGAAAGACAACTGGTCAGCTAGCACATACAAAATAACACTCAGTACAAACAAAGTGTAGATGTCAGAGTGTAAGAGTAGAAAGACAACTGGTCAGCTAGCACATACAAAATAACACTCAGTACAAACAAAGTGTAGATGTCAGAGTGTAAGAGTAGAAAGACAACTGGTCAGCTAGCACATACAAAATAAGACTCAGTACAAACAAAGAGTAGATGTCAGAGTGTAAGAGTAGAAAGACAACTGGTCAGCTAGCACATACAAAATAACACTCAGTACAAACAAAGTGTAGATGTCAGAGTGTAAGAGTAGAAAGACAACTGGTCAGCTAGCACATACAAAATAACACTCAGTACAAACAAAGTGTAGATGTCAGAGTGTAAGAGTAAGAAAGACAACTGGTCAGCTAGCACATACAAAATAACACTCAGTACAAACAAAGTGTAGATGTCAGAGTGTAAGAGTAGAAAGACAACTGGTCAGCTAGCACATACAAAATAAGACTCAGTACAAACAAAGTGTAGATGTCAGAGTGTAAGAGTAGAAAGACAACTGGTCAGCTAGCACATACAAAATAAGACTCAGTACAAACAAAGTGTAGATGTCAGAGTGTAAGAGTAGAAAGACAACTGGTCAGCTAGCACATACAAAATAACACTCAGTACAAACAAAGTGTAGATGTCAGAGTGTAAGAGTAGAAAGACAACTGGTCAGCTAGCACATACAAAATAAGACTCAGTACAAACAAAGTGTAGATGTCAGAGTGTAAGAGTAGAAAGACAACTGGTCAGCTAGCACATACAAAATAACACTCAGTACAAACAAAGAGTAGATGTCAGAGTGTAAGAGTAGAAAGACAACTGGTCAGCTAGCACATACAAAATAACACTCAGTACAAACAAAGTGTAGATGTCAGAGTGTAAGAGTAGAAAGACAACTCGTCAGCTAGCACATACAAAATAACACTCAGTACAAACAAAGTGTAGATGTCAGAGTGTAAGAGTAGAAAGACAACTGGTCAGCTAGCACATACAAAATAAGACTCAGTACAAACAAAGAATAGATGTCAGAGTGTAAGAGTAGAAAGACAACTGGTCAGCTAGCACATACAAAATAACACTCAGTACAAACAAAGTGTAGATGTCAGAGTGTAAGAGTAGAAAGACAACTGGTCAGCTAGCACATACAAAATAACACTCAGTACAAACAAAGTGTAGATGTCAGAGTGTAAGAGTAGAAAGACAACTGGTCAGCTAGCACATACAAAATAACACTCAGTACAAACAAAGTGTAGATGTCAGAGTGTAAGAGTAAAAAGACAACTGGTCAGCTAGCACATACAAAATAACACTCAGTACAAACAAAGTGTAGATGTCAGAGTGTAAGAGTAGAAAGACAACTGGTCAGCTAGCACATACAAAATAACACTCAGCAGTTTGTACTAGTACAAACATCATTATCATATGATATCGCTGACAAATTGCTGCACCATGTTAAAATTGCCTAGAGAAAACAATGAATACCTTTTTTGCAAGGAATATAAACAGTTGTGAAGATTATACAGGTTAGATAAATTAACAAATATTCAAACATTAAAACTTGTGTGTTTACACAAGGTACATTCTGGTTTCAGTCAGCACATGTTGAATGGTATTTTTTTAAAGAAGATATTTTACTGTGATTCAGACATCTTATATAAGTAGTTTCCATGAATAACTCAGTTACAATAGTGAGCGATTGACTTGTTTAATGCCAAGTGAGCAATTTTTCAGCTATATCATAGCGAGAACAAGTTGCATTTTGATGAGATGATGATGTCCTTTTCTGCTAGACCAACAAGATTAGTTGGATTTTTATAGTGCTAGCTCAATGAAACAACAGGACATGGGTAGAACACTGATGCGGTCCACAAATTAATAAAAAGGTCTAGTCTTAATGCAAATATTTTGTTATTTCAAATAAAATCATATGACACAACAAAGATCAACTGTATTATGTATATACTGTCAAACAAGTTAGTGACCACCTCTATTAAGCAAGGGGCCATCATGGTCATGATTGTATGGTAGTTAGACTTATAACTACCTATGCAATCAGTGCCTATCACCACTAACGTTGCGAGTTCGAATCCCACTCAGACGAGGTATCCTTGATACAACATTATGTGATAAAATTTGTCAGTGACTTGTGGCAGGTTGGTGGTTTTCTCAAGGTACTGCGATTTCTTCCACTAATAAAACAGACCGTCACGATATAAATGAAATATTGTTGAAAGTGGCATTAAACACCATAACCCGAACTCTAACCCTCTATTAATAGTAGGGTAGCAGGGTATCGATTTTTGCAGATTTGCCTTAATAGTATGGCACACGGCTAAATTATATATCTTTGGAAAGAGCAGAACGTGACTTATCGATGTCGTTGTTATCTAGTGTGGTCACGTTATGAAATAATTTGGGTCAAAGGTAAAACCCGTATTTTTCAAAAAAATGTTATTAGACTTTAACAATATCTTTTTTGCGTACATTTTTCAGTTATTTTTATACAACAAACAGCGGAAGTGGTTGAGAAATGATCAAGGTCTATAACCCCATATAATTTTACGCTTTAATTTGTATTTTACGGGTGTCAAGGCACCGTAACCACGGAAAGGTAAAAAAATATCATTATTTTTCACTACTAAAAGCTAGGAGTGACATTGACCTTATTCTTTATCGGTTTTTTATTATTTTATGTTAGAATCTTATACAATATATGCTGAAATTATTTTTTAAAGTATAGCATTCCCCTTTCCTGAACTCATTTGTATCGCGAGCTGCAAGTTTCTGCCTTATAAAAACAGCTTAAAAAAAGACGACTACATCAAGTACTGAACAAAAAGTGAACGAAAAATTCAGTCTCTAGCGGGAAACTTAGTTGATAAACATTGGATGAAAATAATTTAATGGAAAATAATTCCATGGAACCGGAATGTATGATATTAAAGCATTTAACAATGAATGTAAAATGGAGGGAGGTGACGTTGGTCCACAATGTTTTGTGAAAGATTTGTTATGAGTGGTAAATCTGGTTTGTAAGAAGGAGGACTCGGTATCTTGTTGGCTTAAAGCCCACCAACCACGTCAAGGTCAGAGACCAACTGACATGTTTGTTTCTTTGTTTGTTTGGTTTTTTTGTTGTTTTTGTTGTTGTTGTTGTTGCTTTTTTTTACAGATTTAAAGACTTAACTTAACAATTTCATTCCTTTACATCTAACTGCAATAAATCCACATCATCGTCGTCTATGCTTTTAATTCTGAACATTTGTGTGTTCGAATTGCGACCTGCTTGGCACGGACAAAGGTCGGTGCAAGACAACCCTTGCTCAAAACACACACAACCACTTGAACAGACTGCTTTACCTTTACAAGTGTAAATAAGATATTGTAAAAAGTCAGATGACATTTGACCTTGAAAGTAGACAGGAAGGAGTGATCCATGTCTTTTTTCCCAACCAAACTGCAAAGGACTCTTAGGAGGTACCAGGGGTACAAGTGATCAAATACTTAGTTATGCACCACAGGCACTTGTTTCATTCAAAAAATATATGCCCCCCTCCTCTTCCTTACTTCAAGGTAAACATCTGCCCTTTTCCCCTTCCCCACTTCGCCTCAATATTTTTCGCTTATTTATATCGTTACACTACCGAGATATTTCTCTTTTCGACTGCCACATTTAAATATACCTACTGGGCCCCCCTCAGACGAATTGGACAAGAATATTCAGCGAACATCGCAGGGTCTATTTTTCAGTCATTGAAATGGATACAGCCACTTTCGGTCTGGTCTAAATTGATTTAGAAAATTAAAAAAAGGTGCTTTAAAAATCAAATGTCAGTAATTTAGAGTTGAACATATTTTTATAATCTGCATTGGAACAATTATCTGTATTTTAAAGGCTTACTTTACATTTGAGAGGAGATGATCATGATGGCATTGTTACACATGGCCGGTCTAGAGAATTCCGAATGCATATGAAAAATCCAGCGCAAACCGGAAGTGGCTGTGTCCGTTTCAATGACTTAAAAGTAGACCATGCGACGTTCGCTGAATATTCTTGTCCAATTCGTCTGAGGGGGGCCCGGTAGACTGTCCTTCTGCTGCGTCTTTCACATTTTGAAGGCATTCGGCAGTTTTGATTTTGTGGAGTTTTCTGTCTTTTTTAAAAATCTGTTTTCCACAGAATATGCACAGTGCAATGTCTGTAGACGTGTCATCG
The DNA here is from genome assembly GCA_963680875.1 of Bathymodiolus brooksi. NCBI lineage: Eukaryota > Metazoa > Mollusca > Bivalvia > Mytilida > Modiolidae > Bathymodiolus > Bathymodiolus brooksi. The sequence goes on from OY804582.1 coordinate 119,990,678, forward strand.
GTTTGTTCGTTCAACAAGGGAACCTGTGATGTGTTCGGTTTATGATCAGAGCCCACCGACTCAACCTTGAAGAAACTGCAATTTCGTCTACTTGTGTACGTCTTATAGCAAGACCTGTGGTACAGCATACTTGTATCATCACTCCTAAGATTATCAATATCAGAAACAGAATGTACTACTCTAAAAAAACACACCATCTCTTCTTGCTTCCATTGCTTCTATGAGGCTATATTTACTAACATTTCTCATTTCAATAAGTAACTCAGGGGTAGAGACCTGGCATATAATACATTTGTCTCATTCAACTTCATTCCTACTTTTTATAGGACTAGAAGGGCAAAGCTTAAGCGGGCTGCCAAATTGTGACATTTCCCGGATGAAAAACGTGTCCTACGAACTTGTTCCGTAAACTACAAATTAGTGTTCACGAAAATACAAAAATATCAAAAATAGCGTAATTTAACTACATGGTTGTTCGTTCATTGTATTGAGATAAGTTTATTCTACTAAAAGACACAATCACATGCCAAACAGAAGACAAAATGTTAAATATACTGTTTCAGTACAGTACTGAATAATGACTGGATTGTGTTAACCACAAATCGAATACCGACACGTGGTAATCCGTGTTTGCCACAGGCTAAATTTGATCAGATTTCACATCTCTTTAATCGCTAATTTCTATTGAATGATAACTTTAAAAATATTGATTTTTGGTACACATGTGTACTAAGTAATGATGTCTTTACTTCTATTTAAAATATTCTAGAATTCCTTCGGAACATTATTCTATACTTGAAAATAGGGTAACATTTTGGTAATATGTAGATACGGGAAAACTTAAGAATAAAATAAAATAAAAAGATGTTGAGTTTCCCGTTTTTAGTTTTGATGACATAATTAGCATATTGTCTTTGTGTCAAGCACTTTGATTTGATAACTTACAGGTCTTGATGTTCATTTTATTCGTGTTGAAATTTTGTTGTAAAATGTACAGTTAGAGGGTGCCTTCAGGGGCGTAGCTAGCCTTTTTTGCAGTGCAAGCAACCATACCTTGGAGAGGGGGTCTTTTTTTTTACTAGATGCAAAATGGTGCGTTCTGAGGTGTTTTCGTGGGTAAATTGAATACATAAAGCAACATATTGATTTCATGATTTTGTTAGACAGAATTCACTTAGAATTGCCCAAAATCTGTTCTTCGTGTCTTAGCAGACACGCACTTCTCCATAACTTTGTCTAAATCCACACTGAAATCGCGATGGATATGCTTTAATGCTAGCGATGACAACCTATCATTATTCATTGTTGATCGTACATATGTCTTCAACTGACGTAGTACCCTGAACGATCGCTCTGCGGTAGCACTTGTTACCGGCATTGTCAACATGATACACAAGATGGTATCTATAGAAGGATATAGCACCAGGTTTACTGCATCAAGTGTCTCACAAAGTGAAATTGGCATCTGATCGCGAGGTGTTATACTCCAGCATGTTTGCCATCGAGCGACCTCCCTCTTGAATTCGTCTAAATTACATGTCAGGTCAGTCTGGTATGTCTCATACAATGTCGCGATTTGTTTGTTCGTAATATTTCCTATAACACGAGGAAGCAGATACTGTGCATAAAAGCGATTTTCTGATTTTATCAGACGCGACTCCAATTCCATTATCATGTGGTCTATGAACGCATAGTACAAAGAAACTTTCCAATACTGTTTTGGCGTGTTTGCAGGGTGATTGGCTCTGGTAGTCTGTCTTCCACATTGCCTCGACATATTTTTAACGATATCGAAAGGTTCTGATAAATCTAATGCCGATTGATACAATTCATCCCAAATTGATTCATCGAGTCGTTCAGCTCGTAACAACTCAATGACAGTTTTACATTCTTTTGTAGCCTCCAGCAGGTCACATTCGATACCTTGCAGGAATTTCGACAGAAACACTGTACTCTGTAAAATGTGTTCTGATACTACCTGAGCTATAACAAATACAAATCTGGTAATAGATGCAAGGTATTGTCTGGCTTTGTCATCTTCTAGTCCTTGTAATCATTCCAACGCATGAACCACTACAGGAAATGATGTTTTAAAAGTGTACAGTGCGTCGGCTCGACTCGTCCATCGCGTTTCGCAAAGTGTGCGCATTTTGGTCCGCTTGTCCATATTTTTGATGTAACTCATACTAATGATACGCCCGTAACGTCATTTGAATAAAATTTGAAATGCAGTAATTTTTATGACATTGAATTTTCACAAAAAGCCACGAGACTTTGTTTTCCACTTTTTTTTTTAAAAAAAAAATATTATTCCTTATTTATTTTATTTTTTTTGCTCTTTATTTTTTTTTCTTCAGCACGCCGATGTGCACGCAACTGCGTGTTGGCGTATAGGGAGCTACGCGCCTGGCCTTCAGAAAACGTAAAAAATTAGAAAATGTGACCATGGTAGGTTACGACGACATAAATAAATAAAAACTACAATAATTTTTATGTCAAAATACTATTAACCCAAACTCGAAAACTAGCAGCCTTTTTAAACACCCACTACCCTACTATAAGCAATAACTTGTATTATGTGACATTAATTTTAATTTTCCTTCACAGTGCATTTCATATTGATAAAACCTGTATTAAGTGACCACCTTTCTTATGTGATCCTATTTCTATGTTCCTAAGACAGGATTGAGTGTAAATGCATATTGTACTCCACCAAATACAAGTCTTCACCAAACCAAGGGAGATAATATTATTTTGTCCAAAAACAAATATGGGATATTCTTCTTTTTACAGAAATGCATATATTTATCACAGAATTTATGTGTAAATGATGACATGATTTCAACAATAGCTATTAATTGTCCATTTCTTGAGTAAGTATCCATATTTATCTGTTATATTCTAATTGATTGATTGATTGGAGTTTAACATCAACTTAAGTAGTATTTCAGATATATCGTGGTGTTGTTATATTCTGATACAAAATCACATTTTTTTTTGTCACTTTCATAGTATAATAGCCACTCTCATAAAGCCACCCCTTCTGCAATGAAAAAGTGGCTTTAATAGAGGTGTAATATCTCTTGAGGGGACAATTTAATAGTATTGTACTAACTCAGTGCATCTAATAGTACTAGCAGATACCTGGCCTGATAAGACAGGTGACCTTTGGTAAGAGTAGGACTACTGTAGCTATTGGTTATCTAGTGACATCGTTGTCCTTGACATTGTTGTCACTCTGTAGTTAAACCATCAAAAAATCCTCTTTCCACACTGGATAGATTTTAACCAAAATTTAGCACATTCCTTTTCAGAACCAACTGGTGTGCACCTCCTACCTTATTTTACTTATCATTGGGACACAGGTGACACACATATTTAGTTAAACATCCATAATTTGATAATTCCTGTAAAATGTTACTTTGTTATAACCCAAAATGACCAACACATTCTTACTTTATTAAAATGACCAACACATTCTTACTTTATTAAAATGACCAACACATTCTTACTTTATTTAAATGTAGATATCTAGTTAACTGTACATGATACTTTTCTGGTCTAACCATCATCAGTTATTGTCAAAAATTGGAATCACAAATAATATAAAAAGTCTGAGAGAGAAAGTAAACCAACAGGTTTAAATAGCCTAAATCAGCCTGAGGTAGAGTAACCTTAGTTTAAATAATAATTACATTATTTATTAATTAACTGTATATTTCAGTAACAAATAAATCTTACAACCATACCAATGACAAAACACTGATTACTGGGCAGATGATACCCTCAGGAACTAATAATCTGCCAATGATAGTAATAAAAAAAATAATAGATATCTAATTGTGTGGGCATGACACATGACACATGTCAGGAATAATCTTCATCAGGTATGCTTAAAGTCAAAAGATTGCCAAGCTAAATAATATAAAAGTCATTGGGAGAAGGAAAACCATAGGGCCTGGTTTGGATACCAATATCTGCTTCACTAAGTTATCCAAGGAATGATTTATCAAGTTCAAGATAACGTAATTCGACCCACTTAGAACTATAGAATCGGTATTTGATGACTAAAATACAGTGGGTCAAGCAAATTACGATGTCCAGTAATTTACTGTGTCGACACTTGCTTTTAATGTACACTGCTCAACTTTCCCTTGTCGATATGACGCAGTCATATCACACTGCGCTCAGCGTAGCTCTTTATTCTGTTATAGTAACATATAAATTGTTTTAAGGACTTATGTACAAAAAATGTATTGTGTATATTTTTACAGGACAATAGATATTAGTGGTTGCCATAGAGATATAACAGGACTTGGTATAAAAACATTAGGTGTCTGTCCTAGTCTAACTTCTTTAGATATCAGCTATCTATATAAGGTACCTGGTTTGTTTGTGTACAGTGTGCATTATATTATACTGGATTTATTGGGGTTAATTGTTTACAGTGTATATTCAAACACCGCATCGGTGGTGTAATGGTTAATGTGCTAACCTCAAGTGCGGTAGATCGTGGGTTCAAGCCCCGGTCGGGTGAAACCATAGACTATAAAATTGGTATTTGTTGCTTCTCACAGGGTTCCCAAATTACCGGGAATTTGGTTTATACTTTTCACGGTCAGGAAAAGTCCTTGAATTTTACAGAAATCGCGAAAATCTGGGAAAATATCGGGAATTTTATTGCCGGTCAAGGTTCATTTGTAGTACCAAATCTTTTTGGTTATTAGTCACTTCTTAACACATCTGATTCAGCTGAACACTTAATGTAACGGCATTTAGAAAAGTTTGATGAATGTAACCTATTAACCTGACGAAATGGCACGACTTTCAACAGTTTCTTCTTTCTTTTTGTCACAAATTGGAGTTTGGGAATTTCTCCCAGACATTAATATCAACTCAAACATTCTCACCGAGGAATCTGTTGTGAACATTTTACAGTCTATAATTGTGAAAAATGTGAAGAAGTTGTGTTTAAGTAGAAGAACATTGACGAAACAGAAACAGTTTTCAGAAACAACAACGGCCACGTGTGTCGATTTAATTTCAAAATGTACGACATTGGTTGATTTGATTTGGAGGGATGTTTTTACCTCAGCCCCAGTCAAGTTAGTCAACTTCTTGAGAGTTTGCCAAATTTAACCAGACTCTTAGTATCGCCGAGATTGAATAGAGAACTCCATCTATGGAGAAAAGTTTATGAATCCTTGGTTTACAGTAGCAGCAGGACCAGGACAAGGATCAAATTTTTAAAAGAAATACATGTATAAGATAGAAAATCTGATGTCCATGCTTTTTAAATTATCAACAGTTTAGGGAGTGGATGTGGTCGAGTGGTCTGGGGCACTGGACGTAAGGCTAAGCAAATGGTGCTGCAGTGTATCAATGGTGTGGGTTCAAATCCTGTCGAGGGAAGAACAAAAATTTGACAGCTCTAAAATCTAATTCTAACACTGTTTGGTTTAATTTTCAGACGTATATATATATAAACTTCTGAAAAAGTAGCCAACGTATGAACCTACGAGATGTCGGATCGGAAACAAGTGTTAACGATACTGTGCAAACAAACAAAAATGATAAATAAACGTCTAAAATGTTAGCACAACGATATCAAAAAAAGATGTTAAAATGTAACAAAAATAACTATAAGTCTACAAAAAGACTATAATTATAATTAAATCGACGGATATTTCGCTTGACCGACAAGCTTCATCAGCGTCTGTAATCTGATTTGAAAAATTGTCACGTGACCATCAGTTATCGTGACAAATTACTAAAAATCATAATTAAGTTCTCCTTTATGTATTCAGCATTATACTGATTGGTTGGCCTGGCGTCTACATAAGGACTCAGCATGTTTATCTAATACAAAGCAGGTTTCATCATCAAAATCACTTGTACTCACATGATATAGCTGAAACTAATTGCCATCTGAGATTGGAAAACAGTAAATCAATCACTCACTGAAAAATCAATTACATAAATGTTGTTGTTTTATGCAGGTCGATGACAAGAGTATGCAAGTTTTAGCAAGGAGTGGTCGGTTGAAATTTCTTACTGCAAGAGCTTGCTCTGCTTTAACAGATGAAGGTATGATATTGACTGTATTATTATGTTATGTAGAACATGTTCACTGTGATGAGTCTCAAATTGTGAACCCTGAATACAATTGTCTTTCTGGAAGAGGGAAAAAAGTGTTCATTTCTGTATAATATTTATACATTGTTGAATTTGTTCTTTTTCTGAATCCGAGTGAAATATTTGCCACTGGACATTAAACAACCATAAATTAATCAATCAATATGTCCAACCTCAACCTGTAATGGCCGACAATATGATCAACCTCAACTTGTAATGGCCGACAATATGATCAACCTCAACTTGTAATGGCCGACAACACGATCAACCTCAACTTGTAATGGCCGACAATATGATCAACCTCAACTTGTAATGGCCGACAATATGATCAACCTCAACCTGTAATGGCCGACAATATGATCAACCTCGACTTGTAATGGCCGACAATATGATCAACCTCAACTTGTAATGGCCGACAATATGATCAACCTCAACTTGTAATGGCCGACAACATGATCAACCTCAACCTGTAATGGCCGACAATATGATCAACCTCAACCTGTAATGGCCGACAATATGATCAACCTCAACCTGTAATGGCCGACAATATGATCAACCTCAACTTGTAATGGCCGACAACATGATCAACCTCAACCTGTAATGGCCGACAATATGATCAACCTCAACCTGTAATGGCCGACAATATGATCAACCTCAACTTGTAATGGCCGACAACATGATCAACCTCAACCTGTAATGGCCGACAATATGATCAACCTCGACTTGTAATGGCCGACAATATGATCAACCTCAACCTGTAATGGCCGACAATTTGGCCAACCACCATCTCAAGCTTTAGTATACATCAATTTCTTAATACATCATCTAAATTTCAGCTTTTGAAGACCTTCCCTGTCTTTGTTCAAATCTAGAATTATTAGATGTGAGTGGCTGCTTTAATGTATCATACAGAACTGTTAGCTGCTTCATGGAATCAATGTCCTTAGATGGGAACAAAAAACTAACACTTCGTATAGGGGGTATGTATGCTATGTAATATAAGATTATTTGGGTTAGGGTTATGGTGTTTAACACCCTTTTCAACAATATTTCAGTTATATCGTGGCGGTCAGTCTTATTGGTGGAGGATTTCAGTTATATCGTGGCGATCAGTCTTATTGGTGGAAGATTTCAGTTATATCGTGGCGGTCAGTTTTATTGGTGGAAGATTTCAGTTATATCATGGCGGTCAGTCTTATTGGTGGAAGATTTCAGTTATATCGTGGCGGTCAGTCTTATTGGTGGAAGATTTCAGTTATATCGTGGTGGTCAGTCTTATTGGTGGAAGATTTCAGTTATATCGTGGCGGTCAGTCTTATTGGTGGAAGATTTCAATTATATTGTGGCGGTCAGTCTTATTGGTGGAGTACCTGGAGAACACCACCCACCTACCACAAGTCACTAACAAACTTTATCACATAATGTTGTATCGAGGACACCTCGCCTGAGCGGAATTCTAACTCACAACATTAGTGGTGATAGGCACTGATTGCATAGGTAGTTGTAAATCCAACTACCATATTATCATGACCACGACAACCCCCTACTATTGAATATCCATTAATAATAAATACACAAAAATTGTGTACTGCATCTGACCTGGAGTAAATAGTGAGTTCTAGCTGCATCTGACCTGGAGTAAATAGTGAGTTCTAGCAGCAGTCAAACCAAAGACTAGCAATTGGTTCTGCAGCATTAAGGAATAAAAACAAAGACTGGTTGAATTGGAATTAGGATGTGTATGAGTAGTGCAACATGTCTACCTGTGGATTGTTGTTTCAGTGAGCTAGTACTATGAAAATCCAACTAAGCATGTTGGTCTAGTACAAAGGAGACATTATCATCTCATCGAATGTAACTTCATCTAGCCACGATATACATGTAGCTGAAAAATAGCTCGTTTGGCATTAAACAGCAATCACTCACTCTCATAAATGTGATTGAATTTTTGATCTGCTTCATGAGATGCAATTTATTTAAAATTAGATGTTTGCTGGAGTTTATTTTTATAATATTTTATCTTCGGTCATCAAACTACTTTAAGCATCAGGAGACATAAGAGGTCAGTTCAAGTAACCAATCATCAACAAGCCTACACCTTTTCTAAAATAAATTTAATTATTGTATAGGTACCAGTATTGAAGAGGAAGAGCTAAAGGATACACATCCTAACATTACATTTTGTATACATGACCTCTCTCAGTATAACCTTAGAGGTGACAGAGGGATCATTTTACCTGAACCAGGTAAGGGTTTATATACCAATATGCCCTGTTTAAATATAATAATACCCTTAAGACACATAATTAATAAATCACTAACTTTTCACAACTTCCAATTGCCCACGTGACAATTTGATTGACCGTTAACTTGGGCCCTTGGCTGATGAATGATTTAATTTATATGTATAATAAATGTCAGATAATGCAAAGGACATTTTCAAGTTTTCAAAATCTAAAAAAGTGGCGTTTATCTGTTAGAAATTGAGAGTACAGTAGTCCCCCACTTTTAGGACCCCCCCCCTTCCCCCCATCTGCAATTAAAAATAAAAGTGGCTTTATAAAAGAGGTGGCTCCTGTTGAAGAGGACAAGTTAGTCATATTTTACAATCTTAAGTGCTTTTGAAATCTGGCCTCATAAGAGGGGTAGCCTTTGGTTGGATTGGCTTTATATTGAGGGAATATTCATACATGTAAACCTTCCGGCGGGAGCATTTTTCTCCCGATTTTGAGGGTCCCTCCCGTCAGCTTTCAAAATCATCCGCCCGTGAAAAAAATCAAGTACAATAAAATCTTGACCTACATTTTGCGATCAATATTTCTGGAAATTCCCCATTTGGAACTCCCACACTGACGAAAAACGCAGAGAGATATGAATGGTAAAGGTGAATGTCATATTTAATGATATCCGGTTATTGATCTGTTTGACACCTTTAAATTGAGTCATGGTGATTAATTAAGGTGTTGATGATTATACAACAATTATCCACTGATTGACAGTTAATTGGGGATAAGGAAGTGGGTTTGTGGCACACGCTAATAGATGATTAGAAGTGTGATAGCGGCAATTAAAAATAGGTATAAACCGTTGTGCAAACAGGAGTCGGACAACCTTTGATGCCGAGGAAAACTTCTTATTTCGATCAAACGTGCAATGAATTCATCTCGGATTGAGTTGTAATGGCTTGTTTGGGACTAAAGCTGATCAAAGTATTATTTAAGGACTAAGTTCCAGGATGGAATTGATAAACCACAAAAATGCCGAAACGTATGCTATCACCCAACGCACCAGCAGCAAAGTGACTTTTTAATTTTAGTGCTCTATGACTTTATTGTTCAGAACATTCTGTCTTCATTGTTATTGCTTTGTTATAACCTTATGATTATGAATGATTATGAATAAATTATAAATACAGTTTTTATCCTTCATTCATCATATGAAACACTACTAATAAGACAGAAATGTAAACAATATATATTGAAATGGGATGCAGTTGGTTCAATACTGAAACAAACAAAAGGAAAACATCAATAAACAATAAAAACACGCATCAAATACATCGATAAAAAATCTCCAGTTAGGAGACCAAATCTCCAGCCAAAAATTTGCAAATCTCCAGTTGTAGCATAGCAACTATGTATGAATATTGTACCTAATATTTGTAGGATTAGACATGCCTTACTCTCACTGAGGTGTGATTTACATTCTGTTTTGAAAACACCTCATGGTAAAAGTGAGATAAAGAACAGGAATAAAACCACAGTTCCTAAACAGTTCATTTTTGCCCTCATTCAGGGCCTACCACACTTGGTAAGAACAGAGTGACATGAATTCTCTTTCAGTTGACTTAAGTGAGGAAAGATTTGGAAGTCTTCCAAAGAGATTGCAGCTATTTTAATGTTTCTTTCTCTGCTACCACATGTCCCTCTATCTATCAAAAAACAAACGTGCTACTCAATGATCTTTGAAAAAAATGCGATCATTAAGTGTGGAATAAAATATTGAATATCAAACCATGTATAGTTAAAATTTCAGAAATGTGGGAGCTTCTTATGTGTGAATATGGAAGAAAAAGTGCAGGGGTCAAAATAAGCGGTGGCCCAAGGCTCCTATATTTTCAGAAGGACTCCTTGGGATCAAATGTAGATATCCCGCCTGGCTCCTTATTTTTATTTTTTAGTATCTGTGTAAACCATAGACTAGAGGACACATTTTTTTGCCGAGATTTGTTGACGATTTGTTAGCTGTCTAACCTTTATTTGCATGAAGCAATCTGATTGGTTTCAAGTGCTTTCTTCGTCAAGTTTTGTTCCAATCTGTTTCCGTTTTACATTTTAGTTTTCAGCCTCATTGTATGCGTTCGTCTCTTGAACCTTTCGCCCCATGTCGGCATTTTTCAAACGTAAAACGGCATAGTTTTGCGATTTTTTTGCCGTAAATTCCAAAACAAATGTCTTTCATATTTACTATTCGTATCTTTTTATACTACAGTATAGTATTACTAATTGTTGAAACCCAAACATTGCTGTTAAATATAAATAGTTCTTTAACGGGGCGAAGAAGTTATCAGATGTAATTAATAAGGGACGAATTATCCTTCATATAAGTTTTGTATTAATTTCCGGTGAAATAATGTCAACAGAATGTACAAATTTCTATTAAATTGTCTGGAACCTCCTGCTAAAAAAACAAAAACTAAGGAGTATTGATGTCATGATCAGGAAACTGGATTGTAGTTTATATTATAACTGAACAGAAAAATTACTTAAATTAGAACCTGAAAAAATAAAAAAAAAATTGATGAAAATTTAAGAGCTGAATTGGCACATATTTTGTTAACCAGATAACACAATGCTTAAGATTAAGCAAAATATACAAACCAGTAATCCAACTGTGACAGTTTAAGGTAATGACAAGTATCACAATTTGCGGTTTTAAGGCAATTGATTGTCTTGATTGAACAACACAGGTCTGCATGATAATGTCAAGAATGATTTTTTTTTTTTTTTTTTATAAAATTTTGAAAATGTACCTTATAAAATACATTTGTAGAGTTTTCAAGATGTCAAATTAGAGTTCAGGAGAGTGCCAGAATGCAGGATTTTGCACTATTTACCCCAGAGGTTAGGGGGACTGTGAGTGGCCTCCAGACCCCCAGCCATACAGCAACTACGCGTTGTGCAGTTGGTCAACCAGCTTTGCGGGTTGAAGGGCCACTTCATCTTGTGGAGGGCTACTAGGTTAAGAAACTTAGGGGCCCTGCTGGCTACTTACTGACTTTTTCTTATTTCCACCCCTGAAGTGTGATTATTGGTGAAAAATACAGACTTCCAAAAGCTGACAGGGTGACTAAAACCCATTACACTAGATCTACTAAACAGATTTAAATGTATATTTTAATGTTGTTCCTTCTGGGAAAAGTAATTGCCTTTTGAATTTAGATCATATTTTTACAATATTTTGTATGATCGTATATTATAGGGTTTCTGGATGGCCACAAGCCTAACACCACTGGTGTTTATTTGTATCCTTATACCCACCTAAAATATAGACACCTACCCATGACCAGTCCGGCAGTCACGTTATAGCTGAAAAAATGCTGAAAGTGACGATAAATGCCCATAACTCTCCACATAATTTATTTCAATGCAAGTCTTGCTAGTTTTACATAACTATGAATTATTTGTACTTTATAGTATCTGACACAGATTCTGATGAGGAAAGAGAAGAATCTTCAGAAGTCAAACCTTCGGCAGTTTCCGTTTTGGCAGCTGGGGCTGAAATGGACGAGGAATGGGAAACATACGAATCAGATTTCATGTATTATGGTGATGATCTGTTATATGGAGATGATCCATTGGAGATGGAAAGATTTGAATTTTCTTGAGTGAAAAAAAATACCTGTATTTCTGTTAAACCTAATTCTTAGTGTCTACAGTAAAACTAATTGTCATTTTTTGGACAAGAATCATTAAAGTCAAATCCTTGTCCTGCATAAACCAGGTAAAAAAAATATTAATTTCAAGAATGTTGAGGAAAACACAGGTTTTTTTTTGTTGGTCTAGTGCGATTCAACAGACTGTGTTGAACGGGAATAACAATATTGAAGTCAGAGTGAAACAATATTGAGATGATCCTCTGGAAGTCTGAATAAAACATTATGAAGATGAAAAAATTTGAGTTTTCTTGAGTGTAAAGGTAGTTCAATTCAGTTCAAAAGTCTGATTAAAAGGAAAAACAATATTGAAGTTTGACTAAAACAATATGAAGATGGAAAGATTTGAGTTTTCTTGTGTAAAGGTGCTTCAATTCAACAGACAACAGACATTGATGAAAAGTAATAAAATATTATTATAAAAAAAGAAAGTGGTTAACATCTTTTCAAATTAACAATACCATGTATGTGTACATGTATGTTTTTTCTTTTACATTTCACTAAAAGTTGAGGTATTTTCATTAACAGTGATTAGATTGGGCAATCTCAAATGCATTTCTTTTTAGAGTGAGCAAGTGATTTTTGTTTGGAGCCAGGAGAGTATTTGTGCAGCTTTTGAGGAGATGATGATATCTGTTTTGTGTTAGACCACAGAAGTCCACAGATAGACATCTCTCCATTCAGACACATTACCCCAACTTCGAGTCGATCTTTGTTCATACTCCTTAATGCTGCTTGTTCAACAGAAAAGCAACACATACCAATTTTGTAGTCTTTGGTTTAACCTATCCGGGAAATGAAACGACAGACCAGGCTCTCTCATCATTACACCACCTTGTAATGCCAGGCAAGCACACTCATCATTACACCACCTTGTAATGCCAGGCAAGCACTCTCATCATTACACCACCTTGTAATATTAATGCCAAGGCAGTTCTTTCTTTAAGAAAGTACCGTTGTGGCTGTCTATGTCATGTTGTTGTGGCTGTCTATGTCATGTTGTTGTGTCTGTCTTGGATTTCTGATAACAACAAAACAAACAAACAAAAAGTACAAACATTACAAGGATAATTAAGTTTGCTTTAAAATACACGGTGGTCGCTGAGATGATTTACAAATGTTTCCTATATAAGGTTGTCAATATACATTTGTGTAACCTGTTATGGTAACACAGTGGTCGCTGAGATGATTTACAAATGTTTTCCTATATAAGGTTGTCAATATACATTTGTATAACCTGTTATGGTAACACAGTGGTCGCTGAGATGATTTACAAATGTTTCCTATATAAGGTTGTCAATATACATTTGTATAACCTGTTATGGTAACACAGTGGTCGCTGAGATGATTTACAAATGTTTTCTTATATAAGGTTGTCAATATACATTTGTATAACCTGTTATGGTAACACAGTGGTCGCTGAGATGATTTACAAATGTTTCCTATATAAGGTTGTCAATATACATTGGTAACACAGTGGTCGCTGAGATGATTTACAAATGTTTCCTATATAAGGTTGTCAATATACATTTGTATAACCTGTTATGGTAACACAGTGGTCACTGAGATGATTTACAAATGTTTTCCTATATAAGGTTGTCAATATACATTTGTATAACCTGTTATGGTAACACAGTGGTCGCTGAGATGATTTACAAATGTTTCCTATATAAGGTTGTCAATATACATTTGTATAACCTGTTATGGTAACACAGTGGTCACTGAGATGATATACAAATGTTTTCCTATATAAGGTTGTCAATATACATTTGTATAACCTGTTATGGTAACACAGTGGTCGCTGAGATGATTTACAAATGTTTTCCTATATAAGGTTGTCAATATACATTTGTATAACCTGTTATGGTAACACAGTGGTCGCTGAGATGATTTACAAATGTTTTCCTATATAAGGTTGTCAATATACATTTGTATAACCTGTTATGGTAACACAGTGGTCACTGAGATGATTTACAAATGTTTTCCTATATAAGGTTGTCAATATACATTTGTATAACCTGTTATGGTAACACAGTGGTCGCCAGATGATATACAAATGTTTTCCTATATAAGGTTGTCAATATACATTTGTATAACCTGTTATGGTAACACAGTGGTCGCTGAGATGATTTACAAATGTTTCCTATATAAGGTTGTCAATATACATTTGTATAACCTGTTATGGTAACACAGTGGTCGCTAGATGATATACAAATGTTTTCCTATATAAGGTTGTCAATATACATTTGGGTGATTTTCAAAAAAATGAAGACTTTGTGTGACATAGAGGGTGAAATTTCAAATTGGACAAATTGATATAATTTTGGTCGTAAAATAATGTCAATATGATATATTTTTCAGATTCAGTTGCTCAGTGCAATATATGAAGACAAAAAAAAAATTTCAACTTTTATTAGCAGCAAAATGTTAAAATGATAACAAATACAGACTTACTTCCTCAGAGGTATCATTTTCTTTTGGGTATGGTAAAAGACCTAAATGTATTTCCATTTGATGATATAAAAAAGGCACATTTTGGTACCAAACTTTGTATATATCATGAGAAAACAGCTTCAGTATATCAAAGAAACACTATTTTTACTGTATATTTTAAAAAATCTGGTAATTAAAGTTTTCATACAAGCATAAAAAATATGATCTAATGAGGCTTAATAGTTGTAAGTCAATTATTTATATATGCCTAATAAATATAACAAAAGTTAAGTTAAGTTGATCATTGGTGGTATAAACTAGAGGTAACCAAATGAAAATACTGTACATTTTTTGATGTTTTGTCACACTCCTGACACATTTTTCTAAAAGATAAATACACCAAATATCAAGCTAAATGCAATCATTGTTGGTCACAATAACTTTTTTAAGTAGTAGTACATAATCTATTTTGACTGAAAAAAGGTTTCTCTTGAATATATTTCATTTTTAGTTCACCTGGACCTTTGGTCCAGATGAACTATTGCCATCACTTGGCGTCCGTCGTCTGTCGTCTGTAAACTTTTCACATTTCAAGCTTCTTCTCCGAAACCACTGGGCCGATTGGAACCAAACTTAGCAGGAATGTTCCTTGGATGGTCCTCTACAAAGTTACTGTTTTTCGTTCCAGTCGGATATTCAATATGGCTGCCAAGGCCAATAATATGCTCTGATTGGCTGAAATTTCAAAGATCTTCTTCTCTGAAACTAATGAACTGACTGAACCTAAACTGTACATGAATGATCATTTGAATGTCCTTTACCAAGTTACTGTTTTTTATGCCGATCGGAAATCCAAGATGGCCGCCATCGCAGGACATAGATTAACATTGGACCCTATGGGAAAATATTCAAATGCCTTCTTCTCAGAAACTACAAATATGATTAAAGCCAAACTGTACATGAATGTTCATTGGATGGTCCTCTACAATCTTAAGGTTTTTTGTTCAGATATGAAATTCAAAATGGCGGCTACGGCAGGACTTAGTTTAACATTGGACCCTATGGGAAAAATGTTTCAAAATGCTTCTTCTCTGAAACCACTAGGACAGTTGAAACCAAACTGCCCAGGAATGATCATTGGAAGGTCCTCTACAAAATATCTGTTTTTTATGCCGATCGGAAATCCAAGATGGCCGCCACCGCAGGACATAGATTAACATTGGACCCTATGGGAAAATATTCAAATGCCTTCTTCTCAGAAACTACAAATATGATTAAAGCCAAACTGTACATGAATGTTCATTAGATGGCCCTCTACAAACTTTAAGTTTTTTGTTCCGGTATGAAATACAAAATGGCGGCTACGGCAGGACTTAGTTTAACATTGGACCCTATGGGAAAAATGTTTCAAAATGCTTCTTCTCTGAAACCACTTGGACAGTTGAAACCAAACTGCCCAGGAATGATCATTGGAAGGTCCTCTACAAAATTTTGTTTTTTATGCCGATCGGAAATCCAAGATGGCCGCCACCGCAGGACATAGATTAACATTGGACCCTATGGGAAAATATTCAAATGCCTTCTTCTCAGAAACTACAAATATGATTAAAGCCAAACTGTACATGAATGTTCAGTGGATGGTCCTCTACAATCTTAAGGTTTTTTGTTCCGATATGAAATTCAAAATGGCGGCTACGGCAGGACTTAGTTTAACATTGGACCCTATGGGAAAAATGTTTCAAAATGCTTCTTCTCTGAAACCACTTGGACAGTTGAAAATAAACTGTCCAGGAATGATCATTGGAATGTCCTCTACAAAGTTTCTGTTTTTTATACCGATCGGAAATCCAAGATGGCTGCCACCGCAGGACATAGATTAACATTGGATCCTATGGGAAAATATTCAAATGCCTTCTTCTCAGAAACTACAAATATGATTAAAGCCAAACTGTACATGAATGTTCATTAGATGGCCCTCTACAAACTTTAGGTTTTTTGTTCCGATATGAAATACAAAATGGCGGCTACGGCAGGACTTAGTTTAACATTGGACCCTATGGGAAAAATGTTTCAAAATGCTTCTTCTCTGAAACCACTAGGACAGTTGAAACCAAACTGCCCAGGAATGAGCATTGGAAGGTCCTCTACAAAATTTCTGTTTTTTATGCCGATCGGAAATCCAAGATGGCCGCCACCGCAGGACATAGATTAACATTGGACCCTATGGGAAAATATTCAAATGCCTTCTTCTCAGAAACTACAAATATGATTAAAGCCAAACTGTACATGAATGTTCATTGGATGGTCCTCTACAATCTTAAGGTTTTTTCTTCCGATATGAAATTCAAAATGGCGGCTACGGCAGGACTTAGTTTAACATTGGACCCTATGGGAAAAATGTTTCAAAATGCTTCTTCTCTGAAACCACTTGGACAGTTGAAACCAAACTGCCCAGGAATGATCATTGGAAGGTCCTCTACAAAATTTCTGTTTTTTATGCCGATCTGAAATCCAAGATGGCTGCCACCGCAGGACATAGATTAACATTGGACCCTATGGGAAAATATTCAAATGCCTTCTTCTCAGAAACTACAAATATGATTAAAGCCAAACTGTACATGAATGTTCATTGGATGGTCCTCTACAATCTTCAGGTTTTTTGTTCCGATATGAAATTCAAAATGGCGGCTACGGCAGGACTTAGTTTAACATTGGACCCTATGGGAAAAATGTTTCAAAATGCTTCTTCTCTGAAACCACTAGGACAGTTGAAACCAAACTGCCCAGGAATGAGCATTGGAAGGTCCTCTACAAAATTTCTGTTTTTTATGCCGATCGGAAATCCAAGATGGCTGCCACCGCAGGACATAGATTAACATTGGACCCTATGGGAAAATATTCAAATGCCTTCTTCTCAGAAACTACAATATGATTAAAGCCAAACTGTACATGAATGTTCATTGGATGGTCCTCTACAATCTTAATGTTTTTTGTTCTGATATGAAATTCAAAATGGCGGCTACGGCAGGACCTAGTTTAACATTGGACCCTATGGGGAAAATGTTTCAAAACGCTTCTTCTCTGAAACCACCAGGACAGTTGAAACCAAACTGCCCAGGAATGATCATTGGAAGGTCCTCTACAAATTTTATGTTTTTTATGCCGATCGGAAATCCAAGATGGCTGCCACCGCAATACATAGATTAACATTGGACCCTATGGGAAAATGTTCAAATGCCTTCTTCTCAGAAACTACAAATATTATTAAAGCCAAACTGTACATGAATGTTCATTGGATGGTCCTCTACCAACTTTACGTTTTTTGTTCCGATATGAAATACAAAATGGCGGCTACGGCAGGACTTAGTTTAACATTGGACCCTATGGGAAAAATGTTTCAAAACGCTTCTTCTCTGAAACCACTTGGACAATTGAAACCAAACTGCCCAGGAATGATCATTGGAAGGTCCTCTACAAAGTTTCTGTTTTTTTATGCCGATCGAAAATTCAAGATGGCCGCCACCGCAGGACATAGATTAACATTGGACCCTATGGGAAAATGTTCAAATGCCTTCTTCTCAGAAACTACAAATATGATTAAAGCAAAACTGTACATGAATGTTCATTGAATGGTCCTCTACAAACTTTAAGTTTTTTATTCCGATATGAAATTCAAAATGGCGGCTACGGCAGGACTTAGTTTAACATTGGACCCTATGGGAAAAATGTTTCAAAACGCTTCTTCTCTGAAACCACTTGGATAATTGAAACCAAACTGCCCAGGAATGATCATTGGAAGGTCCTCTACAAGGTGTGTGTTTTTTATGCCGATCGGAAATCCAAGATGGCTGCCACCGCAATACATAGATTAACATTGGACCCTATGGGAAAATATTCAAATGCCTTCTTCTCAGAAACTACAAATATGATTAAAGCCAAACTGTACATGAATGTTCATTGGATGGTCCTCTACAATCTTAAGGTTTTTTGTTCCGATATGAAATTCAAAATGGCGGCTACGGCAGGACTTAGTTTAACATTGGACCCTATGGGAAAAATGTTTCAAAATGCTTCTTCTCTGAAACCACTTGGACAGTTGAAACCAAACTGCCCAGGAATGATCATTGGAAGGTCCTCTACAAAATATCTGTTTTTTATGCCGATCGGAAATCCAAGATGGCTGCCACCGCAGGACATAGATTAACATTGGACCCTATGGGAAAATATTCAAATGCCTTCTTCTCAGAAACTACAAATATGATTAAAGCCAAACTGTACATGAATGTTCATTGGATGGTCCTCTACAATCTTAAGGTTTTTTCTTCCGATATGAAATTCAAAATGGCGGCTACGGCAGGACTTAGTTTAACATTGGACCCTATGGGAAAAATGTTTCAAAATGCTTCTTCTCTGAAACCACTTGGACAGTTGAAACCAAACTGCCCAGGAATGATCATTGGAAGGTCCTCTACAAAATTTCTGTTTTTTATGCCGATCTGAAATCCAAGATGGCTGCCACCGCAGGACATAGATTAACATTGGACCCTATGGGAAAATATTCAAATGCCTTCTTCTCAGAAACTACAAATATGATTAAAGCCAAACTGTACATGAATGTTCATTGGATGGTCCTCTACAATCTTCAGGTTTTTTGTTCCGATATGAAATTCAAAATGGCGGCTACGGCAGGACTTAGTTTAACATTGGACCCTATGGGAAAAATGTTTCAAAATGCTTCTTCTCTGAAACCACTAGGACAGTTGAAACCAAACTGCCCAGGAATGAGCATTGGAAGGTCCTCTACAAAGTTTCTGTTTTTTATGCCGATCGGAAATCCAAGATGGCTGCCACCGCAGGACATAGATTAACATTGGACCCTATGGGAAAATATTCAAATGCCTTCTTCTCAGAAACTACAAATATGATTAAAGCCAAACTGTACATGAATGTTCATTGGATGGTCCTCTACAATCTTAAGGTTTTTTGTTCTGATATGAAATTCAAAATGGCGGCTACGGCAGGACCTAGTTTAACATTGGACCCTATGGGGAAAATGTTTCAAAACGCTTCTTCTCTGAAACCACCAGGACAGTTGAAACCAAACTGCCCAGGAATGATCATTGGAAGGTCCTCTACAAATTTTATGTTTTTTATGCCGATCGGAAATCCAAGATGGCTGCCACCGCAATACATAGATTAACATTGGACCCTATGGGAAAATGTTCAAATGCCTTCTTCTCAGAAACTACAAATATTATTAAAGCCAAACTGTACATGAATGTTCATTGGATGGTCCTCTACAAACTTTACGTTTTTTGTTCCGATATGAAATTCAAAATGGCGGCTACGGCAGGACTTAGTTTAACATTGGACCCTATGGGAAAAATGTTTCAAAACGCTTCTTCTCTGAAACCACTTGGACAATTGAAACCAAACTGCCCAGGAATGATCATTGGAAGGTCCTCTACAAAGTTTCTGTTTTTTTATGCCGATCGAAAATTCAAGATGGCCGCCACCGCAGGACATAGATTAACATTGGACCCTATGGGAAAATGTTCAAATGCCTTCTTCTCAGAAACTACAAATATGATTAAAGCAAAACTGTACATGAATGTTCATTGAATGGTCCTCTACAAACTTTACGTTTTTTATTCCGATATGAAATTCAAAATGGCGGCTACGGCAGGACTTAGTTTAACATTGGACCCTATGGGAAAAATGTTTCAAAACGCTTCTTCTCTGAAACCACTTGGATAATTGAAACCAAACTGCCCAGGAATGATCATTGGAAGGTCCTCTACAAGGTGTGTGTTTTTTATGCCGATCGGAAATCCAAGATGGCTGCCACCGCAATACATAGATTAACATTGGACCCTATGGGAAAATATTCAAATGCCTTCTTCTCAGAAACTACAAATATGATTAAAGCCAAACTGTACATGAATGTTCATTGGATGGTCCTCTACAATCTTAAGGTTTTTTGTTCCGATATGAAATTCAAAATGGCGGCTACGGCAGGACTTAGTTTAACATTGGACCCTATGGGAAAAATGTTTCAAAATGCTTCTTCTCTGAAACCACTTGGACAGTTGAAACCAAACTGCCCAGGAATGATCATTGGAAGGTCCTCTACAAAATATCTGTTTTTTATGCCGATCGGAAATCCAAGATGGCTGCCACCGCAGGACATAGATTAACATTGGACCCTATGGGAAAATATTCAAATGCCTTCTTCTCAGAAACTACAAATATGATTAAAGCCAAACTGTACATGAATGTTCATTGGATGGTCCTCTACAATCTTAAGGTTTTTTGTTCCGATATGAAATTCAAAATGGCGGCTACGGCAGGACTTAGTTTAACATTGGACCCTATGGGAAAAATGTTTCAAAATGCTTCTTCTCTGAAACCACTTGGACAGTTGAAACCAAACTGCCCAGGAATGATCATTGGAAGGTCCTCTACAAATTTTATGTTTTTTATGCCGATCGGAAATCCAAGATGGCTGCCACCGCAATACATAGATTAACATTGGACCCTATGGGAAAATGTTCAAATGCCTTCTTCTCAGAAACTACAAATATGATTAAAGCCAAACTGTACATGAATGTTCATTGGATGGTCCTCTACAATCTTAAGGTTTTTTGTTCCGATATGAAATTAAAAATGGCGGCTACGGCAGGACTTAGTTTAACATTGGACCCTATGGGAAAAATGTTTCAAAATGCTTCTTCTCTGAAACCACTTGGACAGTTGAAACCAAACTGCCCAGGAATGATCATTGGAAGGTCCTCTACAAAATTTATGTTTTTTATGCCGATCGGAAATCCAAGATGGCCGCCACCGCAGGACATAGATTAACATTGGACCCTATGGGAAAATATTCAAATGCCTTCTTCTCAGAAACTACAAATATGATTAAAGCCAAACTGTACATGAATGTTCATTAGATGGCCCTCTACAAACTTTAAGTTTTTTGTTCTGATATGAAATACAAAATGGCGGCTACGGCAGGACCTAGTTTAACATTGGACCCTATGGGGAAAATGTTTCAAAACGCTTCTTCTCTGAAACCACTAGGACAGTTGAAACCAAACTGCCCAGGAATGATCATTGGAAGGTTCTCTACAAATTTTATGTTTTTTATGCCGATCGGAAATCCAAGATGGCTGCCACCGCAATACATAGATTAACATTGGACCCTATGGGAAAATATTCAAATGCCTTCTTCTCAGAAACTACAAATATGATTAAAGCCAAACTGTACATGAATGTTCATTAGATGGCCCTCTACAAACTTTAGGTTTTTTGTTCCGGTATGAAATACAAAATGGCGGCTACGGCAGGACTTAGTTTAACATTGGACCCTATGGGAAAAATGTTTCAAAATGCTTCTTCTCTGAAACCACTTGGACAGTTGAAACCAAACTGCCCAGGAATGATCATTGGAAGGTCCTCTACAAAGTTTCTGTTTTTTATGCCGATCGGAAATCCAAGATGGCCGCCACCGCAGGACATAGATTAACATTGGACCCTATGGGAAAATATTCAAATGCCTTCTTCTCAGAAACTACAAATATGATTAAAGCCAAACTGTACATGAATGTTCATTGGATGGTCCTCTACAATCTTAAGGTTTTTTCTTCCGATATGAAATTCAAAATGGCGGCTACGGCAGGACTTAGTTTAACATTGGACCCTATGGGGAAAATGTTTCAAAATGCTTCTTCTCTGAAACCACTTGGACAGTTGAAACCAAACTGCCCAGGAATGATCATTGGAAGGTCCTCTACAAAGTTTCTGTTTGCTATGCCGATCGGAAATCCAAGATGGCCGCCACCGCAGGACATAGATTAACATTGGACCCTATGGGAAAATATTCAAATGCCTTCTTCTCAGAAACTACAAATATGATTAAAGCCAAACTGTACATGAATGTTCATTAGATGGCCCTCTACAAACTTTAGGTTTTTTGTTCCGGTATGAAATACAAAATGGCGGCTACGGCAGGACTTAGTTTAACATTGGACCCTATGGGAAAAATGTTTCAAAATGCTTCTTCTCTGAAACCACTAGGACAGTTGAAACCAAACTGCCCAGGAATGATCATTGGTAGGTCCTCTACAAAATTTCTGTTTTTTATGCCGATCGGAAATCCAAGATGGCCGCCACCGCAGGACATAGATTAACATTGGACCCTATGGGAAAATATTCAAATGCCTTCTTCTCAGAAACTACAAATATGATTAAAGCCAAACTGTACATGAATGTTCATTGGATGGTCCTCTACAATCTTAAGGTTTTTTCTTCCGATATGAAATTCAAAATGGCGGCTACGGCAGGACTTAGTTTAACATTGGACCCTATGGGGAAAATGTTTCAAAACGCTTCTTCTCTGAAACCACTTGGACAATTGAAACCAAACTGCCCAGGAATGATCATTGGAAGGTCCTCTACAAAGTTTCGGTTTTTTTATGCCGATCGAAAATTCAAGATGGCCGCCACCGCAGGACATAGATTAACATTGGACCCTATGGGAAAATGTTCAAATGCCTTCTTCTCAGAAACTACAAATATGATTAAAGCAAAACTGTACATGAATGTTCATTGAATGGTCCTCTACAAACTTTACGTTTTTTATTCCGATATGAAATTCAAAATGGCGGCTACGGCAGGACTTAGTTTAACATTGGACCCTATGGGGAAAATGTTTCAAAACGCTTCTTCTCTGAAACCACTTGGATAATTGAAACCAAACTGCCCAGGAATGATCATTGGAAGGTCCTCTACAAGGTGTGTGTTTTTTATGCCGATCGGAAATCCAAGATGGCTGCCACCGCAATACATAGATTAACATTGGACCCTATGGGAAAATATTCAAATGCCTTCTTCTCAGAAACTACAAATATGATTAAAGCCAAACTGTACATGAATGTTCATTGGATGGTCCTCTACAATCTTAAGGTTTTTTGTTCCGATATGAAATTCAAAATGGCGGCTACGGCAGGACTTAGTTTAACATTGGACCCTATGGGAAAAATGTTTCAAAATGCTTCTTCTCTGAAACCACTTGGACAGTTGAAACCAAACTGCCCAGGAATGATCATTGGAAGGTCCTCTACAAAATATCTGTTTTTTATGCCGATCGGAAATCCAAGATGGCTGCCACCGCAGGACATAGATTAACATTGGACCCTATGGGAAAATATTCAAATGCCTTCTTCTCAGAAACTACAAATATGATTAAAGCCAAACTGTACATGAATGTTCATTGGATGGTCCTCTACAATCTTAAGGTTTTTTGTTCCGATATGAAATTCAAAATGGCGGCTACGGCAGGACTTAGTTTAACATTGGACCCTACGGGAAAAATGTTTCAAAATGCTTCTTCTCTGAAACCACTTGGACAGTTGAAACCAAACTGCCCAGGAATGATCATTGGAAGGTCCTCTACAAAGTTTCTGTTTGCTATGCCGATCGGAAATCCAAGATGGCCGCCACCGCAGGACATAGATTAACATTGGACCCTATGGGAAAATATTCAAATGCCTTCTTCTCAGAAACTACAAATATGATTAAAGCCAAACTGTACATGAATGTTCATTAGATGGCCCTCTACAAACTTTAGGTTTTTTGTTCCGGTATGAAATACAAAATGGCGGCTACGGCAGGACTTAGTTTAACATTGGACCCTATGGGAAAAATGTTTCAAAACGCTTCTTCTCTGAAACCACTTGGATAATTGAAATCAAACTGCCCAGGAATGATCATTGGAAGGTCCTCTACAAGGTGTGTGTTTTTTATGCCGATCGGAAATCCAAGATGGCTGCCACCGCAATACATAGATTAACATTGGACCCTATGGGAAAATATTCAAATGCCTTCTTCTCAGAAACTACAAATATGATTAAAGCCAAACTGTACATGAATGTTCATTGGATGGTCCTCTACAATCTTAAGGTTTTTTGTTCCGATATGAAATTCAAAATGGCGGCTCCGGCAGGACTTAGTTTAACATTGGACCCTATGGGAAAAATGTTTCAAAATGCTTCTTCTCTGAAACCACTTGGACAGTTGAAACCAAACTGCCCAGGAATGATCATTGGAAGGTCCTCTACAAAATATCTGTTTTTTATGCCGATCGGAAATCCAAGATGGCTGCCACCGCAGGACATAGATTAACATTGGACCCTATGGGAAAATATTCAAATGCCTTCTTCTCAGAAACTACAAATATGATTAAAGCCAAACTGTACATGAATGTTCATTGGATGGTCCTCTACAATCTTAAGGTTTTTTGTTCCGATATGAAATTCAAAATGGCGGCTACGGCAGGACTTAGTTTAACATTGGACCCTACGGGAAAAATGTTTCAAAATGCTTCTTCTCTGAAACCACTAGGACAGTTGAAACCAAACTGCCCAGGAATGATCATTGGAAGGTCCTCTACAAGGTGTGTGTTTTTTATGCCGATCGGAAATCCAAGATGGCCGCCACCGCAGGACATAGATTAACATTGGACCCTATGGGAAAATATTCAAATGCCTTCTTCTCAGAAACTACAAATATGATTAAAGCCAAACTGTACATGAATGTTCATTGGATGGCCCTCTACAAACTTTAGGTTTTTTGTTCCGGTATGAAATACAAAATGGCGGCTACGGCAGGACTTAGTTTAACATTGGACCCTATGGGAAAAATGTTTCAAAATGCTTCTTCTCTGAAACCACTTGGACAGTTGAAACCAAACTGCCCAGGAATGATCATTGGAAGGTCCTCTACAAAATTTCTGTTTTTTATGCCGATCGGAAATCCAAGATGGCCGCCACCGCAGGACATAGATTAACATTGGACCCTATGGGAAAATATTCAAATGCCTTCTTCTCAGAAACTACAAATATGATTAAAGCCAAACTGTACATGAATGTTCAGTGGATGGTCCTCTACAATCTTAAGGTTTTTTGTTCCGATATGAAATTCAAAATGGCGGCTACGGCAGGACTTAGTTTAACATTGGACCCTATGGGAAAAATGTTTCAAAATGCTTCTTCTCTGAAACCACTTGGACAGTTGAAACCAAACTGCCCAGGAATGATCATTGGAAGGTCCTCTACAAATTTTATGTTTTTTATGCCGATCGGAAATCCAAGATGGCTGCCACCGCAATACATAGATTAACATTGGACCCTATGGGAAAATGTTCAAATGCCTTCTTCTCAGAAACTACAAATATGATTAAAGCCAAACTGTACATGAATGTTCATTGGATGGTCCTCTACAATCTTAAGGTTTTTTGTTCCGATATGAAATTCAAAATGGCGGCTACGGCAGGACTTAGTTTAACATTGGACCCTATGGGAAAAATGTTTCAAAATGCTTCTTCTCTGAAACCACTTGGACAGTTGAAACCAAACTGCCCAGGAATGATCATTGGAAGGTCCTCTACAAAATATCTGTTTTTTATGCCGATCGGAAATCCAAGATGGCTGCCACCGCAGGACATAGATTAACATTGGACCCTATGGGAAAATATTCAAATGCCTTCTTCTCAGAAACTACAAATATGATTAAAGCCAAACTGTACATGAATGTTCATTGAATGGTCCTCTACAAACTTTACGTTTTTTATTCCGATATGAAATTCAAAATGGCGGCTACGGCAGGACTTAGTTTAACATTGGACCCTATGGGAAAAATGTTTCAAAACGCTTCTTCTCTGAAACCACTTGGATAATTGAAACCAAACTGCCCAGGAATGATCATTGGAAGGTCCTCTACAAGGTGTGTGTTTTTTATGCCGATCAGAAATCCAAGATGGCCGCCACCGCAGGACATAGATTAACATTGGACCCTATGGGAAAATATTCAAATGCCTTCTTCTCAGAAACTACAAATATGATTAAAGCCAAACTGTACATGAATGTTCATTGAATGGTCCTCTACAAACTTTACGTTTTTTATTCCGATATGAAATTCAAAATGGCGGCTACGGCAGGACTTAGTTTAACATTGGACCCTATGGGGAAAATGTTTCAAAACGCTTCTTCTCTGAAACCACTTGGATAATTGAAACCAAACTGCCCAGGAATGATCATTGGAAGGTCCTCTACAAGGTGTGTGTTTTTTATGCCGATCGGAAATCCAAGATGGCCGCCACCGCAGGACATAGATTAACATTGGACCCTATGGGAAAATATTCAAATGCCTTCTTCTCAGAAACTACAAATATGATTAAAGCCAAACTGTACATGAATGTTCATTGGATGGCCCTCTACAAACTTTAGGTTTTTTGTTCCGGTATGAAATACAAAATGGCGGCTACGGCAGGACTTAGTTTAACATTGGACCCTATGGGAAAAATGTTTCAAAATGCTTCTTCTCTGAAACCACTTGGACAGTTGAAACCAAACTGCCCAGGAATGATCATTGGAAGGTCCTCTACAAAATTTCTGTTTTTTATGCCGATCGGAAATCCAAGATGGCCGCCACCGCAGGACATAGATTAACATTGGACCCTATGGGAAAATATTCAAATGCCTTCTTCTCAGAAACTACAAATATGATTAAAGCCAAACTGTACATGAATGTTCAGTGGATGGTCCTCTACAATCTTAAGGTTTTTTGTTCCGATATGAAATTCAAAATGGCGGCTACGGCAGGACTTAGTTTAACATTGGACCCTATGGGAAAAATGTTTCAAAATGCTTCTTCTCTGAAACCACTTGGACAGTTGAAACCAAACTGCCCAGGAATGATCATTGGAAGGTCCTCTACAAAGTTTCTGTTTTTTATGCCGATCGGAAATCCAAGATGGCTGCCACCGCAATACATAGATTAACATTGGACCCTATGGGAAAATGTTCAAATGCCTTCTTCTCAGAAACTACAAATATGATTAAAGCCAAACTGTACATGAATGTTCATTGGATGGTCCTCTACAATCTTAAGGTTTTTTGTTCCGATATGAAATTCAAAATGGCGGCTACGGCAGGACTTAGTTTAACATTGGACCCTATGGGAAAAATGTTTCAAAATGCTTCTTCTCTGAAACCACTTGGACAGTTGAAACCAAACTGCCCAGGAATGATCATTGGAAGGTCCTCTACAAAGTTTCTGTTTGCTATGCCGATCGGAAATCCAAGATGGCCGCCACCGCAGGACATAGATTAACATTGGACCCTATGGGAAAATATTCAAATGCCTTCTTCTCAGAAACTACAAATATGATTAAAGCCAAACTGTACATGAATGTTCATTGGATGGTCCTCTACAATCTTCAGGTTTTTTGTTCCGATATGAAATTCAAAATGGCGGCTACGGCAGGACTTAGTTTAACATTGGACCCTATGGGAAAAATGTTTCAAAATGCTTCTTCTCTGAAACCACTTGGACAGTTGAAACCAAACTGCCCAGGAATGATCATTGGAAGGTCCTCTACAAATTTTATGTTTTTTATGCCGATCGGAAATCCAAGATGGCTGCCACCGCAATACATAGATTAACATTGGACCCTATGGGAAAATGTTCAAATGCCTTCTTCTCAGAAACTACAAATATGATTAAAGCCAAACTGTACATGAATGTTCATTGGATGGTCCTCTACAATCTTAAGGTTTTTTGTTCCGATATGAAATTAAAAATGGCGGCTACGGCAGGACTTAGTTTAACATTGGACCCTATGGGAAAAATGTTTCAAAATGCTTCTTCTCTGAAACCACTTGGACAGTTGAAACCAAACTGCCCAGGAATGATCATTGGAAGGTCCTCTACAAAATTTATGTTTTTTATGCCGATCGGAAATCCAAGATGGCCGCCACCGCAGGACATAGATTAACATTGGACCCTATGGGAAAATATTCAAATGCCTTCTTCTCAGAAACTACAAATATGATTAAAGCCAAACTGTACATGAATGTTCATTAGATGGCCCTCTACAAACTTTAAGTTTTTTGTTCTGATATGAAATACAAAATGGCGGCTACGGCAGGACCTAGTTTAACATTGGACCCTATGGGGAAAATGTTTCAAAACGCTTCTTCTCTGAAACCACTAGGACAGTTGAAACCAAACTACCCAGGAATGATCATTGGAAGGTTCTCTACAAATTTTATGTTTTTTATGCCGATCGGAAATCCAAGATGGCTGCCACCGCAATACATAGATTAACATTGGACCCTATGGGAAAATATTCAAATGCCTTCTTCTCAGAAACTACAAATATGATTAAAGCCAAACTGTACATGAATGTTCATTAGATGGCCCTCTACAAACTTTAGGTTTTTTGTTCCGGTATGAAATACAAAATGGCGGCTACGGCAGGACTTAGTTTAACATTGGACCCTATGGGAAAAATGTTTCAAAATGCTTCTTCTCTGAAACCACTTGGACAGTTGAAACCAAACTGCCCAGGAATGATCATTGGAAGGTCCTCTACAAAGTTTCTGTTTTTTATGCCGATCGGAAATCCAAGATGGCCGCCACCGCAGGACATAGATTAACATTGGACCCTATGGGAAAATATTCAAATGCCTTCTTCTCAGAAACTACAAATATGATTAAAGCCAAACTGTACATGAATGTTCATTGGATGGTCCTCTACAATCTTAAGGTTTTTTCTTCCGATATGAAATTCAAAATGGCGGCTACGGCAGGACTTAGTTTAACATTGGACCCTATGGGAAAAATGTTTCAAAATGCTTCTTCTCTGAAACCACTTGGACAGTTGAAACCAAACTGCCCAGGAATGATCATTGGAAGGTCCTCTACAAAGTTTCTGTTTGCTATGCCGATCGGAAATCCAAGATGGCCGCCACCGCAGGACATAGATTAACATTGGACCCTATGGGAAAATATTCAAATGCCTTCTTCTCAGAAACTACAAATATGATTAAAGCCAAACTGTACATGAATGTTCATTAGATGGCCCTCTACAAACTTTAGGTTTTTTGTTCCGGTATGAAATACAAAATGGCGGCTACGGCAGGACTTAGTTTAACATTGGACCCTATGGGAAAAATGTTTCAAAATGCTTCTTCTCTGAAACCACTAGGACAGTTGAAACCAAACTGCCCAGGAATGATCATTGGTAGGTCCTCTACAAAATTTCTGTTTTTTATGCCGATCGGAAATCCAAGATGGCCGCCACCGCAGGACATAGATTAACATTGGACCCTATGGGAAAATATTCAAATGCCTTCTTCTCAGAAACTACAAATATGATTAAAGCCAAACTGTACATGAATGTTCATTGGATGGTCCTCTACAATCTTAAGGTTTTTTCTTCCGATATGAAATTCAAAATGGCGGCTACGGCAGGACTTAGTTTAACATTGGACCCTATGGGAAAAATGTTTCAAAACGCTTCTTCTCTGAAACCACTTGGACAATTGAAACCAAACTGCCCAGGAATGATCATTGGAAGGTCCTCTACAAAGTTTCGGTTTTTTTATGCCGATCGAAAATTCAAGATGGCCGCCACTGCAGGACATAGATTAACATTGGACCCTATGGGAAAATGTTCAAATGCCTTCTTCTCAGAAACTACAAATATGATTAAAGCAAAACTGTACATGAATGTTCATTGAATGGTCCTCTACAAACTTTACGTTTTTTATTCCGATATGAAATTCAAAATGGCGGCTACGGCAGGACTTAGTTTAACATTGGACCCTATGGGGAAAATGTTTCAAAACGCTTCTTCTCTGAAACCACTTGGATAATTGAAACCAAACTGCCCAGGAATGATCATTGGAAGGTCCTCTACAAGGTGTGTGTTTTTTATGCCGATCGGAAATCCAAGATGGCTGCCACCGCAATACATAGATTAACATTGGACCCTATGGGAAAATATTCAAATGCCTTCTTCTCAGAAACTACAAATATGATTAAAGCCAAACTGTACATGAATGTTCATTGGATGGTCCTCTACAATCTTAAGGTTTTTTGTTCCGATATGAAATTCAAAATGGCGGCTACGGCAGGACTTAGTTTAACATTGGACCCTATGGGAAAAATGTTTCAAAATGCTTCTTCTCTGAAACCACTTGGACAGTTGAAACCAAACTGCCCAGGAATGATCATTGGAAGGTCCTCTACAAAATATCTGTTTTTTATGCCGATCGGAAATCCAAGATGGCTGCCACCGCAGGACATAGATTAACATTGGACCCTATGGGAAAATATTCAAATGCCTTCTTCTCAGAAACTACAAATATGATTAAAGCCAAACTGTACATGAATGTTCATTGGATGGTCCTCTACAATCTTAAGGTTTTTTGTTCCGATATGAAATTCAAAATGGCGGCTACGGCAGGACTTAGTTTAACATTGGACCCTACGGGAAAAATGTTTCAAAATGCTTCTTCTCTGAAACCACTTGGACAGTTGAAACCAAACTGCCCAGGAATGATCATTGGAAGGTCCTCTACAAAGTTTCTGTTTGCTATGCCGATCGGAAATCCAAGATGGCCGCCACCGCAGGACATAGATTAACATTGGACCCTATGGGAAAATATTCAAATGCCTTCTTCTCAGAAACTACAAATATGATTAAAGCCAAACTGTACATGAATGTTCATTAGATGGCCCTCTACAAACTTTAGGTTTTTTGTTCCGGTATGAAATACAAAATGGCGGCTACGGCAGGACTTAGTTTAACATTGGACCCTATGGGAAAAATGTTTCAAAACGCTTCTTCTCTGAAACCACTTGGATAATTGAAACCAAACTGCCCAGGAATGATCATTGGAAGGTCCTCTACAAGGTGTGTGTTTTTTATGCCGATCGGAAATCCAAGATGGCTGCCACCGCAATACATAGATTAACATTGGACCCTATGGGAAAATATTCAAATGCCTTCTTCTCAGAAACTACAAATATGATTAAAGCCAAACTGTACATGAATGTTCATTGGATGGTCCTCTACAATCTTAAGGTTTTTTGTTCCGATATGAAATTCAAAATGGCGGCTCCGGCAGGACTTAGTTTAACATTGGACCCTATGGGAAAAATGTTTCAAAATGCTTCTTCTCTGAAACCACTTGGACAGTTGAAACCAAACTGCCCAGGAATGATCATTGGAAGGTCCTCTACAAAATATCTGTTTTTTATGCCGATCGGAAATCCAAGATGGCTGCCACCGCAGGACATAGATTAACATTGGACCCTATGGGAAAATATTCAAATGCCTTCTTCTCAGAAACTACAAATATGATTAAAGCCAAACTGTACATGAATGTTCATTGGATGGTCCTCTACAATCTTAAGGTTTTTTGTTCCGATATGAAATTCAAAATGGCGGCTACGGCAGGACTTAGTTTAACATTGGACCCTACGGGAAAAATGTTTCAAAATGCTTCTTCTCTGAAACCACTAGGACAGTTGAAACCAAACTGCCCAGGAATGATCATTGGAAGGTCCTCTACAAAGTTTCTGTTTGCTATGCCGATCGGAAATCCAAGATGGCCGCCACCGCAGGACATAGATTAACATTGGACCCTATGGGAAAATATTCAAATGCCTTCTTCTCAGAAACTACAAATATGATTAAAGCCAAACTGTACATGAATGTTCATTGGATGGCCCTCTACAAACTTTAGGTTTTTTGTTCCGGTATGAAATACAAAATGGCGGCTACGGCAGGACTTAGTTTAACATTGGACCCTATGGGAAAATTGTTTCAAAATGCTTCTTCTCTGAAATCACTTGGACAGTTGAAACCAAACTGCCCAGGAATGATCATTGGAAGGTCCTCTACAAAATTTCTGTTTTTTATGCCGATCGGAAATCCAAGATGGCCGCCACCGCAGGACATAGATTAACATTGGACCCTATGGGAAAATATTCAAATGCCTTCTTCTCAGAAACTACAAATATGATTAAAGCCAAACTGTACATGAATGTTCAGTGGATGGTCCTCTACAATCTTAAGGTTTTTTGTTCCGATATGAAATTCAAAATGGCGGCTACGGCAGGACTTAGTTTAACATTGGACCCTATGGGAAAAATGTTTCAAAATGCTTCTTCTCTGAAACCACTTGGACAGTTGAAACCAAACTGCCCAGGAATGATCATTGGAAGGTCCTCTACAAATTTTATGTTTTTTATGCCGATCGGAAATCCAAGATGGCTGCCACCGCAATACATAGATTAACATTGGACCCTATGGGAAAATGTTCAAATGCCTTCTTCTCAGAAACTACAAATATGATTAAAGCCAAACTGTACATGAATGTTCATTGGATGGTCCTCTACAATCTTAAGGTTTTTTGTTCCGATATGAAATTCAAAATGGCGGCTACGGCAGGACTTAGTTTAACATTGGACCCTATGGGAAAAATGTTTCAAAATGCTTCTTCTCTGAAACCACTTGGACAGTTGAAACCAAACTGCCCAGGAATGATCATTGGAAGGTCCTCTACAAAATATCTGTTTTTTATGCCGATCGGAAATCCAAGATGGCTGCCACCGCAGGACATAGATTAACATTGGACCCTATGGGAAAATATTCAAATGCCTTCTTCTCAGAAACTACAAATATGATTAAAGCCAAACTGTACATGAATGTTCATTGAATGGTCCTCTACAAACTTTACGTTTTTTATTCCGATATGAAATTCAAAATGGCGGCTACGGCAGGACTTAGTTTAACATTGGACCCTATGGGAAAAATGTTTCAAAACGCTTCTTCTCTGAAACCACTTGGATAATTGAAACCAAACTGCCCAGGAATGATCATTGGAAGGTCCTCTACAAGGTGTGTGTTTTTTATGCCGATCGGAAATCCAAGATGGCTGCCACCGCAATACATAGATTAACATTGGACCCTATGGGAAAATATTCAAATGCCTTCTTCTCAGAAACTACAAATATGATTAAAGCCAAACTGTACATGAATGTTCATTGGATGGTCCTCTACAATCTTAAGGTTTTTTGTTCCGATATGAAATTCAAAATGGCGGCTACGGCAGGACTTAGTTTAACATTGGACCCTATGGGAAAAATGTTTCAAAATGCTTCTTCTCTGAAACCACTTGGACAGTTGAAACCAAACTGCCCAGGAATGATCATTGGAAGGTCCTCTACAAAGTTTCTGTTTGCTATGCCGATCGGAAATCCAAGATGGCCGCCACCGCAGGACATAGATTAACATTGGACCCTATGGGAAAATATTCAAATGCCTTCTTCTCAGAAACTACAAATATGATTAAAGCCAAACTGTACATGAATGTTCATTGGATGGTCCTCTATAATCTTCAGGTTTTTTGTTCCGATATGAAATTCAAAATGGCGGCTACGGCAGGACTTAGTTTAACATTGGACCCTATGGGAAAAATGTTTCAAAATGCTTCTTCTCTGAAACCACTTGGACAGTTGAAACCAAACTGCCCAGGAATGATCATTGGAAGGTCCTCTACAAATTTTATGTTTTTTATGCCGATCGGAAATCCAAGATGGCTGCCACCGCAATACATAGATTAACATTGGACCCTATGGGAAAATGTTCAAATGCCTTCTTCTCAGAAACTACAAATATGATTAAAGCCAAACTGTACATGAATGTTCATTGGATGGTCCTCTACAATCTTAAGGTTTTTTGTTCCGATATGAAATTAAAAATGGCGGCTACGGCAGGACTTAGTTTAACATTGGACCCTATGGGAAAAATGTTTCAAAATGCTTCTTCTCTGAAACCACTTGGACAGTTGAAACCAAACTGCCCAGGAATGATCATTGGAAGGTCCTCTACAAAATTTATGTTTTTTATGCCGATCGGAAATCCAAGATGGCCGCCACCGCAGGACATAGATTAACATTGGACCCTATGGGAAAATATTCAAATGCCTTCTTCTCAGAAACTACAAATATGATTAAAGCCAAACTGTACATGAATGTTCATTAGATGGCCCTCTACAAACTTTAAGTTTTTTGTTCTGATATGAAATACAAAATGGCGGCTACGGCAGGACCTAGTTTAACATTGGACCCTATGGGGAAAATGTTTCAAAACGCTTCTTCTCTGAAACCACTAGGACAGTTGAAACCAAACTGCCCAGGAATGATCATTGGAAGGTTCTCTACAAATTTTATGTTTTTTATGCCGATCGGAAATCCAAGATGGCTGCCACCGCAATACATAGATTAACATTGGACCCTATGGGAAAATATTCAAATGCCTTCTTCTCAGAAACTACAAATATGATTAAAGCCAAACTGTACATGAATGTTCATTAGATGGCCCTCTACAAACTTTAGGTTTTTTGTTCCGGTATGAAATACAAAATGGCGGCTACGGCAGGGCTTAGTTTAACATTGGACCCTATGGGAAAAATGTTTCAAAATGCTTCTTCTCTGAAACCACTTGGACAGTTGAAACCAAACTGCCCAGGAATGATCATTGGAAGGTCCTCTACAAAGTTTCTGTTTTTTATGCCGATCGGAAATCCAAGATGGCCGCCACCGCAGGACATAGATTAACATTGGACCCTATGGGAAAATATTCAAATGCCTTCTTCTCAGAAACTACAAATATGATTAAAGCCAAACTGTACATGAATGTTCATTGGATGGTCCTCTACAATCTTAAGGTTTTTTCTTCCGATATGAAATTCAAAATGGCGGCTACGGCAGGACTTAGTTTAACATTGGACCCTATGGGGAAAATGTTTCAAAATGCTTCTTCTCTGAAACCACTTGGACAGTTGAAACCAAACTGCCCAGGAATGATCATTGGAAGGTCCTCTACAAAGTTTCTGTTTGCTATGCCGATCGGAAATCCAAGATGGCCGCCACCGCAGGACATAGATTAACATTGGACCCTATGGGAAAATATTCAAATGCCTTCTTCTCAGAAACTACAAATATGATTAAAGCCAAACTGTACATGAATGTTCATTAGATGGCCCTCTACAAACTTTAGGTTTTTTGTTCCGGTATGAAATACAAAATGGCGGCTACGGCAGGACTTAGTTTAACATTGGACCCTATGGGAAAAATGTTTCAAAATGCTTCTTCTCTGAAACCACTAGGACAGTTGAAACCAAACTGCCCAGGAATGATCATTGGTAGGTCCTCTACAAAAATTCTGTTTTTTATGCCGATCGGAAATCCAAGATGGCCGCCACCGCAGGACATAGATTAACATTGGACCCTATGGGAAAATATTCAAATGCCTTCTTCTCAGAAACTACAAATATGATTAAAGCCAAACTGTACATGAATGTTCATTGGATGGTCCTCTACAATCTTACGGTTTTTTCTTCCGATATGAAATTCAAAATGGTGGCTACGGCAGGACTTAGTTTAACATTGGACCCTATGGGAAAAATGTTTCAAAATGCTTCTTCTCTGAAACCACTTGGACAGTTGAAACCAAACTGCCCAGGAATGATCATTGGAAGGTCCTCTACAAAATTTCTGTTTTTTATGCCGATCGGAAATCCAAGATGGCCGCCACCGCAGGACATAGATTAACATTGGACCCTATGGGAAAATATTCAAATGCCTTCTTCTCAGAAACTACAAATATGATTAAAGCCAAACTGTACATGAATGTTCATTAGATGGCCCTCTACAAACTTTAAGTTTTTTGTTCTGATATGAAATACAAAATGGCGGCTACGGCAGGACCTAGTTTAACATTGGACCCTATGGGGAAAATGTTTCAAAACGCTTCTTCTCTGAAACCACTAGGACAGTTGAAACCAAACTGCCCAGGAATGATCATTGGAAGGTTCTCTACAAATTTTATGTTTTTTATGCCGATCGGAAATCCAAGATGGCTGCCACCGCAATACATAGATTAACATTGGACCCTATGGGAAAATGTTCAAATGCCTTCTTCTCAGAAACTACAAATATGATTAAAGCCAAACTGTACATGAATGTTCATTAGATGGCCCTCTACAAACTTTAGGTTTTTTGTTCCGGTATGAAATACAAAATGGCGGCTACGGCAGGACTTAGTTTAACATTGGACCCTATGGGAAAAATGTTTCAAAATGCTTCTTCTCTGAAACCACTTGGACAGTTGAAACCAAACTGCCCAGGAATGATCATTGGAAGGTCCTCTACAAAGTTTCTGTTTTTTATGCCGATCGGAAATCCAAGATGGCCGCCACCGCAGGACATAGATTAACATTGGACCCTATGGGAAAATATTCAAATGCCTTCTTCTCAGAAACTACAAATATGATTAAAGCCAAACTGTACATGAATGTTCATTGGATGGTCCTCTACAATCTTAAGGTTTTTTGTTCCGATATGAAATTCAAAATGGCGGCTACGGCAGGACTTAGTTTAACATTGGACCCTATGGGGAAAATGTTTCAAAATGCTTCTTCTCTGAAACCACTTGGACAGTTGAAACCAAACTGCCCAGGAATGATCATTGGAAGGTCCTCTACAAAGTTTCTGTTTGCTATGCCGATCGGAAATCCAAGATGGCCGCCACCGCAGGACATAGATTAACATTGGACCCTATGGGAAAATATTCAAATGCCTTCTTCTCAGAAACTACAAATATGATTAAAGCCAAACTGTACATGAATGTTCATTAGATGGCCCTCTACAAACTTTAGGTTTTTTGTTCCGGTATGAAATACAAAATGGCGGCTACGGCAGGACTTAGTTTAACATTGGACCCTATGGGAAAAATGTTTCAAAATGCTTCTTCTCTGAAACCACTAGGACAGTTGAAACCAAACTGCCCAGGAATGATCATTGGTAGGTCCTCTACAAAATTTCTGTTTTTTATGCCGATCGGAAATCCAAGATGGCCGCCACCGCAGGACATAGATTAACATTGGACCCTATGGGAAAATATTCAAATGCCTTCTTCTCAGAAACTACAAATATGATTAAAGCCAAACTGTACATGAATGTTCATTGGATGGTCCTCTACAATCTTAAGGTTTTTTCTTCCGATATGAAATTCAAAATGGCGGCTACGGCAGGACTTAGTTTAACATTGGACCCTATGGGAAAAATGTTTCAAAACGCTTCTTCTCTGAAACCACTTGGACAATTGAAACCAAACTGCCCAGGAATGATCATTGGAAGGTCCTCTACAAAGTTTCGGTTTTTTTATGCCGATCGAAAATTCAAGATGGCCGCCACCGCAGGACATAGATTAACATTGGACCCTATGGGAAAATGTTCAAATGCCTTCTTCTCAGAAACTACAAATATGATTAAAGCAAAACTGTACATGAATGTTCATTGAATGGTCCTCTACAAACTTTACGTTTTTTATTCCGATATGAAATTCAAAATGGCGGCTACGGCAGGACTTAGTTTAACATTGGACCCTATGGGAAACATGTTTCAAAACGCTTCTTCTCTGAAACCACTTGGATAATTGAAACCAAACTGCCCAGGAATGATCATTGGAAGGTCCTCTACAAGGTGTGTGTTTTTTATGCCGATCGGAAATCCAAGATGGCTGCCACCGCAATACATAGATTAACATTGGACCCTATGGGAAAATATTCAAATGCCTTCTTCTCAGAAACTACAAATATGATTAAAGCCAAACTGTACATGAATGTTCATTGGATGGTCCTCTACAATCTTAAGGTTTTTTCTTCCGATATGAAATTCAAAATGGCGGCTACGGCAGGACTTAGTTTAACATTGGACCCTATGGGAAAAATGTTTCAAAATGCTTCTTCTCTGAAACCACTTGGACAGTTGAAACCAAACTGCCCAGGAATGATCATTGGAAGGTCCTCTACAAAGTTTCTGTTTGCTATGCCGATCGGAAATCCAAGATGGCCGCCACCGCAGGACATAGATTAACATTGGACCCTATGGGAAAATATTCAAATGCCTTCTTCTCAGAAACTACAAATATGATTAAAGCCAAACTGTACATGAATGTTCATTAGATGGCCCTCTACAAACTTTAGGTTTTTTGTTCCGGTATGAAATACAAAATGGCGGCTACGGCAGGACTTAGTTTAACATTGGACCCTATGGGAAAAATGTTTCAAAATGCTTCTTCTCTGAAACCACTTGGACAGTTGAAACCAAACTGCCCAGGAATGATCATTGGAAGGTCCTCTACAAAATTTCTGTTTTTTATGCCGATCGGAAATCCAAGATGGCCGCCACCGCAGGACATAGATTAACATTGGACCCTATGGGAAAATATTCAAATGCCTTCTTCTCAGAAACTACAAATATGATTAAAGCCAAACTGTACATGAATGTTCATTAGATGGCCCTCTACAAACTTTAAGTTTTTTGTTCTGATATGAAATACAAAATGGCGGCTACGGCAGGACCTAGTTTAACATTGGACCCTATGGGGAAAATGTTTCAAAACGCTTCTTCTCTGAAACCACTAGGACAGTTGAAACCAAACTGCCCAGGAATGATCATTGGAAGGTTCTCTACAAATTTTATGTTTTTTATGCCGATCGGAAATCCAAGATGGCTGCCACCGCAATACATAGATTAACATTGGACCCTATGGGAAAATGTTCAAATGCCTTCTTCTCAGAAACTACAAATATGATTAAAGCCAAACTGTACATGAATGTTCATTAGATGGCCCTCTACAAACTTTAGGTTTTTTGTTCCGGTATGAAATACAAAATGGCGGCTACGGCAGGACTTAGTTTAACATTGGACCCTATGGGAAAAATGTTTCAAAATGCTTCTTCTCTGAAACCACTAGGACAGTTGAAACCAAACTGCCCAGGAATGATCATTGGAAGGTCCTCTACAAAGTTTCTGTTTGCTATGCCGATCGGAAATCCAAGATGGCCGCCACCGCAGGACATAGATTAACATTGGACCCTATGGGAAAATATTCAAATGCCTTCTTCTCAGAAACTACAAATATGATTAAAGCCAAACTGTACATGAATGTTCATTGGATGGTCCTCTACAATCTTAAGGTTTTTTGTTCCGATATGAAATTCAAAATGGCGGCTACGGCAGGACTTAGTTTAACATTGGACCCTATGGGAAAAATGTTTCAAAATGCTTCTTCTCTGAAACCACTTGGACAGTTGAAACCAAACTGCCCAGGAATGATCATTGGAAGGTCCTCTACAAAATATCTGTTTTTTATGCCGATCGAAAATCCAAGATGGCTGCCACCGCAGGACATAGATTAACATTGGACCCTATGGGAAAATATTCAAATACCTTCTTCTCAGAAACTACAATATGATTAATGCCAAACTGTACATGAATGTTCATTGGATGGTCCTCTACAATCTTAAGGTTTTTTGCTCCGATATGAAATTCAAAATGGCGGCTACGGCAGGACTTAGTTTAACATTGGACCCTATGGGAAAAATGTTTCAAAATGCTTCTTCTCTGAAACCACTTGGACAGTTGAAACCAAACTGCCCAGGAATGATCATTGGAAGGTCCTCTACAAAATATCTGTTTTTTATGCCGATCGGAAATCCAAGATGGCTGCCACCGCAGGACATAGATTAACATTGGACCCTATGGGAAAATATTCAAATGCCTTCTTCTCAGAAACTACAAATATGATTAAAGCCAAACTGTACATGAATGTTCATTGGATGGTCCTCTACAATCTTAAGGTTTTTTGTTCCGATATGAAATTCAAAATGGCGGCTACGGCAGGACTTAGTTTAACATTGGACCCTATGGGAAAAATGTTTCAAAATGCTTCTTCTCTGAAACCACTTGGAAAGTTGAAACCAAACTGCCCAGGAATGATCATTGGAAGGTCCTCTACAAAATTTCTGTTTTTTATGCCGATCGGAAATCCAAGATGGCTGCCACCGCAGGATATAGATCAACATTGGACCCTATGGGAAAATATTCAAATGCCTTCTTCTCAGAAACTACAAATATGATTAAAGCCAAACTGTACATGAATGTTCATTGGATGGTCCTCTACAATCTTAAGGTTTTTTGTTCCGATATGAAATTCAAAATGGCGGCTACGGCAGGACTTAGTTTAACATTGGACCCTAAGGGAAAAATGTTTCAAAATGCTTCTTCTCTGAAACCACTTGGACAGTTGAAACCAAACTCCCCAGGAATGATCATTGGAAGGTCCTCTACAAAATTTCTGTTTTTTATGCCGATCGGAAATCCAAGATGGCTGCCACCGCAGGACATAGATTAACATTGGACCCTATGGGAAAATATTCAAATGCCTTCTTCTCAGAAACTACAAATATGATTAAAGCCAAACTGTACATGAATGTTCATTGGATGGTCCTCTACAATCTTAAGGTTTTTTCTTCCGATATGAAATTCAAAATGGCGGCTACGGCAGGACTTAGTTTAACATTGGACCCTATGGGAAAAATGTTTCAAAATGCTTCTTCTCTGAAACCACTTGGACAGTTGAAACCAAACTGCCCAGGAATGATCATTGGAAGGTCCTCTACAAAATTTCTGTTTGCTATGCCGATCGGAAATCCAAGATGCCACCGCAGGACATAGATTAACATTGGACCCTATGGGAAAATATTCAAATGCCTTCTTCTCAGAAACTACAAATATGATTAAAGCCAAACTGTACATGAATGTTCATTAGATGGCCCTCTACAAACTTTAGGTTTTTTGTTCCGGTATGAAATACAAAATGGCGGCTACGGCAGGACTTAGTTTAACATTGGACCCTATGGGAAAAATGTTTCAAAATGCTTCTTCTCTGAAACCACTTGGACAGTTGAAACCAAACTGCCCAGGAATGATCATTGGTAGGTCCTCTACAAAGTTTCTGTTTTTTATGCCGATCGGAAATCCAAGATGGCCGCCACCGCAGGACATAGATTAACATTGGACCCTATGGGAAAATATTCAAATGCCTTCTTCTCAGAAACTACAAATATGATTAAAGCCAAACTGTACATGAATGTTCATTGGATGGTCCTCTACAATCTTAATGTTTTTTGTTCCGATATGAAATTCAAAATGGCGGCTACGGCAGGACTTAGTTTAACATTGGACCCTATGGGAAAAATGTTTCAAAATGCTTCTTCTCTGAAACCACTTGGACAGTTGAAACCAAACTGCCCAGGAATGATCATTGGAAGGTCCTCTACAAAATTTCTGTTTTTTATGCCGATCGGAAATCCAAGATGGCCGCCACCGCAGGACATAGATTAACATTGGACCCTATGGGAAAATATTCAAATGCCTTCTTCTCAGAAACTACAAATATGATTAAAGCCAAACTGTACATGAATGTTCATTAGATGGCCCTCTACAAACTTTAGGTTTTTTGTTCTGATATGAAATACAAAATGGCGGCTACGGCAGGACCTAGTTTAACATTGGACCCTAGGGGGAAAATGTTTCAAAACGCTTCTTCTCTGAAACCACTAGGACAGTTGAAACCAAACTGCCCAGGAATGATCATTGGAAGGTTCTCTACAAATTTTATGTTTTTTATGCCGATCGGATATCCAAGATGGCTGCCACCGCAATACATAGATTAACATTGGACCCTATGGGAAAATGTTCAAATGCCTTCTTCTCAGAAACTACAAATATTATTAAAGCCAAACTGTACATGAATGTTCATTGGATGGTCCTCTACAAACTTTACGCTTTTTGTTCCGATATGAAATTCAAAATGGCGGCTACGGCAGGACTTAGTTTAACATTGGACCCTATGGAAAAAATGTTTCAAAACGCTTCTTCTCTGAAACCACTTGGACAATTGAAACCAAACTGCCCAGGAATGATCATTGGAAGGTCCTCTACAAAGTTTCTGTTTTTTATGCCGATCAGAAATCCAAGATGGCTGCCACCGCAGGACATAGATTAACATTGGACCCTATGGGAAAATATTCAAATGCCTTCTTCTCAGAAACTACAAATATGATTAAAGCCAAACTGTACATGAATGTTCATTGGATGGTCCTCTACAATCTTAAGGTTTTTTGTTCCGATATGAAATTCAAAATGGCGGCTACGGCAGGACTTAGTTTAACATTGGACCCTATGGGAAAAATGTTTCAAAATGCTTCTTCTCTGAAACCACTTGGACAGTTGAAACCAAACTGCCCAGGAATGATCATTGGAAGGTCCTCTACAAAATTTCTGTTTTTTATGCCGATCGGAAATCCAAGATGGCTGCCACCGCAGGACATAGATTAACATTGGACCCTATGGGAAAATATTCAAATGCCTTCTTCTCAGAAACTACAAATATGATTAAAGCCAAACTGTACATGAATGTTCATTGGATGGTCCTCTACAATCTTAAGGTTTTTTGTTCCGATATGAAATTCAAAATGGCGGCTACGGCAGGACTTAGTTTAACATTGGACCCTATGGGAAAAATGTTTCAAAATGCTTCTTCTCTGAAACCACTTGGACAGTTGAAACCAAACTGCCCAGGAATGATCATTGGAAGGTCCTCTACAAAATTTCTGTTTTTTATGCCGATCGGAAATCCAAGATGGCTGCCACCGCAGGATATAGATTAACATTGGACCCTATGGGAAAATATTCAAATGCCTTCTTCTCAGAAACTACAAATATGATTAAAGCCAAACTGTACATGAATGTTCATTGGATGGTCCTCTACAATCTTAAGGTTTTTTGTTCCGATATGAAATTCAAAATGGCGGCTACGGCAGGACTTAGTTTAACATTGGACCCTATGGGAAAAATGTTTCAAAATGCTTCTTCTCTGAAACCACTTGGACAGTTGAAACCAAACTGCCCAGGAATGATCATTGGAAGGTCCTCTACAAAGTTTCTGTTTGCTATGCCGATCGGAAATCCAAGATGCCACCGCAGGACATAGATTAACATTGGACCCTATGGGAAAATATTCAAATGCCTTCTTCTCAGAAACTACAAATATGATTAAAGCCAAACTGTACATGAATGTTCATTAGATGGCCCTCTACAAACTTTAGGTTTTTTGTTCCGGTAT
This sequence comes from Bathymodiolus brooksi, assembly GCA_963680875.1. Taxonomy (NCBI): domain Eukaryota; kingdom Metazoa; phylum Mollusca; class Bivalvia; order Mytilida; family Modiolidae; genus Bathymodiolus; species Bathymodiolus brooksi. The sequence goes on from OY804582.1 coordinate 120,034,075, forward strand.
GAAATACAAAATGGCGGCTACGGCAGGACTTAGTTTAACATTGGACCCTATGGGAAAAATGTTTCAAAATGCTTCTTCTCTGAAACCACTTGGACAGTTGAAACCAAACTGCCCAGGAATGATCATTGGTAGGTCCTCTACAAAGTTTCTGTTTTTTATGCCGATCGGAAATCCAAGATGGCCGCCACCGCAGGACATAGATTAACATTGGACCCTATGGGAAAATATTCAAATGCCTTCTTCTCAGAAACTACAAATATGATTAAAGCCAAACTGTACATGAATGTTCATTGGATGGTCCTCTACAATCTTAAGGTTTTTTCTTCCGATATGAAATTCAAAATGGCGGCTACGGCAGGACTTAGTTTAACATTGGACCCTAAGGGAAAAATGTTTCAAAATGCTTCTTCTCTGAAACCACTTGGACAGTTGAAACCAAACTGCCCAGGTATGATCATTGGAAGGTCCTCTACAAAATTTCTGTTTTTTATGCCGATCGGAAATCCAAGATGGCTGCCACCGCAGGACATAGATTAACATTGGTCCCTATGGGAAAATATTCAAATGCCTTCTTCTCAGAAACTACAAATATGATTAAAGCCAAACTGTACATGAATGTTCATTGGATGGTCCTCTACAATCTTAAGGTTTTTTGTTCCGATATGAAATTCAAAATGGCGGCTACGGCAGGACTTAGTTTAACATTGGACCCTATGGGAAAAATGTTTCAAAATGCTTCTTCTCTGAAACCACTTGGACAGTTGAAACCAAACTGCCCAGGAATGATCATTGGAAGGTCCTCTACAAAGTTTCTGTTTGCTATGCCGATCGGAAATCCAAGATGCCACCGCAGGACATAGATTAACATTGGACCCTATGGGAAAATATTCAAATGCCTTCTTCTCAGAAACTACAAATATGATTAAAGCCAAACTGTACATGAATGTTCATTAGATGGCCCTCTACAAACTTTAGGTTTTTTGTTCCGGTATGAAATACAAAATGGCGGCTACGGCAGGACTTAGTTTAACATTGGACCCTATGGGAAAAATGTTTCAAAATGCTTCTTCTCTGAAACCACTTGGACAGTTGAAACCAAACTGCCCAGGAATGATCATTGGTAGGTCCTCTACAAAGTTTCTGTTTTTTATGCCGATCGGAAATCCAAGATGGCCGCCACCGCAGGACATAGATTAACATTGGACCCTATGGGAAAATATTCAAATGCCTTCTTCTCAGAAACTACAAATATGATTAAAGCCAAACTGTACATGAATGTTCATTGGATGGTCCTCTACAATCTTAATGTTTTTTGTTCCGATATGAAATTCAAAATGGCGGCTACGGCAGGACTTAGTTTAACATTGGACCCTATGGGAAAAATGTTTCAAAATGCTTCTTCTCTGAAACCACTTGGACAGTTGAAACCAAACTGCCCAGGAATGATCATTGGAAGGTCCTCTACACAATTTCTGTTTTTTATGCCGATCGGAAATCCAAGATGGCCGCCACCGCAGGACATAGATTAACATTGGACCCTATGGGAAAATATTCAAATGCCTTCTTCTCAGAAACTACAAATATGATTAAAGCCAAACTGTACATGAATGTTCATTAGATGGCCCTCTACAAACTTTAGGTTTTTTGTTCTGATATGAAATACAAAATGGCGGCTACGGCAGGACCTAGTTTAACATTGGACCCTATGGGGAAAATGTTTCAAAACGCTTCTTCTCTGAAACCACTAGGACAGTTGAAACCAAACTGCCCAGGAATGATCATTGGAAGGTTCTCTACAAATTTTATGTTTTTTATGCCGATCGGAAATCCAAGATGGCTGCCACCGCAATACATAGATTAACATTGGACCCTATGGGAAAATGTTCAAATGCCTTCTTCTCAGAAACTACAAATATTATTAAAGCCAAACTGTACATGAATGTTCATTGGATGGTCCTCTACAAACTTTACGTTTTTTGTTCCGATATGAAATTCAAAATGGCGGCTACGGCAGGACTTAGTTTAACATTGGACCCTATGGAAAAAATGTTTCAAAACGCTTCTTCTCTGAAACCACTTGGACAATTGAAACCAAACTGCCCAGGAATGATCATTGGAAGGTCCTCTACAAAGTTTCTGTTTTTTATGCCGATCAGAAATCCAAGATGGCTGCCACCGCAGGACATAGATTAACATTGGACCCTATGGGAAAATATTCAAATGCCTTCTTCTCAGAAACTACAAATATGATTAAAACCAAACTGTACATGAATGTTCATTAGATGGCCCTCTACAAACTTTAGGTTTTTTGTTCCGGTATGAAATACAAAATGGCGGCTACGGCAGGACTTAGTTTAACATTGGACCCTATGGGAAAAATGTTTCAAAATGCTTCTTCTCTGAAACCACTTGGACAGTTGAAACCAAACTGCCCAGGAATGATCATTGGAAGGTCCTCTACCAAATTGCTGTTTTTTATGCCGATCGGAAATCCAAGATGGCTGCCACCGCAGGATATAGATTAACATTGGACCCTATGGGAAAATATTCAAATGCCTTCTTCTCAGAAACTACAGATATGATTAAAGCCAAACTGTACATGAATGTTCATTGGATGGTCCTCTACAATCTTAAGGTTTTTTGTTCCGATATGAAATTCAAAATGGCGGCTACGGCAGGACTTAGTTTAACATTGGACCCTATGGGAAAAATGTTTCAAAATGCTTCTTCTCTGAAACCACTTGGACAGTTGAAACCAAACTGCCCAGGAATGATCATTGGAAGGTCCTCTACAAAATTTCTGTTTTTTATGCCGATCGGAAATCCAAGATGGCCGCCACCGCAGGACATAGATTAACATTGGACCCTATTGGAAAATATTCAAATGCCTTCTTCTCAGAAACTACAAATATGATTAAAGCCAAACTGTACATGAATGTTCATTAGATGGCCCTCTACAAACTTTAGGTTTTTTGTTCTGATATGAAATACAAAATGGCGGCTACGGCAGGACCTAGTTTAACATTGGACTCTATGGGGAAAATGTTTCAAAACGCTTCTTCTCTGAAACCACTAGGACAGTTGAAACCAAACTGCCCAGGAATGATCATTGGAAGGTTCTCTACAAATTTTATGTTTTTTATGCCGATCGGAAATCCAAGATGGCTGCCACCGCAATACATAGATTAACATTGGACCCTATGGGAAAATGTTCAAATGCCTTCTTCTCAGAAACTACAAATATTATTAAAGCCAAACTGTACATGAATGTTCATTGGATGGTCCTCTACAAACTTTACGTTTTTTGTTCCGATATGAAATTCAAAATGGCGGCTACGGCAGGACTTAGTTTAACATTGGACCCTATGGAAAAAATGTTTCAAAACGCTTCTTCTCTGAAACCACTTGGACAATTGAAACCAAACTGCCCAGGAATGATCATTGGAAGGTCCTCTACAAAGTTTCTGTTTTTTATGCCGATCAGAAATCCAAGATGGCTGCCACCGCAGGACATAGATTAACATTGGACCCTATGGGAAAATATTCAAATGCCTTCTTCTCAGAAACTACAAATATGATTAAAGCCAAACTGTACATGAATGTTCATTGGATGGTCCTCTACAATCTTAAGGTTTTTTGTTCCGATATGAAATTCAAAATGGCGGCTACGGCAGGACTTAGTTTAACATTGGACCCTATGGGAAAAATGTTTCAAAATGCTTCTTCTCTGAAACCACTTGGACAGTTGAAACCAAACTGCCCAGGAATGATCATTGGAAGGTCCTCTACCAAATTGCTGTTTTTTATGCCGATCGGAAATCCAAGATGGCTGCCACCGCAGGATATAGATTAACATTGGACCCTATGGGAAAATATTCAAATGCCTTCTTCTCAGAAACTACAGATATGATTAAAGCCAAACTGTACATGAATGTTCATTGGATGGTCCTCTACAATCTTAAGGTTTTTTGTTCCGATATGAAATTCAAAATGGCGGCTACGGCAGGACTTAGTTTAACATTGGACCCTATGGGAAAAATGTTTCAAAATGCTTCTTCTCTGAAACCACTTGGACAGTTGAAACCAAACTGCCCAGGAATGATCATTGGAAGGTCCTCTACAAAGTTTCTGTTTTTTATGCCGATCGGAAATCCAAGATGGCTGCCACCGCAGGACATAGATTAACATTGGACCCTATGGGAAAATATTCAAATGCCTTCTTCTCAGAAACTACAAATATGATTAAAGCCAAACTGTACATGAATGTTCATTGGATGGTCCTCTACAAACTTTACGTTTTTTGTTCTGATATGAAATTCAAAATGGCGGCTACGGCAGGACCTAGTTTAACATTGGACCCTATGGGGAAAATGTTTCAAAACGCTTCTTCTCTGAAACCACTAGGACAGTTGAAACCAAACTGCCCAGGAATGATCATTGGAAGGTCCTCTACAAATTTTATGTTTTTTATGCCGATCGGAAATCCAAGATGGCTGCCACCGCAATACATAGATTAACATTGGACCCTATGGGAAAATGTTCAAATGCCTTCTTCTCAGAAACTACAAATATTATTAAAGCCAAACTGTACATGAATGTTCATTGGATGGTCCTCTACAAACTTTACGTTTTTTCTTCCGATATGAAATTCAAAATTGCGGCTACGGCAGGACTTAATTTAACATTGGACCCTATGGGAAAATGTTTCAAAACGCTTCTTCTCTGAAACCACTTGGACAATTGAAACCAAACTGCCCAGGAATGATCATTGGAAGGTCCTCTACAAAGTTTCTGTGTTTTTATGCCGATCGAAAATTCAAGATGGCCGCCACCGCAGGACATAGATTAACATTGGACCCTATGTGAAAATGTTCAAATGCCTTCTACTCAGAAACTACAAATATGATTAAAGCAAAACTGTACATGAATGTTCATTGGATGGTCCTCTACAAATTTTACGTTTTTTGTTCTGATATGAAATTCAAAATGGCGGCTACGGCAGGACTTAGTTTAACATTGGACCCTATGGGGAAAATGTTTCAAAACGCTTCTTCTCTGAAACCACTTGGACAGTTGAAACCAAACTGCCCAGGAATGATCATTGGAAGGTCCTCTACAAAATTTCTGTTTTTTATGCCGATCGGAAATCCAAGATGGCTGCCACCACAGGTCATAGTATTAACACAGTGGAAAATACAGAAATATATTCTTCTCTGAAGCTATTGCACTGATTGAACCTAAATTGTGCATCAATCATTGGAAGGTCCTTTACAAACTTTGTGTTTTTTATGTTGATCGTAATTCCATGATGACTACCACTGCAGGACATAGTTTTTACATAGGACCATTGGTTTTTTTTATAACCAGGTGAACGATACAGGCTCTTGAGAGCCTCTGGTTGCATTGTTATGATGTTATTTCAATCATATTTTATCATATTCTAAGTAATACTATCATAATTATAAAAATTGACAACTCAATTTTCAACCATTTATACATCTTTTCAAGAGTATAGTGCTTATTGAGAATTAAATAATTCCCCGAGACAATTACAAGCAGTTTTATGGAGGCTATATGCTTACAAAATAATCTATTTCTTAAATAAAATTGTCACACTCCTGACTCCATCTCGAAAATAAACCTGTTGAGCTGAAAATAATATAACCAACTTATTCTTTCCAAACTAAAAGTTATATTTCTTCAAAAGCTTATATTTCTTACAGTTAATAGTAAATATTAAAAGAAGATACAAAATTATGTTTTTGTTTTTTCTAATGATTAGTGTGCTAATTATTTGCCCTTTAGGAATTTATTTCATCAAAAATGGTTAAAATGGATTTGAAATTTATTAAAACTAGCAATAGATCATCTTTTCTTAGTATAAAATTACTTTTTAGTGGTTTTCAAATTAGTTTCCCCATGTTTCTCAATAATTTACTCTGCAAAAACACTTCCTACTGCAATTGCAATCGACATTTAATGTTTTTATATCAGGAGTGTGACATATTACTGTGGAATGAACAATTATTGATAAATTTTCAAAAATGCTATATCAAAAGAATGGAAATGTTTTATGAAAGGCAAGATATATTAAAGTAAGTATTCTGTTTATCTAAAGCAACATACATCAATTTTTCATTTAGAAAAAAATCCATATTTTGACATGTTTTAAGAAAATATAACCCTTTATAATCACTTATTTTGAGAAAGGTGTCATGCAATATACAAAAATACTACGTAATTAAATTGAAAACATTGTGGAAGTTTGTAGAAGCATGGTTTATTTTTTTATTTATTTAAAAGATATGCCTATTAAAAGTGTCACACTCCTAACATTAGTTATTTTGATTTCCTAGCTATGATATGTCATATATCAGAGCTATTTCCAACTTTTTTCTTTGATTGGGTCTGGAGCTTTTGGAAAATAAAGAAATTTGTGAACTATTAAAGCATACAACAGAGTACTATACAACTAAGATAAAATGTCACACTCCTGACATTTTTTGTGTCTCTCCTTATGCAAGCCCAATTTTACAACTAGCATATTCATCCAGTCAAATACTACTAAATTATTATAACTAATGTTTTTTTACAACATATTTTGACTTTTCTGAACTAATTAGTCTCAACAACGAAAAACTATTAAGGTTTAATTTGACATTTGTACAATTTTCCAAGTTAAATTTATTCACAGACACTAATTTAAAAAATAAAATAATTTTTGGTCGCATAATCATAGGGTCACAAAGCATCTAGATATTTGAAGTAAAATGGTACGAAATTATAGAATACAATCTTTCTTTAATATATTTTTTATTTTATTTTTTTTATCATCAAGGTAAGTTAAGAGAATTTAAAATTTGTCACGCTAAAACGTCACACCCCTGACAAATTTGACCAATTTTTAGAGGATAACTTTTTAGCCGGAAGAGCAATCTTCATGACACTGCATGAAGATAGCTGTTACCATTGTGCTTGTTTTAAGATATTTACCTTTCTTTCATATCATTTAATATTCAAATTATTCTCTGAAAATGAAAAGTCTTCATTTTTTGGAAAATCAACCATTTGTATAACCTGTTATGGTAACACAGTGGTCGCTGAGATGATTTACAAATGTTTTCTTATATAAGGTTGTCAATATACATTTATATAACCTGTTATGGTAACACAGTGGTCGCTGAGATGATTTACAAATGTTTTCTTATATAAGGTTGTCAATATACATTTGTATAACCTGTTGTGGTAACAGTGGTCGCTGAGATGATTTACAAATGTTTTATTATATAAGATTGTCAATATACATTTGTATAACCTATTATGGTAACACAGTGGTCACTGAGATGATCAACAAATGTTTTCTTATATAAGGTTGTCAATATACATTTGTATAACCTGTTATGGTAACACAGTTGTCGCTGAGATGATTTACAAATGTTTTCCTATATAAGGTTGTCAATATACATTTGTATAACCTGTTATGGTAACACAGTGGTCACTGAGATGATTTACAAATGTTTTCTTATATAAGGTTGTCAATATACTTTATATAACATGTTATGGTAACACAGTGGTCGCTGAGATGATTTACAAATGTTTTCCTATATAAGGTTGTCAATATACATTTGTATAACCTGTTATGGTAACACAGTGGTCGCTGAGATGATTTACAAATGTTTTCTTATATAAGGTTGTCAATATACATTTATATAACCTGTTATGGTAACACAGTGGTCACTGAGATGATTTACAAATGTTTTCTTATATAAGGTTGTCAATATACATTTGTATAACCTGTTATGGTAACACAGTGGTCACTGAGATGATTTACAAATGTTTTCCTATATAAGGTTGTCAATATACATTTGTATAACCTGTTATGGTAACACAGTGTTCACTGAGATGATTTACAAATGTTTTCCTATATAAGGTTGTCAATATACATTTGCATAACCTGTTATGGTAACACAGTGGTCACTGAGATGATTTACAAATGTTTTCTTATATAAGGTTGTCAATATACATTTGTATAACCTGTTATGGTAACACAGTTGTCGCTGAGATGATTTACAAATGTTATATACATTTATATAACCTGTTATGGAAACACAGTGCTCACTGAGATGATTTACAAATGTTTTCTTATATAAGGTTGTCAATATACATTTATATAATCTGTTATGGTAACACAGTGGTCGCTGAGATGATTTACAAATGTTTTCTTATATAAGGTTGTCAATATACATTTGTATAATATGTTATGGTAACACAGTGGTCGTTGAGATTATTTACAAATGTTTTCTTGTATAAGGTGGTCAATTTACATTTGTATAACCTGTTATGGTAACACAGTGGTCGCTGAGATGATTTGCAAATGTTTTCTTATATAAGGTTGTCAATATACATTTATATAACCTGTTATGGTAACACAGTGGTCACTGAGATGATTTACAAATGTTTTCTTATATAAGGTTGTCAATATACATTTGTATAACCTGTTATGGTAACACAGTGGTCACTGAGATGATTTACAAATGTTTTCCTATATAAGGTTGTCAATATACATTTGTATAACCTGTTATGGTAACACAGTGTTCACTGAGATGATTTACAAATGTTTTCCTATATAAGGTTGTCAATATACATTTGCATGACCTGTTATGGTAACACAGTGGTCACTGAGATGATTTACAAATGTTTTCTTATATAAGGTTGTCAATATACATTTGTATAACCTGTTATGGTAACACAGTGTTCACTGAGATGATTTACAAATGTTTCCCTATATGAGGTTGTCAATATACATTTGTATAACCTGTTATGGTAACACAGTGGTCGCTGAGATGATTTACAAATGTTTTCCTATATAAGGTTGTCAATATACCTTTATATAACCTGTTATGGTAACACAGTGGTCACTGAGATGATTTACAAATGTTTTCTTATATAAGGTTGTCAATATACATATGTATAACCTGTTATGGTAACACAGTGGTCGCTGAGATGATTTACAAATATTTCCTATATAAGGTTGTCAATATACATATGTATTACCTGTTATGGTAACACAGTGGTCACTGAGATGATTTACAAATGTTTTCTTATATATGGTTGTCAATATACATTTATATAACCTGTTATGGTAACACAGTGGTCGCTGAGATGATTTACAAATGTTTTCCTATATACGATTGTCAATATACATTTGTATAACCTGTTATGGTAACACAGTGGTCGTTGAGATTATTTACAAATGTTTTCCTATATAAGGTTGTCAATATACATTTGTATAACCTGTTATGGTAACACAGTGGTCGCTGAGATGATTTACAAATGTTTTCTTATATAAGGTTGTCAATATACATTTATATAACCTGTTATGGTAACACAGTGGTCGCTGAGATGATTTACAAATGTTTTTCTATATAAGGTTGTCAATATACATTTGTATAACCTGTTATGGTAACACAGTGGTCGTTGAGATTATTTACAAATGTTTTCTTATATAAGGTTGTCAATATATATTTGTATAACCTGTTATGGTAACACAGTGTTCACTGAGATGATTTACAAATGTTTCCCTTTATGAAGTTGTCAATATACCTTTGTATAACCTGTTATGGTAACACAGTGGTCGCTGAGATGATTTACAAATGTTTTCCTATATAAGGTTGTCAATATACATTTATATAACCTGTTATGGTAACACAGTGGTCACTGAGATGATTTACCAATGTTTTCCTATATAAGGTTGTCAATATACATATGTATAACCTGTTATGGTAACACAGTGGTCGCTGAGATGATTTACAAATATTTCCTATATAAGGTTGTCAATATACATATGTATAACCTGTTATGGTAACACAGTGGTCACTGAGATGATCAACAAATGTTTTCTTATATAAGGTTGTCAATATACATTTGTATAACCTGTTATGGTAACACAGTGGTCGCTGAGATGATTTACAAATGTTTTCTTATATAAGGTTGTCAATATACATTTGTATAACCTGTTGTGGTAACAGTGGTCGCTGAGATGATTTACAAATGTTTTATTATATAAGATTGTCAATATACATTTGTATAACCTATTATGGTAACACAGTGGTCACTGAGATGATCAACAAATGTTTTCTTATATAAGGTTGTCAATATACATTTGTATAACCTGTTATGGTAACACAGTTGTCGCTGAGATGATTTACAAATGTTTTCCTATATAAGGTTGTCAATATACATTTGTATAACCTGTTATGGTAACACAGTGGTCACTGAGATGATTTACAAATGTTTTCTTATATAAGGTTGTCAATATACTTTATATAACATGTTATGGTAACACAGTGGTCGCTGAGATGATTTACAAATGTTTTCCTATATAAGGTTGTCAATATACATTTGTATAACCTGTTATGGTAACACAGTGGTCGCTGAGATGATTTACAAATGTTTTCTTATATAAGGTTGTCAATATACATTTATATAACCTGTTATGGTAACACAGTGGTCACTGAGATGATTTACAAATGTTTTCTTATATAAGGTTGTCAATATACATTTGTATAACCTGTTATGGTAACACAGTGGTCACTGAGATGATTTACAAATGTTTTCCTATATAAGGTTGTCAATATACATTTGTATAACCTGTTATGGTAACACAGTGTTCACTGAGATGATTTACAAATGTTTTCCTATATAAGGTTGTCAATATACATTTGCATAACCTGTTATGGTAACACAGTGGTCACTGAGATGATTTACAAATGTTTTCTTATATAAGGTTGTCAATATACATTTGTATAACCTGTTATGGTAACACAGTTGTCGCTGAGATGATTTACAAATGTTATATACATTTATATAACCTGTTATGGAAACACAGTGCTCACTGAGATGATTTACAAATGTTTTCTTATATAAGGTTGTCAATATACATTTATATAATCTGTTATGGTAACACAGTGGTCGCTGAGATGATTTACAAATGTTTTCTTATATAAGGTTGTCAATATACATTTGTATAATATGTTATGGTAACACAGTGGTCGTTGAGATTATTTACAAATGTTTTCTTGTATAAGGTGGTCAATTTACATTTGTATAACCTGTTATGGTAACACAGTGGTCGCTGAGATGATTTGCAAATGTTTTCTTATATAAGGTTGTCAATATACATTTATATAACCTGTTATGGTAACACAGTGGTCACTGAGATGATTTACAAATGTTTTCTTATATAAGGTTGTCAATATACATTTGTATAACCTGTTATGGTAACACAGTGGTCACTGAGATGATTTACAAATGTTTTCCTATATAAGGTTGTCAATATACATTTGTATAACCTGTTATGGTAACACAGTGTTCACTGAGATGATTTACAAATGTTTTCCTATATAAGGTTGTCAATATACATTTGCATGACCTGTTATGGTAACACAGTGGTCACTGAGATGATTTACAAATGTTTTCTTATATAAGGTTGTCAATATACATTTGTATAACCTGTTATGGTAACACAGTGTTCACTGAGATGATTTACAAATGTTTCCCTATATGAGGTTGTCAATATACATTTGTATAACCTGTTATGGTAACACAGTGGTCGCTGAGATGATTTACAAATGTTTTCCTATATAAGGTTGTCAATATACCTTTATATAACCTGTTATGGTAACACAGTGGTCACTGAGATGATTTACAAATGTTTTCTTATATAAGGTTGTCAATATACATATGTATAACCTGTTATGGTAACACAGTGGTCGCTGAGATGATTTACAAATATTTCCTATATAAGGTTGTCAATATACATATGTATTACCTGTTATGGTAACACAGTGGTCACTGAGATGATTTACAAATGTTTTCTTATATATGGTTGTCAATATACATTTATATAACCTGTTATGGTAACACAGTGGTCGCTGAGATGATTTACAAATGTTTTCCTATATACGATTGTCAATATACATTTGTATAACCTGTTATGGTAACACAGTGGTCGTTGAGATTATTTACAAATGTTTTCCTATATAAGGTTGTCAATATACATTTGTATAACCTGTTATGGTAACACAGTGGTCGCTGAGATGATTTACAAATGTTTTCTTATATAAGGTTGTCAATATACATTTATATAACCTGTTATGGTAACACAGTGGTCGCTGAGATGATTTACAAATGTTTTTCTATATAAGGTTGTCAATATACATTTGTATAACCTGTTATGGTAACACAGTGGTCGTTGAGATTATTTACAAATGTTTTCTTATATAAGGTTGTCAATATATATTTGTATAACCTGTTATGGTAACACAGTGTTCACTGAGATGATTTACAAATGTTTCCCTTTATGAAGTTGTCAATATACCTTTGTATAACCTGTTATGGTAACACAGTGGTCGCTGAGATGATTTACAAATGTTTTCCTATATAAGGTTGTCAATATACATTTATATAACCTGTTATGGTAACACAGTGGTCACTGAGATGATTTACCAATGTTTTCCTATATAAGGTTGTCAATATACATATGTATAACCTGTTATGGTAACACAGTGGTCGCTGAGATGATTTACAAATATTTCCTATATAAGGTTGTCAATATACATATGTATAACCTGTTATGGTAACACAGTGGTCACTGAGATGATTTACAAATGTTTTCTTATATAAGGTTGTCAATATACATTTGTATAACCTGTTATGGTAACACAGTGTTCACTGAGATGATTTACAAATGTTTTCCTATATAAGGTTGTCAATATAAATTTGCATAACCTGTTATGGTAACACAGTGGTCACTGAGATGATTTACAAATGTTTTCTTATATAAGGTTGTCAATATACATTTGTATAACCTGTTATGGTAACACAGTGGTCGCTGAGATGATTTACAAATGTTTTCTTATATAAGGTTGTCAATATACATTTGTATAACCTGTTATGGTAACACAGTGGTCGCTGAGATGATTTACAAATGTTTTCCTATATAAGGTTGTCAATATACATTTATATAACCTGTTATGGTAACACAGTGGTCACTGAGATGATTTACAAATGTTTTCTTATATAAGGTTGTCAATATACATATGTATAACCTGTTATGGTAACACAGTGGTCGCTGAGATGATTTACAAATATTTCCTATATAAGGTTGTCAATATACATTTATATAGCCTGTTATGGTAACACAGTGGTCGCTGAGATGATTTACAAATATTTCCTATATAAGGTTGTCAATATACATTTGTATAACCTGTTATGGTAACACAGTGGTCGCTGAGATTATTTACAAATGTTTTCTTATATAAGGTTGTCAATATACATTTGTATAACCTGTTATGGTAACACAGTGGTCACTGAGATGATCAACAAATGTTTTCTTTTATAAGGTTGTCAATATACATTTGTATAACCTGTTATGGTAACACAGTGGTCGCTGAGATGATTTACAAATGTTTTCTTATATAAGGTTGTCAATATACATTTGTATAACCTGTTATGGTAACACAGTGGTCGTTGAGATTATTTACAAATGTTTTCTTATATAATGTTGTCAATATACATTTGTATAACTTGTTATGGTAACACAGTGGTCACTGAGATGATCAACAAATGTTTTCTTATATAAGGTTGTCAATATACATTTGTATAACCTGTTATGGTAACACAGTGGTCGCTGAGATGATTTACAAATGTTTTCTTATATAAGGTTGTCAATATACATTTGTATAACCTGTTATGGTAACACAGTGGTCGCTGAGATGATTTACAAATGTTATATACATTTATATAACCTGATATGGTAACACAGTGGTCACTGAGATGATTTACAAATGTTTTCTTATATAAGGTTGTCAATATACATTTGTATAACCTGTTATGGTAACACAGTGGTCGCTGAGATGATTTACAAATGTTTTCTTATATAAGGTTGTCAATTTCTCTAATTCTTGTTCAATTTTCACACTTCTCAACCCGTGTGAGAAGAAATCGATAATCAACGTGTGGATCACTTTGTTCTCAGTCGTTGATTGGTCAATTACGCAATTATGTCTCAACCCGTGGGTGAGATAAGAATTTCACGCTACTTTTCCCGTAAAAATGTTACGTTTCGCAAAATGTCATTGTGTCAATAAAATCGTTTAATTAACCGTAACTAACCGTAATTAACCATACCGTCATCAAGAACCCCTCATCTAGAATATTGTCCCTTCTCCACCATTGCTTCAAAAACATTCCTTAACGGGTGTGACGTCAATTGAAGTATACTTCAGTGACGTCATTGAACGTCGATTTGAGAAAGTGAATAACCTGTTATGGTAGACATCTTATTTTTTCCGATTAATATAATAGCACAAGTTGTGTAACAGGTTTAGGCTTATGGTGTTTAATGCCACTTTCAACAATATTTCAGTTATGTTGTGGTGGTCAGTTTTATTGTCAGTTAAGATGAGAGGTGAGTGTTTGTTTTGTTGGTGGCATTATATTGATGACCATCACTATTTAAAAGGTGTTTAATGCCACTTTCAACAATATTTCAGTTATGTTCTGGTGGTCAGTTTTATTGTCAGTTAAGATGAGAGGTGAGTGTTTGTTTTGTTGGTGGCATTATATTGATGACCATCACTATTTAAAAGGTGTTTAATGCCACTTTCAACAATATTTCAGTTATGTTCTGGTGGTCAGTTTTATTGTCAGTTAAGATGAGAGGTGAGTGTTTGTTTTGTTGGTGGCATTATATTGATGACCATCACTATTTAAATTTTTTTTCATATCCAACAAGTGTGGACACAGAAATGTGCTGTCCAAAAGGCGAGTGTGGATGTCAATATTTCATATTATTAACTTTAAAAAAAAAAATCATGGATTTTTTCAATAAAAAACTAATCCTGGATTATTATTTTTGCTTAATGTCCGGTCCTGTGGTTTTATTTCAAATTTTCATCATTGCCCCCTTCCCCCTCCCAAGGGATATAAAATTGTATAATTAATAATAAATTAATAAATAATAAATTCAGATTTTCTATTTAAAATAAATCTCATTTACAAAACCACTGATATACGTATGTTCAATTTTTAACGCTGATTTAAGCTTTAGTCGCAACAAATTTATATTTTTTTCTTTAAACTGTCGAAACATAACATTTATTTAACTGTAAAATTCACAAATAACCCCCCCCCCCCCCCTTTTTCCCTTTTTTCTTGTTTAAATCAATGATCAACAATATTCCAGAATCAAACAAATGAATAAATATAACATAGATTTCTTTTACATGCATCTGTTTACCATGCGGAGTCAGTGTGTTTTAAATCGGTCATCCAATCAGGACGCTCATTATTCTTGTCCAAGATAAAAATACACATCGCTAAAATTACCTGTGGGTGTTTCCCCACTTCAACTCGTAAATTTACATAGAAATCGGAGATATTTCGTCATAAAACTTCACACATGGTTTTGTCTATCCTATTTCTTGAAGACAAGCATAAAATTTTATTGCATTTATCAATATTTTATGAGTATCAACAGTTTTTTCAACACCGTATCTGTTTCTCGATACAGCCGCCCGATTACAGTGACCCGTGACCCAGATTAGCACGTTCCAGCAGTTTTTTTCTTAATAAAGTTGTTTAACAATCTTTTTTTTTTATTCCACAAAAAAGGATTTCTCAACATTTTCCTATGGTGTACTAATGCTAAAACAACATGATGTCATAGTAGCCATCTTGTCCAAGCAATACAAAACAGAATTCTTGTAAATACAATAATTTAAAATGGAGCGTTGGTTAAGTGTTCACTTAACCTTGTTTAACAATAAGTGTTCATTTAGCCTTGTTTAACATGAAGTGTTCATTTAACCTTTAAAGAAGAAAGAATCTGAATGAATTTGGCCTATTGAGTCTTGCAAGGGTAAAAAGGCAAATTAGATGTCACAAGGACAAAAGGTGAAATCATTTTTGATCTGCGCATGTCATTGGTGAAGGCGGTTGTGGTATTTCACTCTGAAGAATTTTCATAGTTTTTCCAAGTTTAAAGAGCTATATCTGGATTGTTGAGTTAACATTTACACACAAACACACATGAACTGATTATTCATCAAGATTCGGCGATATTTGACGGAAACGAGTAGAATTTCTCGTCAGCACAAACTTTCTTGTTAGAACCTGGCGGCAGCCATTCAATATGGCGGACCATTAAAACTTTTACTTCGATAATTTTGGCCTTAGTCAAGAAACTCTTGAACATATTTACTCTAATTAATTCTTCAGCTGATACAGTGACTGATTCTCAGTGCCTATTTTAGAGGTTTTATAACGTTTTAAATACTGTTGGTGTTTGGTCCTGCTGGGGTGCGATCTATCACTTTCCTCAAACACATGAACAATATTGGTGCTGGTCTTATAAAAAAAACCTGTACAATACTGCCTTGCTAACTAGTCAACTATATATTGCCTGTATATTAGTATAACCCTGCTAGTTACTAGACTGTTATCGTACCTATTGTGCAGTGTGATTTTTAGCATTTATTAACTTTTATCCGTGTTTGTAGCTATATATTTTTATTAACATCAATACGCTGCTGTGCCGTAGATATATACATTAACATTTTATACGCTGTATTAATATAGCATATTACCTTTAACTCGCGTGTTAGTTAATTTTATACGCATGACGGAAAGAAAACTACAGAAGTATGATGACTATCTGAACAAGACACTACCACCCGTAGTTGGCTCTAAGAAATTAACACCGGTTATTTTGACAGACAAGCAAAGCTAAGTATCTTATAAGACATTCTTCGTCAACAGTCGAGTCGCAAATCCGGTGGCGGTTTAGAAGTGGTCAATCGACAGAGCGTGGATTTCAGAGGTTAGATAGGAACTTAGATAGAGAGATAGGTCACCTGGACAATATCCATCTTTATGTGTGGCTCGGCACAAGTGATCTCACTGATTATAATGGTAAATTTGTAACACTCTCAGCTAATAAAGACATTGTTGATTCATTGATAAACACATATCAGAAATGTATTGATCTTCTGAAACCATATCCTGCTTGTAAACTGACATTCTTTGAAATACCACCATATTCTATCATAGACTTTAACAAAAGTAGAAAACATTCAGACCCCAAGTCATTTAAGAAGGACGAAGAAGATATACTTGCAAATATAATTAAAGTCAATGAACATATTCGACATATAAACACATCATTAAACACCTTCTCACCAATTTTTGGAGCTGATGTAAGTCACCATCATTCTGAGAAAACATCCAAATCTAAGAAGATCACACTTAGAGACAATTATCTATTCAACCTATATTTAGATGGGATCCATCCTGATGAGAACTTAGCAAGAGTCTGGCTCAAAAAGATTGCCTTTCATATCCAGAAAGACTGTTGGGGTTGATTACATAGTCCACGACGCACTTATTGTATTAACCTTAGCAATTCTTTATATTTATATGTTGTTAGTAAGCCTACTGGTACTTTTCTGATCTTTTTGTCAGTCTTTCCAACGGTGGGAGTATCCACGACGGGTTAGATCTGTCAATGTTATGTCCACTATATTCTTGGCACCAGTGTACCTTTTGCCTTCCTACACCATGTCTCTTGCTAGAATCTCAGTTGGCAATGCTGTGTTAGACGAGCCAAAATCGACAGTAATAGGAACTAGAAATATAAAACATTATGCTCTAAATATTGAGAAATCGCTAATGAAAAAGCTTAATAGCGCTAAAAGGAAACAAATATCATACAGATTCACAGGTGGGGGCCTCACAGCCGAACTTGACGCCATTACATTTGAGCTTTTTATCCACGCATGTGAAATATATTTTGTCAACTCTTCCAACAATTTCGGCAATGTCATTAAAGACAATTCTACCGATTGACATGGCAGTGTGACACAAAGAACATACAAAATCAAAGACTCTGATCAGGATAGCTATGCTATAAATCTATACGCGACTAGATGTTCAATGTTGGTTAACGGCAAAAGTGCAGTAAACTTTATTAAAAGAGATCTTAACAACTTACATGAGATTATTAAAGGTACCACCATTAATGGAGCCTCAGTAAATATACAAAACACTAATGATCTGCTAGCAAAACAATTGAAAGATGTAATCCATAGCATGAACATTGGCACCAACGGAATGCAAGCAACAGTAAATGAGGAAATGAATGATCTAACTGAGAAATGCTTTAAATGTAAAAGGAGCTGTCGTAGTAGAGCTGTACTTTGCGTAAATAAACATTGGGTCCATTTCAATTGTGAAAAATTTACTAAACTTGAGATTGAACAGATTGAACAAAATGAAAATGAGCCATATACTTGTCCACAATGCAAGACCAAAGAGGTCAGAAAAATTAGATGTACACCAAATAAGATAGAGGAACAACAAACTGACTCACAGATAACGAAGTATCAACACAAACATTCAGAAGAGATAATGTCACCAACACTAGCCCAACAGTTATTACAGGAAGAACTTATGAATACTTGTTTAGTATGCTCAAATATTTTAACATCTGACACTACACTATGCATGGTTTGCTCTCTAAGCTACCATCTTGGGTGTGTTGACATAAATAAGGGAACGTGCTATGTCTGCTTGGGAAGTCAACATCAAATTGATCATTACAACAACATAGCTGAAGAAACAGCATTACCTATTGTAAGAAGATAAAACGACTGCTACATTTAACGAGATACCACAAACTCGAACTGAAAATGAAACGAACGTATCACAGCAGATATCAATTACTAATCAAAAACAAAAGCCACATATTCCAAATAATGAGAACTCAATGCCAACAGGAACGTCAAACTCAGCTCAAACTGAAAATTTAGAACTAAAGTTAAAAGATCTTAGACAACTTGAAATAAGACTTAAAAAAAAGGAAGAGCACCTTAAAATTAAAGAAACAATGCTAAATGAAAATGCCAAAGAGAAATCTAAGATAGTAGATCGTTTATTCAAAGCAGAAAGTAGGAATTGCGAACTTGAGCAGACTGTTAAAACATTAAATCGAAGAATAGAAATCTTAGAAGAACATACGAAAACTGACCATCAAAAGAACATATCGCCAGGTTTCAGAAATAGAGAAACACTAAATTCAACTGATGAACTTATAAATGGAGTACATGAGAATGTAACTAGGTATATTCTTTCAAAGATAGACATTGAAATAGATAGACTCTGTGAAAAGGGCTGGAGTGATAAAAATGAAAGTGAGTCAAATCAACAAGAATTCAGTCAGGAACAGGATTTACAACCTCCAAATAATGACCCACATGGTGAAAAGAAGACCGTACATGGTATGTCAAATGATGTAAAATCACAGCAACAACAGCTACCTAGATCAGACTCTGGTACAAATCATCCACATGCTAAAGGAAGCTCTCAAAAGCCGTCATCCTCTACAGATGTGGTCGATACTCTATCACGCCACGTCACAGGTCAACCAATCTATTATAACCAATCGAATACCCTGCCTCATCAGCATTTTTTATACGTGACAAGCCTCCGCAACAGGATACAATATTAGAAACTGTTGCATCTAGAGACCCCAATAATCAACCTCTGAATTCTGATAGTCTGAGAATAGTAACCTTATATTGTAAAAACATTCAAACTTGTGGACATTTCTCCAATGATATGATTAACCGTATTGATATATGTATGATTCAGGAACATTGGCTTTTCAATTGTCAGATTCAATTATTAAATGAAATACATGAAAACTTAAATGGAATAGGAAAATCTGTTGATGATAACGATCCGCTACAACCAATACAAATGCCACGAGGGTATGGTGGGACTGGATTCACTGGAATATTCTGGAAGAAGGAGCTTGATCACTTAATTAACGTGATTGATATAGGAAATGAACGTATTCAATGCGTGGAATTTATGGGATCATCACGTAAACTTTTGATTGTCTCTGTTTATATGCCGTGTAAAGGACCACAAAATCATGTACTAGAATTTCAAGAATGCGTAGACATGTTATATGAGATTACTCAGACTTACGGTACCTCACATATTATTGTCTTTGTGGGAGATTTTAATGGCGATATTATTAATGCATCAAATAATCAAAGAAGCCGGTATATTTAAGATTTTATGGAAGAAAATAATTTTACTACAGTGGATGTGGGAAAGACATTTATCAACTCGTCGGGTTCAGACTGTTCCTCGATCACAGGCACTTGTTTCATTCAAAAAATATATGCCCCCCCCCCCCCCCCACCACCACCTCTTCCTTACTTCAAGGTAAACATCTGCCCTTTTCCCCTTCCCCACTTTGCCTCAATATTTTTCGCTTATTTGTGATCCTTTCGCTGACCCAATTATATCGTTACACACCGGAGATATTTCTCTTTAGGACTGCCACATTTAAATATACCTACCGGGCTCCCCTCTGACGAATTGGACAATAGTATCAGCGAACGTAGCTTGTTTTATTGTTAAGACATTGAAGCGGATACAGCCACTTCCGATCCGGTTTAAATTGATTTAGAAAATTATAAAAAGAGTGCTTTAAGAATCAAATGTCAGTAATTTGGAGTTGAACATATTTTTATAATCTGCATTGGAACAATTATCTGTATTTTAAAGGTTTACTTTACATTTGAGAGGATATGATGATGGCATCGCTACACATGGCCGGTCTAGAGAATTCCGAATGCATATGAAAAATCCAGCGCAAACCGAAAGTGGCTGTATCCGTTTCAATGTCTTAAGAATAAAACAAGCTACGTTCGCTAATATTCTTATCCAATTCGTCCGAGGGGGCCCGGTAGGTATATTTAAATGTGGCAGTCGTAAAGAGAAATATCTCGGGAGTGTAACGATATAATTGGGTCAGCGAAAGGATCACAAATAAGCGAAGCATATTGAGGCGAAGTGGGGAAGGGGAAAAGGGCAGATATTTACCTTGAAGTAAAGAAGAGGAGGGGGAATATATTTTTTGAATGAAACAAGTGCCTGTGTCCTCGATAGATTACATTATATTTCCAGTTTCATTCAAAGATCAGTTAACGGGCATTGCGAAAATTGACAACCTTCATAGTCTTGTTTCAGATCACTATCCAGTTAGAGCAACCATATCTATTGACTTCTCCAAAAATCATGATAAACCATCAGAGCAGAGACAAAAAACTCTCAGTAAAGTTAACTGGAACAGAATCGATAACAATCTATATCAACAAGAAATTGAAAAACAACTAGATAATCTGTGCATTGACAATTACGCGGAAATCCACCTAGACAAAGCATACTGTGACATCAATTCGCTAATTGAATCTGCAGTTTCAACAGTTGCACCATCTAACAAAATTACGAGAAAAAAACCAAAGCTAAAGGTTATGAATTCTGATATATATAATGCTATTAAGGAAAAGAAGCAAGCGTATTGTAAATGGAAATGGAATGGTAAACCACAAAACCCACTTGATCAACTCGTAATTAATAAGAAGGCACAGGCTACGAATACGACGGAAGCGTATTCATAGCCTGTGTTCTACAAGTACGACGGGCGGAAGTTGTGACTAAATGATCAACCGGTTTCCGGACATGGACACCTATTTTACGGAAATTAATCACGTATTGCTAGCATCTAGAGGCTACGAATACGACGGATTTTTGTTTTCTTAAATATATTGTTTTTAGACATTTATTACTGTGATATACATAGATATTTTTTAATTTAAGAATTATCATATACAATTTAATTTTTTTTAAAAGATTGTTAGACCATATATGTATAAATCCAACTACTGATACGCTTAGGGTAAGACTCGCTGAAGTTATACATAACAAAAAAGGTCTTACAAAAATATCACACCTTGAACTTTTTTCATTTCCTTCAGGAAAGCTTGCAGGTTAGCCTCATCAGCCCCCTTGCTCGATGATGCCATGTTATGGATGTCTTTTAGTATCACAACCTTCCCTGAAGTCTTGTGTATGTGGTATTGCAGTATCCTTTTGTTGGGCTTAAATTTCAAAACGCTTTCAATTTCATTTTTTTTTGTCCAATGTAGAGACGTCTTTGGTGAAACAGGTGGTTGAAAGCTGCCTTTGAAACCTCATGGTTATGTTCATGGATGATGTTCGTTATTTCCAGAGTTTCACCATCTTTACAACGAACTCTTATAGACACAGGACACTTCATTTGGAATGTACTGAAACAACATGTTTACCTGTTGTAAGAATAGGGGAAGAAAAGAGGGGTGCCCATAGGTTAAAACAACTTTATTTTGCCAAAACATTAAATAAATTTTCATAAAAACATATAACATAACTGAAAAATTCCCCAAAACATCTTAACAGAGAAGATTTTTTTGAAAATAATTAGTGTTGGGAATCTTAGTGTGAGTTGTACTCTGAGAAGTACTCATACCAGTGAAATCTCATGGGCTTAATCGTGTATTGTAAGACTAATTTTTCAATGTATCAGATTTTATTGGAATCAAAATAAACTACAAACAGAAAATTATATAAAAAATTCATAAATTGTCATTTAATGAAATAAAAACAATAGAATTAAGAAAATCGAGAAATCCGTCGTATTCGTAGCCTCTAGATGCTAGCAATACGTGATTAATTTCCGTAAAATAGGTGTCCATGTCCGGAAACCGGTTGATCATTTAGTCACAACTTCCGCCCGTCGTACTTGTAGAACCCAGGCTACGAATACGCTTCCGTCGTATTCGGAGCCTGTGCCTAATAAGAAACTGACGACATACAATCTTAGAAGATTCTGCAGAACGGAAGTAGCACAAAGAAGGATAAAAGAAAGACAGGAATTAATTGAAGCAAAAACTATGGATAATAAACTCTTTCACAAACTAATACTGACAACAACGAGGAAAACTGAATAGAGTTATAGATGAACTGCATGTTGGTGATTATGTCTTCAAAACCGACACTGAAATACTGATTGGATGGAAAAATCACTTTGCTAATTTAGCAAAAGAATCTGACAGAATGGATTTTGATCATGGCTATCTTGACACTGTTGACATTGAATACAAACACATTATCAAGATTTGTCAGCATGACTTCATTCACGAGACCGTGTCAAAAGAAGAACCTGACAAAGCGGTTAATAAAATTAACAGAGGCAAGTCGAGTGACATATATGGTGTAACGGCAGAATGTATCGCATACGGAGGAGAGAAGCTAAGGAATTAATTCGAACGTACTGCTCAATTTGATAAATACATCCTTTGAGCATTGTTTATTACCAGATTTATTAAAAATTGGAACATTAACACCGATTAAGAACAAAGGGGTGATTATTGATGCAAAGAACTATAGAGGTATAACTATAACGCCGACGTTATCGAAGATTGTTGAAACCATCATAAAGTTCCGAATTAACCCAACAATTCTTTCAGTACAAAATCCCCTTCAAAGAGGATTTACAGAGCACTCGACACCGCTTATATCCTCATTAATGCTTGAAGAAGGTGGAAGGGAGAATAAAGACAACAAGGAACCTACAATTATTGGAATGTTTGATGCAAAATCTGCCTTCGATGACATCATGTGGTACGACATGCAAATCTCATTCGTAAACTATATCATTATGGCATCTCCAAGCAATGTATACTTATGATCGATAACCTTTATAGAAATGCAACAACTAAGATAAAATGGAAAAGAGAATTCTCAGAGGGATTTAAGATTGAGCAAGGAGTTCGGCAGTATGGCACTCTGAGTGCAGACCTGTTGATGATAACGATCCGCTACAACCAATACAAATGCCACGAGGGTATGGTGGGACTGGATTCACTGGAATATTCTGGAAGAAGGAGCTTGATCACTTAATTAACGTGATTGATATAGGAAATGAACGTATTCAATGCGTGGAATTTATGGGATCATCACGTAAACTTTTGATTGTCTCTGTTTATATGCCGTGTAAAGGACCACAAAATCATGTACTAGAATTTCAAGAATGCGTAGACATGTTATATGATATTACTCAGACTTACGGTACCTCACATATTATTGTCTTTGGGGGAGATTTTAATGGCGATATTATTAATGCATCAAATAATCAAAGAAGCCGGTATATTTAAGATTTTATGGAAGAAAATAATTTTACTACAGTGGATGTGGGAAAGACATTTATCAACTCGTCGGGTTCAGACTGTTCCTCGATCACAGGCACTTGTTTCATTCAAAAAATATATGCCCCCCCCCCCCCCCCCCCCACCACCTCTTCCTTACTTCAAGGTAAACATCTGCCCTTTTCCCCTTCCCCACTTTGCCTCAATATTTTTCGCTTATTTGTGATCCTTTCGCTGACCCAATTATATCGTTACACACCGGAGATATTTCTCTTTAGGACTGCCACATTTAAATATACCTACCGGGCTCCCCTCTGACGAATTGGACAATAGTATCAGCGAACGTAGCTTGTTTTATTGTTAAGACATTGAAGCGGATACAGCCACTTCCGATCCGGTTTAAATTGATTTAGAAAATTATAAAAAGAGTGCTTTAAGAATCAAATGTCAGTAATTTGGAGTTGAACATATTTTTATAATCTGCATTGGAACAATTATCTGTATTTTAAAGGTTTACTTTACATTTGAGAGGATATGATGATGGCATCGCCACACATGGCCGGTCTAGAGAATTCCACATGCATATGAAAAATCCAGCGCAAACCGAAAGTGGTTGTATCCGTTTCAATGTCTTAAGAATAAAACAAGCTACGTTCGCTAATATTCTTATCCAATTCGTCCGAGGGGGCCCGGTAGGTATATTTAAATGTGGCAGTCGTAAAGAGAAATATCTCGGGAGTGTAACGATATAATTGGGTCAGCGAAAGGATCACAAATAAGCGAAACATATTGAGGCGAAGTGGGGAAGGGGAAAAGGGCAGATATTTACCTTGAAGTAAAGAAGAGGAGGGGGAATATATTTTTTGAATGAAACAAGTGCCTGTGTCCTCGATAGATTACATTATATTTCCAGTTTCATTCAAAGATCAGTTAACGGGCATTGCGAAAATTGACAACCTTCATAGTCTTGTTTCAGATCACTATCCAGTTAGAGCAACCATATCTATTGACTTCTCCAAAAATCATGATAAACCATCAGAGCAGAGACAAAAAACTCTCAGTAAAGTTAACTGGAACAGAATCGATAACAATCTATATCAACAAGAAATTGAAAAACAACTAGATAATCTGTGCATTGACAATTACGCGGAAATCCACCTAGACAAAGCATACTGTGACATCAATTCGCTAATTGAATCTGCAGTTTCAACAGTTGCACCATCTAACAAAATTACGAGAAAAAAACCAAAGCTAAAGGTTATGAATTCTGATATATATAATGCTATTAAGGAAAAGAAGCAAGCGTATTGTAAATGGAAATGGAATGGTAAACCACAAAACCCACTTGATCAACTCGTAATTAATAAGAAGGCACAGGCTACGAATACGACGGAAGCGTATTCATAGCCTGTGTTCTACAAGTACGACGGGCGGAAGTTGTGACTAAATGATCAACCGGTTTCCGGACATGGACACCTATTTTACGGAAATTAATCACGTATTGCTAGCATCTAGAGGCTACGAATACGACGGATTTTTGTTTTCTTAAATATATTGTTTTTAGACATTTATTACTGTGATATACATAGATATTTTTTAATTTAAGAATTATCATATACAATTTAATTTTTTTTAAAAGATTGTTAGACCATATATGTATAAATCCAACTACTGATACGCTTAGGGTAAGACTCGCTGAAGTTATACATAACAAAAAAGGTCTTACAAAAATATCACACCTTGAACTTTTTTCATTTCCTTCAGGAAAGCTTGCAGGTTAGCCTCATCAGCCCCCTTGCTCGATGATGCCATGTTATGGATGTCTTTTAGTATCACAACCTTCCCTGAAGTCTTGTGTATGTGGTATTGCAGTATCCTTTTGTTGGGCTTAAATTTCAAAACGCTTTCAATTTCATTTTTTTTTGTCCAATGTAGAGACGTCTTTGGTGAAACAGGTGGTTGAAAGCTGCCTTTGAAACCTCATGGTTATGTTCATGGATGATGTTCGTTATTTCCAGAGTTTCACCATCTTTACAACGAACTCTTATAGACACAGGACACTTCATTTGGAATGTACTGAAACAACATGTTTACCTGTTGTAAGAATAGGGGAAGAAAAGAGGGGTGCCCATAGGTTAAAACAACTTTATTTTGCCAAAACATTAAATAAATTTTCATAAAAACATATAACATAACTGAAAAATTCCCCAAAACATCTTAACAGAGAAGATTTTTTTGAAAATAATTAGTGTTGGGAATCTTAGTGTGAGTTGTACTCTGAGAAGTACTCATACCAGTGAAATCTCATGGGCTTAATCGTGTATTGTAAGACTAATTTTTCAATGTATCAGATTTTATTGGAATCAAAATAAACTACAAACAGAAAATTATATAAAAAATTCATAAATTGTCATTTAATGAAATAAAAACAATAGAATTAAGAAAATCGAGAAATCCGTCGTATTCGTAGCCTCTAGATGCTAGCAATACGTGATTAATTTCCGTAAAATAGGTGTCCATGTCCGGAAACCGGTTGATCATTTAGTCACAACTTCCGCCCGTCGTACTTGTAGAACCCAGGCTACGAATACGCTTCCGTCGTATTCGGAGCCTGTGCCTAATAAGAAACTGACGACATACAATCTTAGAAGATTCTGCAGAACGGAAGTAGCACAAAGAAGGATAAAAGAAAGACAGGAATTAATTGAAGCAAAAACTATGGATAATAAACTCTTTCACAAACTAATACTGACAACAACGAGGAAAACTGAATAGAGTTATAGATGAACTGCATGTTGGTGATTATGTCTTCAAAACCGACACTGAAATACTGATTGGATGGAAAAATCACTTTGCTAATTTAGCAAAAGAATCTGACAGAATGGATTTTGATCATGGCTATCTTGACACTGTTGACATTGAATACAAACACATTATCAAGATTTGTCAGCATGACTTCATTCACGAGACCGTGTCAAAAGAAGAACCTGACAAAGCGGTTAATAAAATTAACAGAGGCAAGTCGAGTGACATATATGGTGTAACGGCAGAATGTATCGCATACGGAGGAGAGAAGCTAAGGAATTAATTCGAACGTACTGCTCAATTTGATAAATACATCCTTTGAGCATTGTTTATTACCAGATTTATTAAAAATTGGAACATTAACACCGATTAAGAACAAAGGGGTGATTATTGATGCAAAGAACTATAGAGGTATAACTATAACGCCGACGTTATCGAAGATTGTTGAAACCATCATAAAGTTCCGAATTAACCCAACAATTCTTTCAGTACAAAATCCCCTTCAAAGAGGATTTACAGAGCACTCGACACCGCTTATATCCTCATTAATGCTTGAAGAAGGTGGAAGGGAGAATAAAGACAACAAGGAACCTACAATTATTGGAATGTTTGATGCAAAATCTGCCTTCGATGACATCATGTGGTACGACATGCAAATCTCATTCGTAAACTATATCATTATGGCATCTCCAAGCAATGTATACTTATGATCGATAACCTTTATAGAAATGCAACAACTAAGATAAAATGGAAAAGAGAATTCTCAGAGGGATTTAAGATTGAGCAAGGAGTTCGGCAGTATGGCACTCTGAGTGCAGACCTGTTGATGATAACGATCCGCTACAACCAATACAAATGCCACGAGGGTATGGTGGGACTGGATTCACTGGAATATTCTGGAAGAAGGAGCTTGATCACTTAATTAACGTGATTGATATAGGAAATGAACGTATTCAATGCGTGGAATTTATGGGATCATCACGTAAACTTTTGATTGTCTCTGTTTATATGCCGTGTAAAGGACCACAAAATCATGTACTAGAATTTCAAGAATGCGTAGACATGTTATATGATATTACTCAGACTTACGGTACCTCACATATTATTGTCTTTGGGGGAGATTTTAATGGCGATATTATTAATGCATCAAATAATCAAAGAAGCCGGTATATTTAAGATTTTATGGAAGAAAATAATTTTACTACAGTGGATGTGGGAAAGACATTTATCAACTCGTCGGGTTCAGACTGTTCCTCGATCACAGGCACTTGTTTCATTCAAAAAATATATGCCCCCCCCCCCCCCCCCCCACCACCTCTTCCTTACTTCAAGGTAAACATCTGCCCTTTTCCCCTTCCCCACTTTGCCTCAATATTTTTCGCTTATTTGTGATCCTTTCGCTGACCCAATTATATCGTTACACACCGGAGATATTTCTCTTTAGGACTGCCACATTTAAATATACCTACCGGGCTCCCCTCTGACGAATTGGACAATAGTATCAGCGAACGTAGCTTGTTTTATTGTTAAGACATTGAAGCGGATACAGCCACTTCCGATCCGGTTTAAATTGATTTAGAAAATTATAAAAAGAGTGCTTTAAGAATCAAATGTCAGTAATTTGGAGTTGAACATATTTTTATAATCTGCATTGGAACAATTATCTGTATTTTAAAGGTTTACTTTACATTTGAGAGGATATGATGATGGCATCGCCACACATGGCCGGTCTAGAGAATTCCACATGCATATGAAAAATCCAGCGCAAACCGAAAGTGGTTGTATCCGTTTCAATGTCTTAAGAATAAAACAAGCTACGTTCGCTAATATTCTTATCCAATTCGTCCGAGGGGGCCCGGTAGGTATATTTAAATGTGGCAGTCGTAAAGAGAAATATCTCGGGAGTGTAACGATATAATTGGGTCAGCGAAAGGATCACAAATAAGCGAAACATATTGAGGCGAAGTGGGGAAGGGGAAAAGGGCAGATATTTACCTTGAAGTAAAGAAGAGGAGGGGGAATATATTTTTTGAATGAAACAAGTGCCTGTGTCCTCGATAGATTACATTATATTTCCAGTTTCATTCAAAGATCAGTTAACGGGCATTGCGAAAATTGACAACCTTCATAGTCTTGTTTCAGATCACTATCCAGTTAGAGCAACCATATCTATTGACTTCTCCAAAAATCATGATAAACCATCAGAGCAGAGACAAAAAACTCTCAGTAAAGTTAACTGGAACAGAATCGATAACAATCTATATCAACAAGAAATTGAAAAACAACTAGATAATCTGTGCATTGACAATTACGCGGAAATCCACCTAGACAAAGCATACTGTGACATCAATTCGCTAATTGAATCTGCAGTTTCAACAGTTGCACCATCTAACAAAATTACGAGAAAAAAAACCAAAGCTAAAGGTTATGAATTCTGATATATATAATGCTATTAAGGAAAAGAAGCAAGCGTATTGTAAATGGAAATGGAATGGTAAACCACAAAACCCACTTGATCAACTCGTAAATAATAAGAAGGCACAGGCTACGAATACGACGGAAGCGTATTCATAGCCTGTGTTCTACAAGTACGACGGGCGGAAGTTGTGACTAAATGATCAACCGGTTTCCGGTCATGGACACCTATTTTACGGAAATTAATCACGTATTGCTAGCATCTAGAGGCTACGAATACGACGGATTTTTGTTTTCTTAAATATATTGTTTTTAGACATTTATTACTGTGATATACATAGATATTTTTTAATTTAAGAATTATCATATACAATTTAATTTTTTTTAAAAGATTGTTAGACCATATATGTATAAATCCAACTACTGATACGCTTAGGGTAAGACTCGCTGAAGTTATGCATAGCAAAAAAGGTCTTACAAAAATATCACACCTTGAACTTTTTTCATTTCCTTCAGGAAAGCTTGCAGGTTAGCCTCATCAGCCCCCTTGCTCGATGATGCCATGTTATGGATGTCTTTTAGTATCACAACCTTCCCTGAAGTCTTGTGTATATGGTATTGCAGTATCCTTTTGTTGGGCTTAAATTTCAAAACGCTTTCAATTTCATTTTTTTTGTCCAATGTAGAGACGTCTTTGGTGAAACAGGTGGTTGAAAGCTGCCTTTGAAACCTCATGGTTATGTTCATGGATGATGTTCGTTATTTCCAGAGTTTCACCATCTTTACAACGAACTCTTATAGACACAGGACACTTCATTTGGAATGTACTGAAACAACATGTTTACCTGTTGTAAGAATAGGGGAAGAAAAGAGGGGTGCCCATAGGTTAAAACAACTTTATTTTGCCAAAACATTAAATAAATTTTCATAAAAACATATAACATAACTGAAAAATTCCCCAAAGCACCTTAACAGAGAAGATTTTTTTGAAAATAATTAGTGTTGGGAATCTTAGTGTGAGTTGTACTCTGAGAAGTACTCATACCAGTGAAATCTCATGGGCTTAATCGTGTATTGTAAGACTAATTTTTCAATGTATCAGATTTTATTGGAATCAAAATAAACTACAAACAGAAAATTATATAAAAAATTCATAAATTGTCATTTAATGAAATAAAAACAATAGAATTAAGAAAATCGAGAAATCCGTCGTATTCGTAGCCTCTAGATGCTAGCAATACGTGATTAATTTCCGTAAAATAGGTGTCCATGTCCGGAAACCGGTTGATCATTTAGTCACAACTTCCGCCCGTCGTACTTGTAGAACCCAGGCTACGAATACGCTTCCGTCGTATTCGGAGCCTGTGCCTAATAAGAAACTGACGACATACAATCTTAGAAGATTCTGCAGAACGGAAGTAGCACAAAGAAGGATAAAAGAAAGACAGGAATTAATTGAAGCAAAAACTATGGATAATAAACTCTTTCACAAACTAATACTGACAACAACGAGGAAAACTGAATAGAGTTATAGATGAACTGCATGTTGGTGATTATGTCTTCAAAACCGACACTGAAATACTGATTGGATGGAAAAATCACTTTGCTAATTTAGCAAAAGAATCTGACAGAATGGATTTTGATCATGGCTATCTTGACACTGTTGACATTGAATACAAACACATTATCAAGATTTGTCAGCATGACTTCATTCACGAGACCGTGTCAAAAGAAGAACCTGACAAAGCGGTTAATAAACTTAACAGAGGCAAGTCGAGTGACATATATGGTGTAACGGCAGAATGTATCGCATACGGAGGAGAGAAGCTAAGGAATTAATTCGAACGTACTGCTCAATTTGATAAATACATCCTTTGAGCATTGTTTATTACCAGATTTATTAAAAATTGGAACATTAACACCGATTAAGAACAAAGGGGTGATTATTGATGCAAAGAACTATAGAGGTATAACTATAACGCCGACGTTATCGAAGATTGTTGAAACCATCATAAAGTTCCGAATTAACCCAACAATTCTTTCAGTACAAAATCCCCTTCAAAGAGGATTTACAGAGCACTCGACACCGCTTATATCCTCATTAATGCTTGAAGAAGGTGGAAGGGAGAATAAAGACAACAAGGAACCTACAATTATCGGAATGTTTGATGCAAAATCTGCCTTCGATGACATCATGTGGTACGACATGCAAATCTCATTCGTAAACTATATCATTATGGCATCTCCAAGCAATGTATACTTATGATCGATAACCTTTATAGAAATGCAACAACTAAGATAAAATGGAAAAGAGAATTCTCAGAGGAATTTAAGATTGAGCAAGGAGTTCGGCAGTATGGCACTCTGAGTGCAGACCTGTACAAAATATACGTAAATCAGTTACTGGATATTTTGGACTGTGCTGGTGTTGGAGCGAACATTGGATCCATCAAATGTTGTGCCCCCACCTGTGCAGATGATATAGCGCTAATTGGCAGTAATCCACAAGATATACAAACCATGATAAATATAGCATATGATATCAGCCAACGAGAAGGATATTCACTACAACCGACCAAAAGTGTGATATTACCAGTGAAAACAAGCAATACAATATCGCATGAAGATGAAACCTGGACAATGAATAACAACTCTATGCCAATAGTCGACCAAACAGCACGCATTGGAATTCAGAGGCATTTTAAAATTCCAGCACTGCTACTATTGAGGAACATTTGAAAAAAATCAAGGCGAGCATTATACAGCTTAATGCATACTTAGAACCTATATTATTCCAATCATGTTTTATGGACTAGAAACGCTTTTGCCATCTGGAAAATCCTTTGAAACACTGGAAAAACAATACAAGAAAATGATCAAACAAGTACTGTCATTACCAATTAACACTGCTGATCCGGCAATTTACATAATATCTGGATTACTGCTAGCAGAGGCCGAAGTTCACAAAAGAGCCATCATTTTGTTTGGATGTATCTGCCGTTCAGGCAAGACCTCCACAGAGTGGAAAATAGCAGAACGCCAACTATCTATTAGGGAACGACCATTTAACTTGAAGGGGGGGGGGGGGTATGGTTTTTTTTCTAAAAAAATATTCTGATTCCCAATGCTGCTGAAAAAAATATTCTGATTTTGGTGGAGGAAAAAAAAATAATCTGATTCAGAGTTTTTGTCATATAACCTAATGTTAAATTCTGGAAAAAAAATATTCTAACTCTTGTGTTGTCCGAAAAAAAAATTCTGAACGAAACAAAAAACCATAACCTCCCCCTTCAAGTTAAATGGCCGGTCCCTTAAGAACAGTACAAGCAAAAGTTGGTTTATTGATATCAAGCGATCATTTATAAAATATGGAATTGGCGACCCATATGAATTTTTGGACACTATGCTATCAAAACATCAATGGAAAAGCCTGATAAAAAGCAAAATACATAGCTATTGGATTTCAACTATCTCATAGGTATGCAACTTATATTCTTTATTGAAGTACCTGAAAGGATCTTACAAAGCTGGTCAGTGTCATCCGCTAGCAACGACGATCAGTGCTAACATGAGAGATATTATAAGAATTCCAATACGCCTAAAAATCGCTACCGGTACGTACATTTTACAAGCAAACAGAGCCTCATTCAATAAATCTCAACTAAATCCAATATGTCTTCTCTGTGGAAATGGTGAAGAAACTTTAGATCATTTCTTACTAACATGTAACTGATTAGATGGCATCCGTGCATCGTTACTTAAAGATGTAATTAACACTTGTAGCGCTCTATTTGCAAAGAATAAGTTGGATGGGAACGTTAGTTTAATACAAGTTTTGGTGAATCCATATGTCTACTCTAATAATGGAGAATTTACTAACATCATTAGCGAACATTTAGAGCCTCTGTGTAGGTTCCTATGCTTTAGACGTCATACTAAGCGCTATGAACTTTTAGGCTTGACGTCAAAGAAGATGAGGAAGGGTGGTAGTGCGAAGACATGAACTGTGAATGGGGGTCTTGGGTTGATCGCACTCTGGTAGGGCCCTACATTAATTTTACCTGAAGTCACATTTTAGATTTTAAAATCGTCTAAGGATATTTAGATTTTAAAATCGTCTAAGGATATTCCGCAATAATTTTAAACGACGTAAATAGTGTATAGTGTACAGTAACACTTAAGTTTTATTATTGTGCATGTGTGTATATAATACATTTGTTATGGAAGTGGATTTACAACACTGATTCGTTTTAATTATTGGATTTTATGTGAAATCGTACTTCCCGGTCAAGGAGGTGTGCCTAGATTGACAGAAGTTGATTTTACAGATACAGATACATCGTACATATTGTAAATTTAAATTTATATTCCAACAGGAAAATTACTTAGATAATATAAAAGAATTATCAAATCGATCAACCTTAGCACGCTTTCGAATAAGTGCACATAAACTTGAAATTGAAAGGGGCAGATACACAATTCCAAAAACTGCAGTTGAAAATAGAATATGCAAACAATGTAACTGTGAGGCAGTTGAGGATGAAGAACACTTATTAAATATTGGGAACTGTAACGCAGAGCGTTACAAATGTCCCCCAAACGAACAATACAAGTACTAGTGGTATGAATGAAGAAGAATAGTGTGAGAACATAGCAAGAAATAATTAGAGCCCAGTTTTTGACTCTATCATGTCTATAGTAGTACCAAATTTCGCCCAAATCGGAGGATTTTTGTATTTTGGCGGTCATTTTGGATTCAAAATGGCCACCATAGCAAACAGAAATGGTCGCAATATGGTGCAGCATGTCTTACTCCCTGTAAATATCCATTTCCATTGAAATCTTTTCATTTTTGAACTTTTAACGATTTTTTAATTTTTACATTGGCGACCATTTTGAAAATTTTAAAAACAAAGAGCACAACTTTGAGTGATGATCTATTTTTGTGTCAAGTTTCAAAAGGATCTTTTGAATTTTTCCATCCCCTCAAAAGTTGCCACACACTACGATGGATATTCCTACAAAATTTCATGAAGTTTGTTGAAAGGAATCCAATTTTTTTTTAAATTCCCCCTTTTTTTGTTTCCATGGCAACTGCGGCAAAGTTTGTCCAACCGATTCCGATTTGTTTGGCTTATCTCGTTCCACTAGATGTGGATGTTGTTCCTATCAAGTTTCATCAGTTTCTGTTTTGCGAGTAACCTGCTATGATCATTTTTGTGTTTTTCATTTTTTTTTATAGCATTTTGGCCGTTTCCATGGCAACAGCAGCCATTTTGAAAAAATCAACCCTTACAGGCACAACTTCACATGGCATATAATATTCCTACAAGGTTTCATAAAGTTTGATCAAGGCATCTCCGATAAATGTGTCGGACAAACTTTTGACGGAAGAAAGAAAGAAAGAATAATAATAATAATAATAAGAACTAGAATTGCCATTGCAAAGCAATAGCGGACATCATCCCACCCCATTGTTTTGGTACCTCAGTTTCCATGGTAACGCCATTTTGAATGCTTTCAACACGCCAAAAGCTTCCACACACTACGGTGAATATTCCAACGATATTTCATGAAGTTTGATGAAAGAAATCAAATTTTTTTTTAAATTCCCCCTTTTTTTTATTTCCATGGCAACTGCGGCAAAGTTTGTCCTACCGATTCCGATTTTTTTGGCTTATCTCGTTCCACTAGATGTGGATGTGACAGGAAACATTACTGCAAAAATTTGTGAAGTTTGGAGTGAATTTAACATTTTTTGCACCTTGGTTACCGTGGCAACGGCCACCATTTTGATTTTTTTTTTCAACCCCCAAAAGCTGCCACACACTACGGTGGATATTCCTACAAAGTTTCATGAAGTTTGATGAAAGGAATCCAAAATTATTTAAAATCCCCCCTTTTTTGTTTCCATGGCAACTGCGGGAAAGTTTGTCCAACCAATTCCGATTTTTTTGGCTTATCTCGTTCCTATCAAGTTTCATCAATTTCTGTTTGGCGAGTAACCTGCTATGATCATTTTTGTGTTTTAATTTTTTTTAGCATTTTGGCCGTTTCCATGGCAACGGCAGCCATTTTGAACAAATCAACCCTTAACAGCACAACTTCACATGGCATATGATATTCCTACAAGGTTTCATAAAGTTTGATCAAGGCATCTCCGAGAAATAGAGCGGACAAAAATGTGTGGAAGAATAAGAATAATAATAATAGTGAAAAAGAAACGTAGAATATCAATACATCACTCGACAGCAGTCAGGGTGATGTAATAATAAGAAACAGAGCAAACACAATATGTCTCCCAAACTTTGTTTGGGGGACATAATTAAATGTAATAAATATTCCTTTGCTAGAAATACTTTCTTTTCTAATATAATTTTTTTTTCCGGAATTATCAGATAGAAATAAGTTTATATGGTTATTAAGTAACGAAGACAGAGAAATCTGTAAAAATCTTGCAAATTTTATAGCAACTTGCCTTTCAATACGAGATTTATCGGATAAGTAACTGAATATATTTATATTCTATAACCAACAGTTCTGATTCATGTTTACATATGTATATGTATACCAGTGTATTGTTTATATATAGTCTACAAATATTTGGGTACGACTCCCTCTGGTACAACTGTAGTATTGTTATTATTTTTTATTTTCCTTGTATTTCCTTATTTTATTCTTTTGTTTGTTCTAGTCATTTGTGCATTCTTTCATACATGCATGTTCCTTATGGAGCTTTCTTTATTAATAAAGAATTCGAATTTGAATTTGTAAATATGCCCAACAGTGTTAAAAATGATAGAAGTCATTACATGAAAATAAATGACAAATACACTGAACATCAACCAATCAAAATCCATGTTACTTACTTGAGGTGTAATCATGTTCTATATCAACCTAAGCTTTTTTTTCCATGGTAATGTTCTAACTCAACACTCTCGACACATTAACCTGTCTCGGTGACCAACACTCTCGACACATTAACCTGTCTCTGAGCCAACACTCTCGACACATTAA
Organism: Bathymodiolus brooksi; assembly: GCA_963680875.1. Classification (NCBI taxonomy): domain Eukaryota; kingdom Metazoa; phylum Mollusca; class Bivalvia; order Mytilida; family Modiolidae; genus Bathymodiolus; species Bathymodiolus brooksi. Next base: position 120,070,413 of record OY804582.1, read on the forward strand.
CCAGTCTCTGAGCCAACACTCTCGACACATTAACCCGTCTCTGAGCTAACACTCTCAACACATTAACCTGTCTCTGAGCCAACACTCTCGACACATTAACCTGTCTCTGAGCCGACACTCTCGACACATTAACCTGTCTCTGAGCCAACACTTTCGACACATTAACCTGTCTCTGAGCCAACACTCTCGACACATTAACCTGTCTGAGCCAACACTCTCGACACATTAACCCGTCTCTGAGCCTACACTCGACACATTAACCTGTCTCTGAGCCAACACTCGACACATTAACCTGTCTCTGAGCCACCACTTGACACATTAACCTGTCTCTGAGCCAACACTTGACACAATAACCTGTCTGAGCCAACACTCGACACATTAACCTGTCTCTGAGCCAACACATGACACATTAACCTGTCTCTGAGCCAACACTCGACACATTAACCTGTCTCTGAGCCAACACTCTCGACACATTACCAGGTAACCTGTCTCTGAGCCAACACTTGATACATTAACCTGTCTCTGAGCCAACACTTGACACATTAACCTGTCTCTGAGCCAACACTCGACACATTAACCTGTCTCTGAGCCAACACTTGACACATTAACCTGTCTGAGCCAACACTTGACACATTAACCTGTCTGAGCCAACACTTGACACATTAACCTGTCTCTGAGCCAACACTTGACACATTAACCTGTCTGAGCCAACACTTGACACATTAACCTGTCTCTGAGCCAACACTCGACACATTAACCTGTCTGAGCCAACACTCGACACATTAACCTGTCTCTGAGCCAACACTTGACACATTAACCTGTCTCTGAGCCAACACTTGACACATTAACCTGTCTCTGAGCCAACACTCGACACATTAACCTGTCTCTGAGCCAACACTCGACACATTAACCTGTCTCTGAGCCAACACTCGACACATTAACCTGTCTCTGAGCCAACACTCAACACATTAACCTGTCTCTGAGCCAACACTCGACACATTAACCTGTCTCTGAGCCAACACTCAACACATTAACCTGTCTCTGAGCCAACACTCGACACATTAACCTGTCTCTGAGCCAACACTCGACACATTAACCTGTCTCTGAGCCAACACTCGACACATTAACCTGTCTCTGAGCCAACACTCGACACATTAACCTGTCTCTGAGCCAACACTCCACACATTAACCTGTCTCTGAGCCAACACTCGACACATTAACCTGTCTCTAAGCCAACACTTGACACATTAACCTGTCTCTGAGCCAACACTTGACACATTAACCTGTCTCTGAGCCAACACTTGACACATTAACCTGTCTCTGAGCCAACACTTGACACATTAACCTGTCTCTGAGCCAACACTTGACACATTAACCTGTCTCTGAGCCAACACTTGACACATTAACCTGTCTGAGCCAACACTCGACACATTAACCTGTCTTAGCCAACACTTGACACATTAACCTGTCTCTGAGCCAACACTTGACACATTAACCTGTCTCTGAGCCAACACTTGACACATTAACCTGTCTCTGAGCCAACACTTGACACATTAACCTGTCTCTGAGCCAACAATCGACACATTAACCTGTCTCTGAGCCAACACTCGACACATTAACCTGTCTCTGAGCCAACACTCGACACATTAACCTGTCTCTGAGCCAACACTCGACACATTAACCTGTCTCTGAGCCAACACTTGACACATTAACCTGTCTCTGAGCCAACACTTGACACATTAACCTGTCTCTGAGCCAACACTTGACACATTAACCTGTCTCTGAGCCAACACTTGACACATTAACCTGTCTCTGAGCCAACACTTGACACATTAACCTGTCTCTGAGCCAACAATGTCTTTGCTCTTGTTCCTTTAATCCTTCATGAAGTGGAGAAATGACAATTTTGTGGGAATCAAACCCACAACCTTCTGTAGTCAAGTTAAACATGCTTACCATTACATCACAGAAATAGTTAAAAGAAGATTGAATATATTTTTTTTTTATTAAAGTTCATGTAACATCTTTCTGCTTTTTCTTCTTCTTTTCTTTCTTCTTCTTTCTTAGTGCAGATAAATCAACAGGCTGTGATATTTTTACCGGAACAACCCTAAAACATAATAAATATTGTCTGAAAGCTTGCTGGAACGGTTTTCAAAGTACAGTAAAACATGTCTAAACTGAACCCTGAATAAACAGATTACTGTGTATACCGAACTTTAAATAAAGTCCTAATGTAGAAAATCTTTGTTTATTATCCCCCCACGATAGCAGTGAGGGATATAGTAATAGCGGCCGTCCGTCTGTCCGTCCGTCACACTTTCTTGTTTACACGATAACTTGAGTAAACATGGATGGATTTGAATAATGTTTTGCATGTGGCTTGTAATTATCATTATCGTGGATGGGTTCTTACATGGAAATATTTGAAGCAAGGGGTTTGGGGGAAAATCTTAGTTTTTGGTTGAAAAATCAGATTTTGAGAATTGTGTCTTGTTTACGCAATAACTTTAGTAAACATGGATAGATTTTTATAATTGTTTGCATGTGGCTTGTAATTATCATTATCTTGGATGGGTTCTTACATGGAAATATTTGAAGCAAGGGTTTTGGGGGAAAATCTTAGTTTTTGGTTAAAAAATCACCAATTTTTATAATTGTGTCTTGTTTACGCGATAACTTCAGTAAACATGGGTTTCCGCACAATAACTTTAGTTCTGTATATCGGATCTTTACCTAACTTTGGCCACATGATTCCCCTGTGGAAGGGGAAGAACTCTATTTATTTTGGGGTCATTAGGTCAAAGGTCAAGGTTACTATAAATATAATTTTTGACAACAGGGTCGTTTCCGCACGATAACTTTAGTTCTGTATATTGGATCTTAAACGAACTTGGCCACATGATTCCCCTGTGGAAGGGGAAAAACCCTATTTATTTAGGGGCCTTAGGTCAAAGGTCAAGGTCACCATTACTATAAATATAATTTTTGACAACAGGGTCGTTTCCACATAACTTTAGTTCTGTATATTGGATCTTTACCAAATTTGACCACATGATTGCCCTGTGGAAGGGGAAGAATCCTATTTATTTTGAGGTCAAAGGTCAAGGTTACTATAAATATAATTTTTGACAACAGGGTTGTTTCCGCACGATAACTTTAGTTCTGTATATTGGATCAACAAACTTGGCCACACGATTCCCCTGTGGAAGGGGAAGAACCCTATTTATGTTGGGGTCATTAGGTCAAAGGCCAAGGTCACCATTACTATAAATATAATTTTGAACAGGATCGTTTCCGCACGATAACTTTAGTTCTGTATATTGGATCTTTACCAAACTTGGCCACATGATTCCCCTGTGGAAGGGGAAGAACCCTATTTATTTTGGGGTCATAACCAATAAACCATTTGATAATTTATATAGACAGGCATATTTTGTGATGCACACATTTCTTGTTTGCATGTGAATTATCATTATCTTGGATGGGTTCTTACATGGAAATATTTGAAGCAAGGGTTATGAAACTAAATATTATACAAGTGCGGGGGGATACGTCGCACATTTATGCATTAGGCGGTTCTTTTATTAACCTGTATAAAGTGAACACCTGTCTATTCCAAACACAAAAGTTTGTCCCAAGCAGGTTCGGGTTAGACATGTTTCACTGTACATCCTTTTTGGTTTTGATTATCATGAGATGTTAACATCAACAGTTACATGATACACCCTAACATCATTTATGCATAATTTAGTTTGAAAGTGTGAAACAGTTTTTATGTATTTTCAACAGAATTGTGTTTTGTGATGGCAACCATCTTGAAATCCTACAAAATCACAAGTTTGCAATCTATCCACTCTAGTATAATTTGTGTATGATTTGGTTAAAATGTATGAACTGGTTTTTGATGAGAATCTATTTGTTAGTATTTCTGATAAGAGTTCTATGTTAAACTATGTGTTTTGTTGAACCATCTAGGATATATTCTTACAATAACATAATTTAATCTTCCATGTGGTGTCTAAGAAGACTCAATCCACCAGAATGCATTACTGGCCCTGGCACTGACGGATGCTAAGTGATTGCAATAGCTTGAAAATCGACTTAGCATGGCAAAATATAATCTATTTTCATTTCCATGGATTTAATTAAAATAATGAAAAGATGGCTGCAGACACAAATCAAACAATCACATAATCTTCATAATCTAGTTTTTTCCCCCAGAATTCCAAAATTCAATAAAAAAAAAATATGATAGCAAAAACAGAAATGTAACAAACTAAAGTTAGGAATAAGAAGATTCTACTATTCTACTGTACAAACTTACAATTCTGTGAGGGGGCCATCATGGTTGTGATCGTATGATAGTTGGATTTATAACTACCTGTGCAATCAGTGCTTATCACCACTAAAGTTGTGAGTTCGCACCTCGTCCATGGCGAGGTGTACAATGCTTTTTTTTTAGGTCTAATATTTGAATGATATTTACAATTTCACTAGCAGTCACAGAAATGTCGGTAATTGAGTCATTAGTTTTACTTTCAAAGGGGGAACTGGTATATTTTCTTCCTCCAACTTAGATACTAAACTAAAATATTTATTTAATAGTTCACATTTTTTGTCGTAGTCATATACCATTTCACCTAAATGTTCATCATTAATTGTGTTTCGAAGTGGAGGGATACAATTACTTCCTTTGTTAGATTTAATTAGCATTTTCATTATTTTCCAGTAAGTTTTAGGGTTCGTCGAATTATCTAATAATATATTGTCTGTTACTTTCAAAATTTTCTTTTGCTTTCTTTATCATATTATTGACCTTGTTCCTTTGTTTTTTATATTTTAAAGTATCACTTTCCCTCCCAAATTTTAGAACATTTTTTCTCAGGCGATCGCGTAGTCAAATTTCTTTTCTAATTTCGTTATTAAACCATGGTTTGTCATAATCCCATACAGTTATAGTTTTCGTTGGAATACATTGCCTTGCTATGTCTGTAAATTCTTCAACCATGTCATCTACGTCATCTAAAATGCCTATTTTTTCATTCCAGTTAATTTCGTTTATTTTGTTGTTAAAAAGTTCTAAATCTATATTCTCATACTGCCAAATTTCTCTGATAAATGAACATGCATACTTGCCAACAACATCTTTTGAATAGAATTCCTGAGAAATTTCGGTGACGATTTTGAGTTTTTTAACTGGTTTTTGGATGTGTTTCCTATGTGCAAAATATAAAATGAAATGTCACTTGTAAAAGCAAATAAAGGCTTAACCATCAAACCTATTGCCAAAGAATAGAAATCCATATCTGTGACAAGTACATATAGAAGTTCGTTGTCGTCTGATATAAGATATACACGTATACAATAGATAAATTTACTAGACAAATCTTGAGTTACAAAACATCACAAATGATATCATCGTTTTAGTAAAAAAAAAATATTTAACAATATATTTTGGGGGATTTTTGTAGAGAAAAAATATGCTGTTTTGGTAAAAAAAAATTGGAGGCGTTTTGGTAAAAAGTGGGGGCGCTATTTTACCTGTTATCATCTGAAGTACATGCACATGTACAACCAGAGTAGATTAACTTTTTGTTTTGCTTGTTTGAGAGAACAATATCAAACTCATGATTATTTATTTCTGGTACAGTGGTATAAACACCATCAAAATAGTGAAATTAACCAGATAAAGTAGTTTTCAGACTAGATTGACTTGTAAATTTGGTGTAATTTCAAGTTTCATGTAAACAGTCTAATATCTGGAAGTCAAGTTTTTGTATGCTACACTGTGTGCTTTCTGAAGGAGGCCGGCCTTCTGTTGTCTCCATTCATCACATTTAACATGGCTGAAAATTTCAATCTTGCACATCAACAATCCACACAATGTGTTACGGTTCACTATTTCAAATAACACTAATTATCTAACATTTTATACGTTTTCCTTTGAAATTCACGAAAGTCGCCTGTCTGATACAAGATGTTACCACACTGTGGTGATAAAAGAATGGCGCGACGTTGCATGAGACGTTTTCTGCCGAACTACTTTGACATGATGTCATACCATTGGAATGTGAGACAAAACACAGTAACCTAACGTTGGTGAATGAATGGAAAAAATAATGTGACGTCATACACAAAATGTAGTCTCCCTCAGAGTATTGTACACATTTTAATTCAACCCTTGCTATTTGTTTAAAATTCGTTTTTATTGAAATGTTAGATAAACTTATTACATTAAATATTACTTGTCTGTTGCGTGAACTAACCGCATCACAACTCGTCGCTATCGCGATTCGTAGTGATACTGGTTCACACAACAGACTTGACCTGATACAAAGTCTTGTACCACCACACTATGTATGTAATGGGTATATACTAGTATCAAAAAGCTGTGTTCCATCACAGAGTTTATAGGGACCCTTGAGGTCAATATAAATTACAGCAGTTGCATGGGTCAGACTTTGGAAATTGTAATTAATTCTTATCAGTCTAGACCAGAGTCTGTTTACTTAGCCTTGGTCAAAATAGCTATAAACTTGATTTGTCAGCTTTTGCTGTTGTGCTATGTAAGCACTTGTTAGATTTTATGACAGTTAGTTTTAAGTTGTAGTTCAAAGAATAAACATGTAATAGTTATTAGTAAGTCAAGTTAGTATCAAAGCCCTAATGCTAGTTCCAGTGTTGCAAGAATATAACAAAGGAAACCAAGTACGCAACACTAACATTAGTTTCCCCCAAATATATATTATCTACTGCTCGTCTTTCTTTGGTATTTTTACCAAGTTGTGATCTATTATCTGTTTGAACCTTTTTACCAATACTGAATATTGTTTCACAATAAACATTTGAATAGGGTATTACTAAAACATCAGATCCTGCCGCAATGTCACGGTGTATTTCACATCACCAAGACTTTTATGGGCACACAATAAATCATTTCTGCATTGTTCTCAAAAGAAGTAATGGTTGCTTTAATACAGGGGTATTGGCTTGTCCTGCATTGTTTTTATTTTGAAAGAAATTGTTGTTTTTTTCTCGGTTTATCTGGCGTGCCAACGTTATTATTTTCGTCCGAAGAATAAGAAGAGTTTGAAGATACCAAAGGGGTAATCAGAATCCGTATGTCGAAGAAGAACAGACAACACAATGGCCAAAAGAAAAAGTACAAAAGGACAAACAACGATCAACAAAACATACACATAAAACTAAAGATCTCATGCATTGTCAAAAGATGAAATTAGTCCGATCCACGTCCGTGTTATTTATTCAACGGAATTTACAACAATGTAACTTACAATCTTTCTACAAAAGAAAATAAATATTAAACTTAAATAGTTTCCTGGGAAATTCCGGAGAATCGAACAGCTGTCCTGGTAGCCCGGTAAAGGGGTCAAAATTCCGGAGTCTCCAGGACAAATCCGGAGCATTGGCATGTATGGAACATGAGGTCGATTTTGGATATTCGAGAAAAGCAACTGCTGCATCGTGATCACTAATTTCTGATGGCAACTTAAAAACATCAGAATATAGCGGGGTCATGGTATCGGAAATTATAATTGGGTCTAATAAATTATTTAATCTTGTTGGTTTTACTATAACATTTCTAAAATTAAACGTGGTCATCAAGTCAACCAGCTTGTTATTATTTACATTAAAAAGATTAGAATTCAAGTCGCCCGAAATCACGATGTTTTCGATTATCTGATGAGCTAATTCAATGGCATGCGTTAATCATGACCAATACTCGTTGTCGGTCCACTGTGGACGGTATGTATTGCATAAAAGAAAAGATTTACCCTTCGAATGAATCTGAACCCAAAGACTTTCATCTAAATTATTCTTTAGTTTGATTATCCTTGAAATGTTTACATTTTCTTTCGTATAAATCAGAAGCCCCCCTCTCGATATTTTTTGTGAAGGAATATAATTCAATGTCGTCATTCTGAATACTGTTATCAAGGTGTGATTCAGTTATTATTAGAATATCAAATTCATCTGCAAAATGCTGGACGAAATTTGTTTTGTTTCTGATACTACATGTACAATGTATATTGATATTACACAAGGAAATTATCGTTGGAACTATTGTCTAAGTTAGGCGGTGAGCTCGATAGGTCAGTTTCCGGACCAGGATTTAGTTTGACATTACTGATCATTAAAATGAAGTAAAGAACGAATAAAAGAAAGACAACATTTACATTTGGATTTAAACTCTGGAGTACTAGGAGGGACACGAACAATAAAGGACACCGTAAGTTTGTTAATAAGATATTTCTATGAGAATCTGCTTGTACAAACACACATTTACATGAACCCCTATCTACCCAAGACTACTTAACTATCAGGTATCTTATTATATTTACTAGAGCCTCTATCTCCTAAGACTACTTACCTATCAGGTATTTTATTATATTTACTAGAACCTCTATCTCTAAGACTACTTACCTATCAGGTATCTTATTATATTTACTAGAACCTCTATCTCCTAAGACTACTTACCTATCAGGTATCTTATTATATTTACTAGAACCTCTATCTCCCAAGACTACTTACTAATCAGGTATCTTATTATATTTACTAGAACCTCTATCTCCTAAGACTACCTACCTATCAGGTATCTTATTATATTTACTAGAACCTATATCTCCTAAGACTACTTACCTATCAGGTATCTTATTATATTTACTAGAACCTCTATCTCTAAGACTACTTACCTATCAGGTATTTTATTATATTTACTAGAACCTCTATCTCTAAGACTACTTACCTATCAGGTATCTTATTATATTTACTAGAACCTCTATCTCCTAAGACTACTTACCTATCAGATATCTTATTATATTTACTAGAACCTCTATCTCCCAAGACTACTTACCTATCAGGTATCTTATTATATTTACTAGAACCTCTATCTCCTAAGACTACTTACCTATCAGGTATCTTATTATATTTACTAGAACCTCTATCTCTAAGATTACTTACCTATCAGGTATCTTATTATATTTACTAGAACCTCTATCTCCTAAGACTACTTACCTATCAGGTATCTTATTATATTTACTAGAACCTCTATCTCCCAAGACTACTTACCTATCAGGTATCTTTTTATATTTATTAGAACCTCTATCTCTAAGACTTCTTACCTATCAGGTATTTCATTATATTTACTAGAACCTCTATCTCTAAGACTACTTACCTATCAGGTATCTTATTATATTTACTAGAACCTCTATCTCCTAAGACTACTTACCTATCAGGTATCTTATTATATTTACTAGAACCTCTATCTCCTAAGACTACTTACCTATCAGGTATCTTATTATATTTACTAGAACCTCTATCTCCTAAGACAACTTACCTATCAGGTATCTTTATTATATTTACTAGAACCTCTATCTCCTAAGACTACTTACCTATCAGGTATCTTATTATATTAACTAGAACCTCTATCTCCTAAGACTACTTACCTATCAGGTATCTTATTATATTTACTAGAACATCTATCTCCTAAGACTACTTACCTATCAGGTATCTTATTATATTTACTAGAACCTCTATCTCCCAAGACCACTTACCTATCAGGTATCTTATTATATTTACTAGAACCTCTATCTCCTAAGACTACTTACCTATCAGGTATCTTATTATATTTACTAGAACCTCTATCTCCTAAGACTACTTACCTATCAGGTATCTTATTATATTTACTAGAACCTCTATCTCTAAGACTACTTACCTATCAGGTATTTTATTATATTTACTAAAACCTCTATCTCTAAGACTACTTACCTATCAGGTATCTTATTATATTTACTAGAACCTCTATCTCCTAAGACTACTTACCTATCAGGTATCTTATTATATTTACTAGAACCTCTATCTGTATCAGGTATCTTATTATATTTACTAGAACCTCTATCTCCTAAGACTACTTACCTATCAGGTATCTTATTATATTTACTAGAACCTCTATCTCTAAGACTACTTACCTATCAGGTATTTTATTATATTTACTAAAACCTCTATCTCTAAGACTACTTACCTATCAGGTATCTTATTATATTTACTAGAACCTCTATCTCCTAAGACTACTTACCTATCAGGTATCTTATTATATTTACTAGAACCTCTATCTCTAAGACTACTTACCTATCAGGTATTTTATTATATTTACTAAAACCTCTATCTCTAAGACTACTTACCTATCAGGTATCTTATTATATTTACTAGAACCTCTATCTCCTAAGACTACTTACCTATCAGGTATCTTATTATATTTACTAGAACCTCTATCTCCTAAGACTACTTAACTATCAGGTATCTTATTATATTTACTAGAACCTCTATCTCCTAAAATTACTTACCTATCAGGTATCTTATAATATTTATTAGAACCTCTATCTCCTAAGACTACTTACCTATCAGGTATCTTATTATATTTACTAGAACCTCTATCTCCTAAGACTACTTACCTATCAGGTATCTTATTATATTTACTAGAACCTCTATCTCTAAGACTACTTACCTATCAGGTATTTTATTATATTTACTAGAACCTCTATCTCTAAGACTACTTACCTATCAGGCATCTTATTATATTTACTAGAACCTCTATCTCCTAAGACTACTTACCTATCAGGTATCTTATTATATTTATTAGAACCTCTATCTCCTAAGACTACTTACCTATCAGGTATCTTATTATATTTACTAGATCCTCTATCTCCTAAGACTACTTACCTATCAGGTATCTTATTATATTTACTAGAACCTCTATCTCCCAAGACTACTTACCTATCAGGTATCTTATTATATTTACTAGAACCTCTATCTCTAAGACTACTTACCTATCAGGTATCTTATTATATTTACTAGAACCTCTATCCCCTAAGACTACTTACCTATCAGGTATCTTATTATATTTACTAGAACCTCTATCTCCTAAGACTACTTACCTATCAGGTATCTTATTATATTTACTAGAACATCTATCTCTAAGACTACCTACCTATCAGGTATCTTATAGTATTTACTAGAACCTCTATCTCCTAAAAATACTTACCTATCAGGTATCTTATAATATTTATTAGAACCTCTATCTCCTAAGACTACTTACCTATCAGGTATCTTATTATATTTACTAGAACCTCTATCTCCTAAGACTACTTACCTATCAGGTATCTTATTATATTTACTAGAACCTCTATCTCCTAAGACTACTTACCTATCAGGTATCTTATTATATTTACTAGAACCTCTATCTCTAAGACTACTTACCTATCAGGTATTTTATTATATTTACTAGAACCTCTATCTCTAAGACTACTTACCTATCAGGCATCTTATTATATTTACTAGAACCTCTATCTCCTAAGACTACTTACCTATCAGGTATCTTATTATATTTATTAGAACCTCTATCTCCCAAGACTACTTACCTATCAGGTATCTTATTATATTTACTAGAACCTCTATCTCCTAAGACTACTTACCTATCAGGTATCTTATTATATTTACTAGAACCTCTATCTCTAAGACTACTTACCTATCAGGTATCTTATTATATTTACTAGAACCTCTATCTCCTAAGACTACTTACCTATCAGGTATCTTATTATATTTACTAGAACCTCTATCTCTAAGACTACCTACCTATCAGGTATCTTATTATATTTACTAGAACCTCTATCTCTAAGACTACTTACCTATCAGGTATTTTATTATATTTACTAAAACCTCTATCTCTAAGACTACTTACCTATCAGGTATCTTATTATATTTACTAGAACCTCTATCTCCTAAGACTACTTACCTATCAGGTATCTTATTATATTTACTAGAACCTCTATCTCTAAGACTACTTAACTATCAGGTATCTTATTATATTTACTAGAACCTCTATCTCCTAAAATTACTTACCTATCAGGTATCTTATTATATTTATTAGAACCTCTATCTCCTAAGACTACTTACCTATCAGGTATCTTATTATATTTATTAGAACCTCTATCTCCTAAGACTACTTACCTATCAGGTATCTTATTATATTTACTAGAACCTCTATCTCTAAGACTACCTACCTATCAGGTATCTTATTATATTTACTAGAACCTCTATCTCTAAGACTACTTACCTATCAGGTATTTTATTATATTTACTAAAACCTCTATCTCTAAGACTACTTACCTATCAGGTATCTTATTATATTTACTAGAACCTCTATCTCCTAAGACTACTTACCTATCAGGTATCTTATTATATTTACTAGAACCTCTATCTCTAAGACTACTTAACTATCAGGTATCTTATTATATTTACTAGAACCTCTATCTCCTAAAATTACTTACCTATCAGGTATCTTATAATATTTATTAGAACCTCTATCTCCTAAGACTACTTACCTATCAGGTATCTTATTATATTTACTAGAACCTCTATCTCCTAAGACTACTTACCTATCAGGTATCTTATTATATTTACTAGAACCTCTATCTCTAAGACTACTTACCTATCAGGTATTTTATTATATTTACTAGAACCTCTATCTCTAAGACTACTTACCTATCAGGCATCTTATTATATTTACTAGAACCTCTATCTCCTAAGACTACTTACCTATCAGGTATCTTATTATATTTATTAGAACCTCTATCTCCTAAGACTACTTACCTATCAGGTATCTTATTATATTTACTAGAACCTCTATCTCCTAAGACTACTTACCTATCAGGTATCTTATTATATTTACTAGAACCTCTATCTCCCAAGACTACTTACCTATCAGGTATCTTATTATATTTACTAGAACCTCTATCTCTAAGACTACTTACCTATCAGGTATCTTATTATATTTACTAGAACCTCTATCCCCTAAGACTACTTACCTATCAGGTATCTTATTATATTTACTAGAACCTCTATCTCCTAAGACTACTTACCTATCAGGTATCTTATTATATTTACTAGAACATCTATCTCTAAGACTACTTACCTATCAGGTATCTTATAGTATTTACTAGAACCTCTATCTCCTAAAAATACTTACCTATCAGGTATCTTATAATATTTATTAGAACCTCTATCTCCTAAGACTACTTACCTATCAGGTATCTTATTATATTTACTAGAACCTCTATCTCCTAAGACTACTTACCTATCAGGTATCTTATTATATTTACTAGAACCTCTATCTCCTAAGACTACTTACCTATCAGGTATCTTATTATATTTACTAGAACCTCTATCTCTAAGACTACTTACCTATCAGGTATTTTATTATATTTACTAGAACCTCTATCTCTAAGACTACTTACCTATCAGGCATCTTATTATATTTACTAGAACCTCTATCTCCTAAGACTACTTACCTATCAGGTATCTTATTATATTTACTAGAACCTCTATCTCTAAGACTACTTACCTATCAGGTATTTTATTATATTTACTAAAACCTCTATCTCTAAGACTACTTACCTATCAGGTATCTTATTATATTTACTAGAACCTCTATCTCTAAGATTACTTACCTATCAGGTATCTTATTATATTTACTAGAACCTCTATCTCCTAAGACTACTTACCTATCAGGTATCTTATTATATTTACTAGAACCTCTATCTCCCAAGACTACTTACCTATCAGGTATCTTTTTATATTTATTAGAACCTCTATCTCTAAGACTTCTTACCTATCAGGTATTTCATTATATTTACTAGAACCTCTATCTCTAAGACTACTTACCTATCAGGTATCTTATTATATTTACTAGAACCTCTATCTCCTAAGACTACTTACCTATCAGGTATCTTATTATATTTACTAGAACCTCTATCTCTAAGACTACTTACCTATCAGGTATTTTATTATATTTACTAAAACCTCTATCTCTAAGACTACTTACCTATCAGGTATCTTATTATATTTACTAGAACCTCTATCTCCTAAGACTACTTACCTATCAGGTATCTTATTATATTTACTAGAACCTCTATCTGTATCAGGTATCTTATTATATTTACTAGAACCTCTATCTCCTAAGACTACTTACCTATCAGGTATCTTATTATATTTATTAGAACCTCTATCTCCTAAGACTACTTACCTATCAGGTATCTTATTATATTTACTAGAAACTCTATCTCCTAAGACTACTTACCTATCAGGTATCTTATTATATTTACTAGAACCTCTATCTCCTAAGACTACTTACCTATCAGGTATCTTATTATATTTATTAGAACCTCTATCTCCTAAGACTACTTACCTATCAGGTATCTTATTATATTTACTAGAACCTCTATCTCCTAAGACTACTTACCTATCAGGTATCTTATTATATTTACTAGAACCTCTATCTCTAAGACTACTTACCTATCAGGTATCTTATTATATTTACTAGAACCTCTATCTCCTAAGACTACTTACCTATCAGGTATCTTATTATATTTATTAGAACCTCTATCTCCTAAGACTACTTACCTATCAGGTATCTTATTATATTTACTAGAACCTCTATTTCCTAAGACTACTTACCTATCAGGTATCTTATTATATTTACTAGAACCTCTATCTCTAAGACTACTTACCTATCAGGTATTTTATTATATTTACTAGAACCTCTATCTCTAAGACTACTTACCTATCAGGTATCTTATTATATTTACTAGAACCTCTATCTCCTAAGACTACTTACCTATCAGGTATCTTATTATATTTACTAGAACCTCTATCTCCTAAGACTACTTATCTATCAGGTATCTTATTATATTTACTAGAACCTCTATCTCTAAGACTACTTACCTATCAGGTATCTTATTATATTTACTAGAACCTCTATCTCCTAAAAATACTTACCTATCAGGTATCTTATAATATTTATTAGAACCTCTATCTCCTAAGACTACTTACCTATCAGGTATCTTATTATATTTACTAGAACCTCTATCTCCTAAGACTACTTACCTATCAGGTATCTTATTATATTTACTAGAACCTCTATCTCTAAGACTTAGAGATAGAGGTTCTAGTAAATATAATAAGATACCTATCAGGTATTTTATTATATTTACTAGAACCTCTATCTCTAAGACTACTTACCTATCAGGCATCTTATTATATTTACTAGAACCTCTATCTCCTAAGACTACTTACCTATCAGGTATCTTATTATATTTATTAGAACCTCTATCTCACAAGACTACTTACCTATCAGGTATCTTATTATATTTACTAGAACCTCTATCTCCTAAGACTACTTACCTATCATGTATCTTATTATATTTACTAGAACCTCTATCTCTAAGACTACTTACCTATCAGGTATCTTATTATATTTACTAGAACCTCTATCTCCTAAAAATACTTACCTATCAGGTATCTTATTATATTTATTAGAACCTCTATCTCCTAAGACTACTTACCTATCAGGTATCTTATTATATTTACTAGAACCTCTATCTCCTAAGACTACTTACCTATCAGGTATCTTATTATATTTACTAGAGCCTCTATCTCCTAAGACTACTTACCTATCAGGTATCTTATTATATTTATTAGAACCTCTATCTCCTAAGACTACTTACCTATCAGGTATCTTATTATATTTACTAGAACCTCTATCTCCTAAGACTACATACCTATCAGGTATCTTATTATATTTACTAGAACCTCTATCTCCTAAGACTACTTACCTATCAGGTATCTTATTATATTTATTAGAACCTCTATCTCCTAAGACTACTTACCTATCAGGTATCTTATTATATTTACTAGAAACTCTATCTCCTAAGACTACTTACCTATCAGGTATCTTATTATATTTACTAGAACCTCTATCTCCTAAGACTACTTACCTATCAGGTATCTTATTATATCTATTAGAACCTCTATCTCCTAAGACTACTTACCTATCAGGTATCTTATTATATTTACTAGAACCTCTATCTCCTAAGACTACTTACCTATCAGGTATCTTATTATATTTACTAGAACCTCTATCTCTAAGACTACTTACCTATCAGGTATCTTATTATATTTACTAGAACCTCTATCTCTAAGACTACTTACCTATCAGGTATCTTATTATATTTACTAGAACCTCTATCTCCTAAAAATACTTACCTATCAGGTATCTTATAATATTTATTAGAACCTCTATCTCCTAAGACTACTTACCTATCAGGTATCTTATTATATTTACTAGAACCTCTATCTCCTAAGACTACTTACCTATCAGGTATCTTATTATATTTACTAGAACCTCTATCTCTAAGACTTAGAGATAGAGGTTCTAGTAAATATAATAAGATACCTATCAGGTATTTTATTATATTTACTAGAACCTCTATCTCTAAGACTACTTACCTATCAGGCATCTTATTATATTTACTAGAACCTCTATCTCCTAAGACTACTTACCTATCAGGTATCTTATTATATTTATTAGAACCTCTATCTCACAAGACTACTTACCTATCAGGTATCTTATTATATTTACTAGAACCTCTATCTCCTAAGACTACTTACCTATCATGTATCTTATTATATTTACTAGAACCTCTATCTCTAAGACTACTTACCTATCAGGTATCTTATTATATTTACTAGAACCTCTATCTCCTAAAAATACTTACCTATCAGGTATCTTATTATATTTATTAGAACCTCTATCTCCTAAGACTACTTACCTATCAGGTATCTTATTATATTTACTAGAACCTCTATCTCCTAAGACTACTTACCTATCAGGTATCTTATTATATTTACTAGAACCTCTATCTCTAAGACTACTTACCTATCAGGTATCTTATTATATTTACTAGAACCTCTATCTCCTAAAAATACTTACCTATCAGGTATCTTATTATATTTATTAGAACCTCTATCTCCTAAGACTACTTACCTATCAGGTATCTTATTATATTTACTAGAACCTCTATCTCCTAAGACTACTTTACCTATCAGGTATCTTATTATATTTACTAGAACCTCTATCTCCTAAGACTACTTACCTATCAGGTATCTTATTATATTTATTAGAACCTCTATCTCCTAAGACTACTTACCTATCAGGTATCTTATTATATTTACTAGAACCTCTATCTCCTAAGACTACTTACCTATCAGGTATCTTATTATATTTACTAGAACCTCTATCTCGTAAGACTACTTACCTATCAGGTATCTTATTATATTTATTAGAACCTCTATCTCCTAAGACTACTTACCTATCAGGTATCTTATTATATTTACTAGAACCTCTATCTCCTAAGACTACTTACCTATCAGGTATCTTATTATATTTATTAGAACCTCTATCTCCTAAGACTACTTACCTATCAGGTATCTTATTATATTTACTAGAACCTCTATCTCCTAAGACTACTTACCTATCAGGTATCTTATTATATTTACTAGAACCTCTATCTCCTAAGACTACTTACCTATCAGGTATCTTATTTAAGTCATGTCCTTGTAATGTTGTTGTTCCTTCTTCTTCACTGTCGTCTAGACAAATGACTTCTGTGTGAGAAACAAATGAAATACATCATTGTATTATAAATCCCTGATCTCAATGATGGACAAATCTGAACAGTTTTACTTCTGACATTATACTGTGATCAATGAAGGTGGAGATTACTATAGTAACTATGTTGTAATGAAATTATTTTTCCTTTCTTATAAGGGGCCATCGTGATCGTATGGTAGTTGGATTTATAACTACCTATGCAATCAGTGTTTATCACTACTAACGTTATGAGTTCGAATACCGCTCAGGCGAGGTGTACTCGATACAACATTATGTGATAAAGTTTGTCAGTGACTAGCGACAGGTCGGTGGTTTTCTCTGTGTTTTTCGGTTTCCTAAACCATTAAAACTGACTACCAGGATATAACTGCAATATTGTTGAAAATGGCTTAAACACCATAACCCTAATACTGACACAACCTTAAAATGTGATAAAAATAAAAATAACATCTACCTGTAGATTGCTCTGGTATTTTTGATTTGACAGCTGACTCTGCTTTGACTTCTTCCTCCATATCATCATCATCTATATCCCACTTAGAGTCTCCACCCTCCCCAATACAACCAACACCTTTTGCCTGGAATACAAGAAAAAACAAGATATGATTATAATCTAACGATTATGAAGTCTCCCAAACCGGCCACTGACAACAGGTTTAAATGAACACTTTGCATTGTGACAAATTCTGAGCTTGATTTTTTGTGGTATTGTGGTGGCTATTTTGAAAATGGCGACCGGTAGACATTTTTCAATGTCGGGAATCAATTCGGGACATCATTATGTACCCACATATCAAATTTTGATGACATCGGACAATGTTGAATTTTTACCACCCATTTTTATACCGTGTTTTGGCAGCCATTTTCAAAATGGCAGACATCTTGAAAATTTTGAATACACAGAATTGCTCTCCTAATGGTGACCTATCACTATGTCAAATTGTATGTCACTATCATTATCCATTTAGAAGTTATCAACATTAATGTACGAAATTTCAACTTTCCCATAGGATTCTATAGTAACCCCCACCCCCTTTGAACCCCTCAAAATATGACTTTGACTCCCTTTACCACAGAGCTGAAAATTTTAGGACCAACTAGAAACATATATCTATATCTCCACCAAGTTTCATGAAATTCTGTCCAGTAGTTCCTGAGATCTGCCGTGGACACGTTCATGTACCAAAGAGAGAAAGGAGAATAATAATAATAATAATAATAATAAGAAACGGAGCAAAAACAATAAGTCTCCAAACATTGTTTGGGAGACATAAAAATCAGAATTTCGACTTTCCGTTAATATTTCGGCTCACTGCTGATATATGATGATAAAAAGATAGTACCCGGCATATACAGGGTTTTCCTTAATTTTTAGAGTAACAGGCACTTTAATGTTTCGAACAGGCCTGATGTCTAAGACACAGTGCATGCCCCCATATGAGTCAAGGGTACTTAAAAGGGTACAACCCCCCAAGCTAAGAATGAATTTCAGAGAGTCTCAGCACAGCCTTTTTAGAGCTTAGATCATATAACAGCAGTATCAGTGTAATAAAAAACAGTGATACTGTCTACCCTCTACACAACTATTCTTCACTCTACGTTGAAGGACAGATTAAGCCAAAGGGAGGAGTTGGTTCAACTGTGTTTCATCAAAAAGAATGGCCAACAAAGATACAAATACCTTGTGCTAGGAAGGGACAGATCTTATTTTGTAAAAAAACACTCTGATTCTACCAAAAAGTTCTCTGAAACTGATATCGTCAACATGCTCAAATTTTTGATTGACAACATATTTGTGATCTTTGGTGGACATGTTTTTCAACAGACAGTCGGCATACCTATGGGTACAAACGCTGCTCCTCTTCTCGCCGACTTGTTCCTTTATTCGTATGAGACAGACTTCATACAGGGGCTTCTCAAGACTAGAGGCTCTGTGGGCTGAGCGTGTATCGCTCACCTTTCATTCTGCTTTGAGGAAACTTCACAGAACCTACAGAACCTTCCCACCAAGTTTCGGTTTAATTGGCTAAGCAGTTTCGGGGAAGAAGATTTTTAGAAATCGATCAATCTGAAACAAGAATTGCCTGTGGCGGCTATGTTTGTAAACGGATCGGGACGAAATGAGCAATCTTTATAGAGGATCTTCCAAGGATGTTTCCTACCAAATTTCAGTTCAGTTGGCAAAGCGGTTTCAGAGGAGAATTTTTTTTAGAAATCGACCAATCAGAACCAAGAATTGCCTGTGGTGGCCATGTTTGTTAACGGATCGGGATGAAATGAGCAATATTTATAGAGGACCTTCCATAGATGCTTCCTACCAAGTTTCGGTTTATTTGGCAAAGTGGTTTCAGAGAAGAAGATTTTTAGAAGTCCACCAATCTGAAACAAAAATTGTCTGTGGTGGCCATGTTTTTTAACGAATCGGAACGAAATGAGGAAACGCTATAGGGGACCTTCCATAGATGCTTTCTACCAAATTTCAGTTCATTTGGGAAAGTGGTTTCAGAGGAGAAGATGTTTTAGAAATCAACCAATCAGAAACAAGAATGGCCTGTGGTGGCCATGTTTGTTAACGGATCGGGACAAAATGAGCATTATTTATAGAGGACCTTCCATAAATGATTTCTACCAAATTTCAGTTCATTTGGGAAAGCGGTTTCAGAGGAGATGATTTTTTAGAAATCAACCAATCAGAAACATGAATGGTTTGTGGCAGCCATGTTTGTTCACGGATCGGAACTAAATGAGCAATCTTTATAGAGGACCTTCCAAATTCCGATTCATTTGGCAAAGCGGTTTCAGAGGAGAAGATTTTTTAGAAATCAACCAATCAGAAACAAGAATGACCTGTGGTGGCCATGTTTGTTAACGGATCGGGACAAAATGAGCATTATTTATAGAGGACCTTCCATAAATGATTTCTACCAAATTTCAGTTCATTTGGGAAAGCGGTTTCAGAGGAGATGATTTTTTAGAAATCAACCAATCAGAAACATGAATGGTTTGTGGCAGCCATGTTTGTTCACGGATTGGAACTAAATGAGCAATTTTTTTAGAGGACCTTTCAAGGATGCTTCCTACCAAGTTTCGATTCATTTGGCAAAGCGGTTTCAGAGGAGAAGATTTTTTAGAAATCAACCAATCAGAAACAAGAATGGCTTGTGGTAGCCATGTTTGTTTACGGATCGGGACGAAATGAGTAATCTTTATAGAGGACCTTCCATAGATGCTCTCTACCAAGTTTCGGTTCATTTGGCCAAGCGGTTTCAGAGGAGAAGATTTTTTTTAAATCGGCCAATCAGAAACAAGAATTGCCTGTGGTGGCCATGTTTGTTAATGGATCGGAACGAAATGAGCAATCTTTATAGATGACCTTCCATAGAAGCTTCCTACCAAGTTACAGATCAATTTGCTTTGCGGTTTCAGAGGAAAAGATTAAAATGTGAAAAGTTAACGGACGACGGATGCCAAGTGATGGCAAAAGCTCACCTTGCCTTTGGCAAGGTGATCTAAAAAACGAAAAGGAGCTAGCTCGATCCTTTAATTTCATGTTCTGCTATATAGATGATGTCCTTTCACTAAATAATTCTAGGTTTGGTGATTTCGTTGATCGCATCTTATCCCATTGAGCTTGAAATAAAGGATACCACAGATACAGATAGGTCTGCTTCATATCTTGACCTACACCTCGATTTCAATTTTCCCATTGTGAACTTTCCATTTATATGTAGCAAAATTCCAGCAGCACCTGCATATGGAGTATACAAAAAAAAATGTATATCTCTCAGTTGATACGATATTCCAGAACTTGTGGTTCCTATCAGGATTTCCTTGATAGAGGATTGCTGCTAACAAGGAAGCTGCTGAACCAAGAAGGGTTCCTCTTGGTTAAGTTGAAGTCATCACTTCGAATGTTTTACGGTCGCCACCAGGACTTTGTTGACCATTATGGTATATCTGTGTCATAAATGACCACGGATATGTTCCACTTGTCGTAAACACTTCCCGGTCCTTTCCTCATTCATGACTTATCACTGGGTTTGTAACTAGATTCACACGACGGGTGCCACTAGTGGAGCAGGAACTGCTAACCCTTCCGGAGCACCTGAGTTCATTCCCGGTTTTTAGTGGTTTTATTTTTATTTTTTAAATAGAAACTTACCAATATCAAAATTAATAAAATTCAGGTTGTAAGTACCGGTAAGGTATATTAATTTTAAATGTCCAAAAGATTGTCCACAGTTCACCTGAAACAGCACATCCTCTTCTCAATATTTAGCTATTATAGATGACATGAGCATGTTCCCCAGCCATGCTTTCATGTTATCTAGATGACAGAGGCTTTAAAATGTACTGGTTCTTAATTGTGGCATCACTTTCGTGCATAGTGATAGTGGGAGTACCAGTACACTATATCATCTTGATTATAAACCATATCATATACACTGCATAAACTAATTATTTACACAAAAAAAAACACATGGAGATTCAGACTTGCTCCTACTCAACCTGAATGCAACAAGCAACCACAATAAAATGTTTAACTAAATATTTTGGATTTTGAGACATTTTAAACCAGTCGTTTTGGCATTTGAAGCGGTCACATTGGACGACGGCTGGTTCTTAGGGGAAAACACTGTATATACTTATCAGATCAATGATCCTTTATGTATATACTTATTGCTCAAACAGTCTTTCAGCAAACCGGTAACAATTCTTGTTCAATGATTGAGAACATGCTTTTACAAGTTTATCAAAATTATGAGAGGAAAAAATTGTACCTTATTGTTAACATGGTTGATTTATTTTGTTCAAATATTGATAGTAACACATTTTTCCTGGGCTTGTTATTGACTTGTCAACATCATATTTTGTTTAGCGAGTGATTGTATATTAACGTCAAGTGGGCAATTTTCCCAAACCAAACAGTCTTTGTTCTTACTCCTTAATGTTGCACTCTTAGCAGAGAAGCAGTAAATATCAATTTTATAGTCTTCAATTTGACAAGAGTTTCTACCCATGATTTACACTAATCATTACATCACCAATGTGGTGCATGTATCGCAAGAGTATAGACGTATTAGGAAATAGCTATATATATATTTTATCACTATAGAAACAAAATTAATATGTATCTTACCAATATTCTGACTTTTGGTTCTTCATTTAATCTGACATAGGTTAAAGTATCAAAATGTGTACAATTTGTGTTTTTTCTATTAAAATCCATAGTCAAGTTCAGATACAGTGAAACCTGTCTAAACCGACCGAAGCCTAGATAAAACAAAATTCTGTATAAACTGAACTTTAAATAAAATCCAAATGTAAGAAATCTTTGTTAATTTTAACCTGTATAAGCCCAACTTTATACCAATACAGTGAAACCTGTCCAAACCGAATCCTGAATAAAACGAAATCCTGTATAAACCGAACTTTAATTAAAATCCGAATGTAGGAAATCTTTGTTAATTTACCTGTATAAATGGAACACTTGTCTATTCCAAATATAAAAGTTAATCCCAAGGAGGTTCAGTTTAGACAGGTTTATCTATATTGTATGTTTTGATCATGTTAAGTATCTCAGTTTATCTTTTTTAGAAGACCCTTACAATTATCAAAACTCTTTTTGTACATATTTAATTTGCATACAAATAATATTAACTAATATTTGACTAAATACATTATTTCCCTTTTTTCATACAAATTCGTTGAATAATAGCTATAGCACCTAATAATATTCTAAAATTATTTTATTCAGAATAATGTGGACTGCTGTTTACCATTTAAATCAATAAAATTTAGGTGACCATAATAAAACAAATAACCATTTGAATAGTCAAAACTACATCCTTGAAAAATTATATCCAAAACAACAAAGGCTTTGGTCAAAGACCAGGGGTGTGTTCAGAGTGGTAAAATCTTTCAATGTCTTTGTAGATTTATTAAGTTGAAAGCCTATCTTAATCAGAGTGGTAAAATCTTTCAATGTCTTTAGATTTATCAAGTTGAATGCCTATCTTGTTCAGTGTGGTAAAATCTTTCAATGTATTTGTAGATTTATTAAGTTGAATGCCTATCTTGTTCAGAGTGGTAAAATCTTTCAATGTCTTTGTAGATTTATCAAGTTGAAGGTCTATCTTAATCAGAGTGGTAAAATCTTTCAATGTCTTTGTAGATTTATTAAAGTTGAATGCCTATCTTGTTCAGAGTGGTAAAATCTTTCATTGTCTGTAGATTTATTAAAGTTGAATCTGATTAAGATAGACCTTCAACTTAATAAATCTACAAAGACATTGAAAGATTTTACCACTCTGAACAAGATAGGCATTCAACTTAATAAATCTACAAAGAATGCCTATCTTGATCAGTGGTGAAATCTTTCAATGTCTTTGTAGATTTATTAAGTTGAATGCCTATCTTGTTCAGAGTGGTAAAATCTTTCAATGTCTTTGTAGATTTATCAAGTTGAATGCCTATCTTGTTCAGAGTGGTAAAATCTTTCAATGTCTTTGTAGATTTATTAAGTTGAATGCCTATCTTGTTCAGACTGGTAAAATCTTTCAATGTCTTTGTAGATTTATTAAGTTGAATGCCTATCTTGTTCAGAGTGGTAAAATCTTTCAATGTCTGTATATTTATCAAGTTGAATACCTATCTTGTTCAGAGTGGTAAAATCTTTCAATGTATTTGTAGATTTATTAAGTTGAATGCCTATCTTGTTCAGAGTGGTAAAATCTTTCAATGTCTTTGTATATTTATTAAGTTGAATGCCTATCTTGTTCAGAGTGGTAAAATCTTTCAATGTATGTAGATTTATTAAGTTGAATGCCTATCTTGTTCAGAGTGGTAAAATCTTTCAATGTCTTTGTAGATTTATCAAGTTGAATGCCTATCTTAATCAGAGTGGTAAAATCTGTCAAGGCCTTTGTAGATTTATTAAGTTGAATGCCTATCTTGTTCAGAGTGGTAAAATCTTTCAATGTCTTTGTAGATTTATTAAGTTGAAAGCCTATCTTAATCAGAGTGGTAAAATCTTTCAATGTCTGTAGATTTATTAAGTTGAATGCCTATCTTGTTTAGAGTGGTAAAATCTTTCAAAATCTGTAGATTTATTAAGTTGAATGCCTATCTTGTTCAGAGTGGTAAAATCTTTCAATGTCTTTGTAGATTTATTAAGATGAATGCCTATCTTGTTCAGAGTGGTAAAATCTTTGAATGTCTTTGTAGATTTATTAGGTTGAATGCCTATCTTGTTCAGAGTGGTAAAATCTTTCAATGCCTTTGTATATTTATTAAGTTGAATGCCTATCTTGTTCAGAGTGGTAAAATCTTTCAATGTCTTTGTAGATTTATTAAATTGAATGCCTATCTTGTTCAGAGTGGTAAAATCTTTCAATGTCTGTAGATTTGTTAAGTTGAATGCCTATCTTGTTCAGAGTGGTAAAATCTTTCAATGTCTTTGTATATTTATTAAATTGAATGCCTATCTTGTTCAGAGTGGTAAAATCTTTCAATGTCTTTGTAGATTTATTAAGTTGAATGCCTATCTTGTTCAGAGTGGTAAAATCTTTCAATGTCTTTGTAGATTTATTAAGTTGTATGCCTATCTTGTTCAGAGTGGTAAAATCTTTGAATGTCTTTGTAGATTTATTAGGTTGAATGCCTATCTTGTTCAGAGTGGTAAAATCTTTCAATGTCTTTGTAGATTTATTAAGTTGAATGCCTATCTTGTTTAGAGTGGTAAAATCTTTCAATGTCTTTGTAGATTTATTAAGTTGAATGCCTATCTTGTTCAGAGTGGTAAAATCTTTCAATGTCTTTGTAGATTTATTAAATTGAATGCCTATCTTGTTCAGAGTGGTAAAATCTTTCAATGTCTTTAGATTTATCAAGTTGAATGCCTATCTTGTTCAGAGTGGTAAAATCTTTCAATGTCTTTGTAGATTTATCAAGTTGAATGCCTATCTTGTTCAGAGTGGTAAAATCTTTCAATGTCTTTGTAGATTTATTAAGTTGAATGCCTATCTTGTTCAGACTGGTAAAATCTTTCAATGTCTTTGTAGATTTATTAAGTTGAATGCCTATCTTGTTCAGAGTGGTAAAATCTTTCAATGTCTGTATATTTATCAAGTTGAATACCTATCTTGTTCAGAGTGGTAAAATCTTTCAATGTATTTGTAGATTTATTAAGTTGAATGCCTATCTTGTTCAGAGTGGTAAAATCTTTCAATGTCTTTGTATATTTATTAAGTTGAATGCCTATCTTGTTCAGAGTGGTAAAATCTTTCAATGTATGTAGATTTATTAAGTTGAATGCCTATCTTGTTCAGAGTGGTAAAATCTTTCAATGTATGTAGATTTATTAAGTTGAATGCCTTCTTGTTCAGAGTGGTGAAATCTTTAAATGTCTTTATAGATTTATTAAGTTGAATGCCTATCTTGTTCAGAGTGATGAAATCTTTCAATGTCTTTAGATTTATCAAGTTGAATGCCTATCTTATTCAGAGTGGTAAAATCTTTCAATGTCTTTATAGATTTATTAAGTTGAATGCCTATCTTTTTCAGAGTGATGAAATCTTTCAATGTCTTTGTAAATTTATTAAGTTGAATGCATATCTTGTTCAGAGTGATGAAATCTTTCAATGTCTTTGTAGATTTATTAAGTTGAATGCATATCTTCAAAATCATATTTGACATTCTGTTGTTTTCTTCAGGACCTTTAGCTTTAGTCACCAATGAGGGTAAACTTCTCTTCCTATCTTACCATGAGGTGTGACCTTACTTCTGGAGGTTGTAATTATGAAAGTTTACCAGGTATATATTTTTGTGGTTTTTAATTAGATGTTTGTTGTATCTTTTTCTCTTTGGCAATACACTTACATCAAATGACATGCTGTATGGGATCATCATATTTGTTGTCAACAGACCAATCAGTGATGAGCCTACTAAATCTTTAGGTTTCAAAACTGAGTGCACACCAAGAGCAGTTGTATGATTGGTCAATATACTTCACTGTCTTGCATATGATTGGACTGTCAAAGATGAATGAAAAGTTACCTGACATGACCTTAAACAGGATGCTATTAGTTGTTAGTGTATCAACAAAGAAAACAAATACTTCCCAATTAATCTGGAATCTATGTAAAATAAATATATCTATATAACTGTTTGTTTATATTATAAAAGGATACTCAGAGTCAGTATACACATGACCATTAGTTTCCATGGTTACAGAGTCATCTTCATCTTCAGATTCAGATTGGACAGTTGATTCATCAATTTTCTCAGGAGTCATCTGATTGGTTGTTACTGCATCCTTGACAACAGCTTCACGAAATCCAAAAGTTACACCAGAAGATCTGCAACAACAAAAAGCCTAGAAGCTCCAAGAGCTGTATAAATCACTCATATGGCTTTCAGATGGCTTAAGTATGTATTACAAGACCATGCAAAATCAATATTCAAATGCAGTGTTTAGGGCCGCAGTGCTTAGGGCCAATCAGAAACTGTTTTGCTGGAAGATTAATCTAAACAAAATGAAAATACAAAATATCACTATGTACAATCAATATGTTGCTCAAGTAATTTAGTCTAAGAATATTGTTCTCTTTATTGTTGATTTGTTTACATTTTACTTAATAACTGTATCAATCTTTCTTTTCTTAACCACATTGGTGGTGTAATGGTTAGTGTGCTCACCTCAAGTGTACTATTTATTGTTTTCATTTACATTTTGCAGAAATCAGCATATTAAAATGTTGGTTTATACAGGATTTCATAGCCTCTATTCCACAATAAGTATAACTATGTAAATAAAGACTCCAATGCTAACAGGGTTAGGGTTATGGTGTTTAATGCCACTTTCAACTATATCATGGAAGTCAGTTTTATTGGAGGAGGAAACTGGAGTACCTAGAGAAAACCACTATAATGCTGCAAGTTGCTTACAAACTTTATCACAAAATGTTGTATCGAGTACACCTTGCCATGAGTGGAATTTGAACATTAACTAAGGTTACAGACTCTGATTGCATAGGTAGTTATAAATCCAACTACCGTACGATCATGACCATGATGGCTCAAATAGTTGATTGATATAAGAATATAAGTTTTGGATAATGCTAATACTTCATAATAGGTCTATATACAGCAGACACAATATAATCAGGACCAGATTTAGATGAAGAGAGGCCCTTGGCTATTCCACAAGTGAGGCCCCTCCCAAAGCCACCACCCTTGCGACTAGAGGAAGATGGAAGAGTATTTTAAACAAAATTCAATGAAGCCGATAATATACCTACGAAGCGTAGGATCAGCAGGTGTGATCAGTAGCGGCAATTAGGCCAGTGGCTCTCTTTACATCTGTTGGAAGAACATTTCTTGCGCCACGATGTCGAAACAAATGTGATGTTTGATAATACCTTATTAGCTCACTTGATCCAAAGGGTCATGCGATGTATGACCATCACTTGGCGTCTGTCATTGTCCGTAAACTTTTACATTTTAATCTTCTTCTCTGAAACCACCATGCCAATTGGAACCAACTTGGTAGGAATGTTCAATAGATGGTCCCCTACATAGTTTATGCTTAATGCTGATCAGAAGTACACAAAAGAAACAAGAGGCCCAAAGAGTATAAATTATTTATTGTTCGTATGTTTTTTATAAAGATTTTTTTTATGCATTCCATAAGAAAATCCCTTTCAAAAACATCCATAACATCATTATATAACCATTGCCGTTTTTTACATAAAAGGATCAATAGGGGGAATAAAAAAAATTAGAACTTTTTTAATTTTCATCATATTTTAATGCATTTTTTTTTTGCAAAGTGTTCATCTTTATGAGTTATTGATGGACCATAATTTTTTAAAACTATTTTTAAAATATCAAAAAGGGGTTTAAAGGGTCTTAATTTCAACATTTCACATATTTGAAAGGTATTTTTATTTTTCTTCCAATTTTGACGTGATATTGTTGTTGTTGAATGAATTGTATTGAGAGCTTTCGGCACTATGTCGACGGATTTCTTCTATATTTTATGGTTTCCGAGATAAACTTAACCGAAAGAGACCGAAAAGTACAAATTTCCTAAATTTTAAAGGTTTTATTTTTCATTCAATTTGAGTGTCGTTTTTGCAAAGTGTTCATCTTAAAGTGTTATTGTTGGACCATAAGTGTGTCATTTCATTACAAAAATGGACACAAATTCTGAAATTTTGCATATTTGATAGTTATATAGAACTGTCATTTTTTATCCAATTTTGATGTTGAAATCCTACTTTAAAGAGTTACAATTGAACATTGGATCCTATATAAAAATGAATATATTTGCTCTTAAAATCTAGACTTTATTGAACATTGAACACAAACTTGAATATGAAATATTGGTTACTGTAATGCAGAGCGTTACAAATGCCCCCCAAACGAACAATACAAGTACTAGTGGTATGAATGAAGAATAGTGTGAGAACATAGCAAGAAATAATTAGAGCCCAGTTTTTGACCCTATCATGTCTATAGTAGGGCTTCTTTGTTATGTTACCCTACAATGTACTACAATAAACTAGTAAACAAAGCAAGAAAAAAATGGCTTCAATTTTCTGCCATCATCTTACAACACCAGTAATGAAGAAATGTCATGAGTATAAATGGTTTTGAGGCTTGGAAATTTCAAAATGCCTGCCGTTGCCATGGAAACTGCAAAAACACTCAATTTAACACAAAGGTGAATAACAACCATATCTTTTCAGACTTAGTATGCAAATAGCTATGGATGAAACTTAATAGAAAAATTCCTGGAAAGTTTCACCCAATTCCGAGCACCATAGCAAACCAACGATGATTATCAATTCGCAACATCATAATCTACTTGGAAACCAAATTTCACCCAAATCGGAGGATTTTTGTATTTGGTGGCCATTTTGTACCTTGGTTACAATGGCGGCCGTTGCCAACCCCCAAAAGCTGCAGCATACTACGGTGGATATTCCTACAAAGTAGATCATAATATGGCTCCCAAACCATGGATATCAATTCCCAACATCAAAATCTACTTGGAAACCAAATTTCGCCCAAATCGGAGGATTTTTGTATTTTGGTGGCCATTTTGGATTCAAAATGGCCACTATACCAAACCAACGATGGATATCAATTCGCAACATCATAATCTACTTGGAAACCAAATTTCGCCCCAAATCGGAGGATTTTTGTATTTTGGTGGCCATTTTGGATTAAAAATGGCCACCATAGCAAACCAACGATGAATATCAATTCGCAACATCATAATCTACTTGGAAACCAAATTTTGCCCAAATCGAAGGATTTTTTTATTTGGCGGCCATTTTGTACCTTGGTTACCATGGCAACAGCCACCATTTAGAATTTTTCAACACCCCAAAAGCTGCCACACACTACGGTGGATATTCCTACAAAGTTTCATGAAGTTTGATGAAAGGAATCCAAAAAATGTTTAAATCCCCCCTTTTTTGTTTCCATGGCAACTGCGGCAAAGTTTGTCCAACTGATTCCCATTTTTTTGGCTTATCTCGTTCCACTAGATGTGGATGTTGTTGCTATCAAGTTTCATCAATTTCTTTACGGTGAGTAACCTGCTATGATCATTTTTGTATTTTTCAATTTTTTAGCATTTTGGCCGTTTCCATGGCAATGGCAGCCATTTTGAAAATTCCGCAAGTAGTCAGCACATTTACTCATAGTGCTTTACATTCCAGTGAAGTTTCATTGATTTCCATTCAGTAGTCACCGAGAAATGTGTCGGATAAACTTTTGGCGGAAGAAAGAAAGAAGAATAATAATAATAAGAATAAAAATAACAAGATATATAGAATCTAACACCCGGGAGAGTACAAGATAGGGAAATCTCCGACACCCGAGGGTAACATTTCAATCATTCTCTTTACGAGGCTTGCCGAGTTAGAGAACGATTGTAATCTTACCCAAGGGTGTCGGAGATTTCCCTATCTTGTACTTTTCCCGATGTTTGATTTTATTTCTCACTAAACA
Source organism: Bathymodiolus brooksi (assembly GCA_963680875.1). Taxonomy (NCBI): domain Eukaryota; kingdom Metazoa; phylum Mollusca; class Bivalvia; order Mytilida; family Modiolidae; genus Bathymodiolus; species Bathymodiolus brooksi. The sequence goes on from OY804582.1 coordinate 120,100,969, forward strand.
CCTAATTGTTTTTGTTTACATTCCATCGAGCGTTTTCCCACAATTTATTTTTCCATTGCTGAAGTAAATATTCGATTTATCCATATGCAACCGTATCTCGGCAGTATTTCAAATGTATTTCATCATAAAGTACAATGTATTTAATAAATATATTATAAATGTTACTACAACAGAGATAAATACCTGTAAAAAAATATTTGAATTTGGTCAAAGGGAGGTAATTTCTTTCTTTACGTTAGTTACTAACAAGGGAGAGCACTCTATTATTTACTGAAAGTAAACAAACATTGACTGGAAGAGAGCCTGAAAAAAGAATCAAACACCGTGAAAGGTGCACGTTAGCTAGCAGAATATAATACATAAATGAATTTAAAAATACTTATGTAGTAGAATCGTGGTTAATTGTTTATTTTAAAAAGGAAAAGCATGGAGATATTGGGGGGCAGTTGACATAAACTGCACAGCATGCATTTGCCGGTAAAACGCACGTGATTTTTTGTCTTGCACTAGTGCAAATAAGAAAATCTCACATGGCTAAAAATAGGTACTGGTCGGTCTCAAAAGTAAGAAATGATATGATCTGAAGGATCATTAATGGCTCCCAATCCCAAAAACGATGACGGATATCAATTCGCAAGAACAAAATCTACTTGGAAACCATATTTCGCCCAAATCGGAGGATTTTTGTATTTTGGTGGCCATTTTGGATTTTAAATGGCAGCCATAGCAAACCAAAATGGTAGCCATATGGTGCAGCATGTCTTACTCCCTGTAAATATCCATTTCCATTGAAATCTTTTCATTTTTGAATTTTTAACAATTTATTTTGATTTTTTTAATCTTTATATTGGCAGCCATTTTGCCCTACCGATATCGATTTGTTTGGCTTATCTCGTTCCACTAGATGTGGATGTGACAAGAAACATTACTGGAAAAATTTGTGAAGTTTGGAGTGAATTTAACATTTTTTACACCTTGGTTACCATAGCAACGGCTGCCATTTTGAATTTTTTTCAACCCCCAAAAGCTGCCACACACTACGGTGGATATTCCTACAAAGCTTCATGAAGTTTAATGAAAGGAATCCAAATCTTTTTAAAATCCCCTCTTTTTTGTTTCCATGGCAACTGCGGCAAAGTTTGTCCAACCGATTCCAATTTTGTTTAGCTTATCTCGTTCCACTAGATGTGGATGTTGTTCCTATCAAGTTTCATCAATTTCTGTTTGGCGAGTAACCTGCTATGATCATTTTTATGTTTTTCAATTTTTTATTATTTTGGTCATTTCCATGGCAACGGCAGCCATTTTGAAAAAATCAACCTTTAAAGACACAACTTCACATGGAATATGATATTCCTACAAGGTTTCATAAAGTTTGATCAAGGCATCTCTGAGAAACGTGCCGGACAAAATTGATGCGGAAGAAGGAAGAATAATAAGAATAACTAGAATTGCCATTGCAAAGCAATAAGCGGACATCACCCCACTCCAATATTTTGGTACCTCGGTTTCCATGGTAGTGCTATTTTGAATTTTATCAACACACCAAAAGCTTCCACACACTACGGTGAATATTCCTACGATGTTTCATGAAGTTTGATGAAAGAAATAAAAAAAAAAAAAAAAATCCCCCCTTTTTTTATTTCCATGGCAACTGCGGCAAAGTTTGTCCTACCGATTCCGATTTTTTTGGCTTACCTCATTCCACTAGATGTGGATATTGTTCCTATCAAGTTTCATCAATTTCTGTTGGGCGAATAACCTGCTATGATAATTTTTGTGTTTTTCAATTTTTTAGCATTTTGGCCGTTTCCATGGCAACGGCAACCATTTTGAAAAAAATCAACCCTTAACAGCACAACTTCACATGGCATATGATATTCCTACAAGGTTTCATAAAGTTTGATCAAGGCATCTCCGAGAAATCGAGCGGACAAAAATGTGTGGAATAATAATAATAATAGAATAACAATACATCACCCGACAGCAGTCGGGGTGATGTAATAAGAATAATAATAATAATAATAGTGAAAAAGAAACGTAGAATAACAATACATCACCTGACAACAGTCGGGGTGATGTAATAAGAATAATAATAGAATAACAATACATCACCTGACAACAGTCGGGGTGATGTAATAATAATAATAGTGAAAAAGAAATGTAGAATAACAATACATCACCTGACAGCAGTCGGGGTGATGTAATAATAACTAGAATTGCCATTGCAAAGCAATAGCGGACATCACCCCACCCCATGGCTCCCTATTCCAAAAATGATGAAGATTATCAATTCGCAAGAGCAAGATCTACTTGGAAACCAAATTTTGCCTAAATCGGAAGATTTTTGTATTTTGGTGGCCATTTTGGATTCAAAATGGCCACCATACCAAACCAAAATGGTCGCCATATGGTGCAGCATGTCTTACTCCCTGTAAATATCCATTTCCATTGAAATCTTTTCATTTTTGAATTTTCAACAATTTATTTTGATTTTATATTGGCAGCCATTTTGAAAATTTTAAAAACAAAGAGCACAACTTTGAGTGATGACCTATTTTTGTGTCAAGTTTCAAAAGGATCTGCTGTACGGAGTGAATTTAACATTTTTTACACCTTGGTTACCATGGCAACGGCCGCCATTTTGAATTTGTTCAACCCCCAAAAGCTGCCACACACTGCTGTGGATATTCCTACAAAGTTTCATGAAGTTTGATGAAAGGAATCCAAAATTCTTTTAAATCCCCCCTTTTTTGTTTCCATGGCAACTGTGGCAAAGTTTATCCAACCGATTCCGACAGCAGCCGGGGTGACGTAATAATAATAATAATAATAATAATAGTGAAAAAGAAACGTAGAATAACAATACATCACCCGACAGCAGCCGGGGTGACGTAATAATAATAATAATAATAATAATAGTGAAAAAGAAATGTAGAATAACAATACATCACCCGACAGCAGCCGGGGTGACGTAATAATAATAATAGTGAAAAAGAAACATAGAATAACAATACGTCACCCGACAAGTCAGGGTGACGTAATAATAATAATAATAATAATAATAATAATAATAATAGCGAAAAAGACACGTAGAATATCAATACATCACCCGACAGCATGCAGGGTGATGTAATAATAAGAAATGGACCAAACACAATATGTCTCCCAAACTTCGTTTGGGGGACATAATAATCAGGTGAGTCTCTAGTGTTTTCAGCTTATCTATCTCATTGCTTTCCTGGAAGGACATAATCATTACAGAAATCAATGCTAGTGTCAAGTTATTGGCTTAAAACAGTATTATTCTGAAATGGAGTGCAAAGAACATTACAGAAGGGTTGCTTAGAGACTACAATGCGTTATGGCAGCATGAGTAAGGTCTATGACAAATTGACAATGTCAAAAAATTATACACCTTGACCGGAGGCCCCCCCAGATGATGAGATCCTGGACTTCAGCCTATCAAGCCTATAGGTAAATCCGGCACTGAATATAACAGTGACAATTGGTAAAATCTCGAATTATGAAGCTAATGTTTTGGCTTATGTTAACTTTGCATTGTAAAACCATGTCTTAACATCTCACCTTGCTTGTTTGTCATTTTCTAAAGCCTTATGTATTAATTCTGTAATTTCTGTAACTTTAACAACAGCAATGTTGGAACATCTCAAAACCTGCAAAATAAGATATAACAAGTCATGTATTTCTTGCGTTGAACATCTCAAAACCTGCAAAAATAAGATACGGTAAAAGTCAAGTACATCTTGTGTTAAACAATGTTGGAACATCTCAATACACCAAAGATGAAGACAAAAGTTAAGTGGTTCTGTCATAATGTCATAACACTGTTCAAACTTTATAAAACTTAATAATACATGATACAGTAAATATTAACAAAATCGATTCCTGTGTTTATTCATTTAAATAAATACCTGATCTTTTAACAATAACATTTGACCTGTGACCTGTAAGGTACATATTTCTCTATGTTTGTTCATTCCTATCACCATTTTACCATCCATGACTTTCTCTTCCTTGTCACTGGGATCAACCAGCAAAAATTTGCTAAAATAGAGAAAACAATTCAAAAATATATATTTTCTACTTTTTAATAAAATGAAACACAAAAAAATACCATACTATAACCTTTATAAACATTTTAAAAAATATTTCAGTGTCAGAAAGTATCAAAATTCTTTGACCGCATCGGTGGTGCAATGGTTAGCGTGCTCGCCTCGAGTGCGGTAGATTGTGGGTTCAAGTCCCGATTGGGTCAAACCAAAGACTATAAAATAGGTATTTGTTGCTTCTCTGCTAAGCTCGCAGCATTAAAGAGAAAGAGCAAAGGCTTGGAATCAGGAAAATATGTCTGGGTGGGGCGACATGTCTATTAGCGGACTGTAGTTTCAGTGGACTAGCACTATAAAAATCCAACTAAGCATGTTGGTCTAGTACAAAGGGGACCTCATCATCATTTCATTGAAAATTAACTTGTTCTCACCATGATATAGCTGAAAAATTGCTGAGTTTGCATTAAACAACAATCACTCACTCAAAATTCTTAGAAAAAAAACTAGTGACCACCATTGTTGCAGTGTTCGCCAAAAACTTTTTTAACCACTAGACATCTGGGCCAGTGACTTGCTTAAGTTACTAGACCGAATCAGTGCACACTAGACCGAAGATATTTTTACTTCCCAGCCCCAGTTTTGTCCTTAAACTGTTTTTCGCAGTATGTACAATACATCATTTGTTCATGTTCGTCGTAGCGTAGCCAAGGCGATCGGTGGTCCAGTGGAGCTTAAAAGACCGTGATCTTTTCTGTTCATATTGTTTTTTAGCCTGTGACACCTCCTCTGGTGTTCTGGGGGGCTTTTTCAACTTCTTCCCCAGAATAGCACTGTCTTGCCACTTCAAGTCCATGTTGATTTATCCAAACCATAAACAACTAAAAACCAACACAAGTCACAATAACCAGAGTTGGCGAAAACTTTTTTTTTCTGTCTGACATTGGGTCAAACAGGAACTGGGGTTCTGTCTGACCCATGGCCTTTGTGTCTGTCCCACCATTTTTTTGTAATATAATTGTATATAACCTGTCACATTTTGTTTTTTATACAGAACTGAATGCAAGATTACCTATAGTCATGATCATTAAACAACTCAATTAAATGTTTTTCTGTATATATATATCTTTATCTAAAAAGATAAGGCAGATATAGCCAACAATCCGTATCTAATGGTCCGATCACCTTCCGAATATTATACATCAATGTCAGTTTCCGGTTTACCTACATTTTTAATTTCAGTTAAGAATATGAATCTGCTGTCATCTTCAATATATACCCGGTAAGCATCTCAAAACATATTTAATTAAACACAAACAATCTTTGATACTTGGGGAGTGTGGAAGTCAACTTATTTCTGTGCTCAGTAATATACAGTCAAACTTGCCTTAGCGACCCCCTCCATATAACGACTTCCTGTGTTATCCGACCTAATTTATTCCTCCCCTGCGTTTTCCCATTCATTTGACCTCTATATAACGACCCCCTTTCTAACGCGACTAACGACCATGTTTTCAGAGTCGTTGTCGACTGAAAGTCCTGTGTTGAATGACTAAATATCACACCGGAAGTTCGAAAATAAATAAATAAAACTCAGTCTCGTGGAACGAGATCAATAAATATTTCTACATTTTACTTTATTAATTATAAAACAAGATATAACATACAGATAAAGTTGAAATCATCATTTTTATACTTGCATACCTGGAATTAGCGTTATTGTGTAAGACCACCATTTTTTTTACAGGTAAGTTGTTCACGTGATGATTTATTATTGTTGTTTTGGTTTATTTGGGTTTATTTCTTATTTATAATTAAATATTTAAAATTGTTTATTATAGAAAATACCGTTTTAATCTTTCAGTTTTATAAATAAATAATGTGATTTTGAAAATTATTGTATGAAGTACTGGTTCCCAGCATATATGTCTGTCAACATTCGTTTAACATGCGGTAACAGATCAAGGTAAACACATGCTGATTGTGTGATTAGGCTATTTATAGCTTTCGGCAAGTGATTGAAGTTTGAAAACGTTTTGTCAGGAAATTACATTCTTCTAATCATAATGATTAATTCTAATTACGATAACAATTAAGATAACAATAGCTGTTGAACGAAAGTAAAAAACTCAATCATTTAATATTCTTTTTTTTTAATTTCACCCACAAAGCACAAAGGACGAAAAATTTAACGATAATTGAACATATTTTTTATTTCATTATACCTTTTTCTTGCCAGAATTTAAGCTCTATTCAATGCATTTGTCCTCCACACGAAAGGGTTACAAGTTGATGCGGATTTATATACCTGAACTAGGTTTTTCCTCTCGAGATTTTGGGAGCAAATATCACAACCTCTATTCAACGACCCCCTGTCTTATGTGACCTATTTTCAGAACTCCCTTCAATGGTTGCTATAGACAAGTTTGACTGTATTTCAGTTTTAATGTTCCTACTAAAAGGATGTTTACATTTACATACAGGAGTTTCGATTACAAATAGGAACGTGTCGGTCTGACAACAAATAAACAAATTTCAAGTCTCTGTCTGACATTTTAATAAAACTGAATTTAATGCCATTGGCAGTGGAAACGGGGAGTGAATAAATTTCAATCGCCAACCACAAAGTAATATTTTCGTGACGGACATTGGGACAGACACGGTTCATTAATTAATTGGACCGACCGTTATTCTGCCGGTCAGGTCCGACGATTTTCGCCAACTCTGAGAGCACTATCCGTAACAATTCATACTGGGGAAAGTGGTAAAAAATATTGATTTTCTTTATTTTTACTCATAAAAAGTAAAAATTATATCTTGTTAAAGATTATTTACAAGTTTGAACATTTAACGATCAACAAATACCTTTGCAACACGACGACTCATACTTTTTTGCCTGTCGAAATGCAATGGGATTTAGATACATCTTACGACTGGTTGCCGAAATTAAAATGCCTAAGTACCCACGAATCGCTATATTTGAAGGTACCAGTTATTAGGTTAAGGTAATTTTTATGAGTAAACAATATAATTTTTACTAGACACGGGCTCCGGACTACCGCTTAACGTCGAACACTGTTGTTATGATTCTGAAATATGACAAAGGTTATTTGAGTTAAATTAAAATAAAAGCTACTATGAATGAGTCAAATATTTACTTCAAGTTATCCATGGAAACAACGTATCGGAGTTTGACATGACAAGGTCTGATTGTGTACTTATTTCACTGGATTTCACTTACCCTTGTTCGTAGAATGAAAATGACACACAAATAGGCATATGATGAACACTAAGAGGTATAGGGTCTTTCTCTTCTACTGTATGCTGAAATTACCAGGTATATGTAATAAAATATAATTGTAGTAAGAATGACACACAAATAGGCATATGATGAACACTAAGAGGTATAGGGTCTTTCTCTTCTACTGTATGCTGAAATTACCAGGTATAATTGTAGTAAGAATGACACACAAATAGGCATATGATGAACACTAAGAGGTATAGGGTCTTTCTCTTCTACTGTATGCTGAAATTACCAGGTATAATTGTAGTAAGAATGACACACAAATAGGCATATGATGAACACTAAGAGGTATAGGGTCTTTCTCTTCTACTGTATGCTGAAATTACCAAGTATATGTAATAAAATATAATTGTAGTAAGAATGACACACAAATAGGCATATGATGAACACTAAGAGGTATAGGGTCTTTCTCTTCTACTGTTTATAAACTAGAAAGCAACAGTTAAGAACTATGAAATAATACACGTAGATACAAGATATTACACACCTGGAATCTGGGCTATAGTTTTATTACTCTCAGAGAGCCATGTAATAATCAACAACCTAGATTTAACTCAGAAAACAGTGGTATAAATATTACACATATAAACAGTAACAAGTAAGTATTCAGATCAAATTATTTGTCCAAATATGAAACTAAATTGGTCTCATGAAAACTTTAAGGTTTTGGGAATTGATTTTTCACTTGATTTAAACTGTATTACAGATATAAATTTTACCAAAAAAATCAAGGAGGTTAAGGCAATACTAAAAAGTTGGCAGCATAGAAAACTGACATTACTTGGTAAAATTACAGTTATAAAAACTCTTGCACTACCAAAGCTAATTCATTTACTGACATCTCTACCAAATTTACCTCAGACAAAAATAAATGATTTAAATTCACTTTTTTATAAATTCATATGGAACGGGAAGTCAGATAAGATAAAACGAAGTACTTTAATCGGTGATATAAATCAGGGGGGTTTGAAAATGATAGATCTTCAATCATTTAATATTTATCTGAAAGTAGGTTGGATTAAACGATTTTTTTCCAATTTAGATGGTGATTGGCAAAAAGTATTATTTTCAATCTTCAAAGCTATGGAGGTAAAAGAATTTTAACTTTTCAGAAAGAAAAGCTAAAGGAAGTTGCTATGAAGTATACAAATCCTTTTTGGAAAGATGTTCTGTCTAGCTATTATTTTGCAAAACCTTATACAAAGATGAATACTAAAGAACTATTGTCTCTTGATATCCTTAATTTTGTACCAGTAACTGATTTAAATTATTATATTAGATGGATAGAACATAATGTGCAGTATTTATGTGATCTTATTGACCCACATTTTGGTAATTTTTATACTTTTGAACAGACTAGAAATAAACTGAATACCAATAATTTTTTGAAGTACTATAGTCTGGTATCAAATGTTCCCAAGTACATCAAAGATCATCTGAAGGAAAACTGTGTAAATGTAAACTTCGACATACTTAGTAAAAAGGATGCCTTTTTAGAAAGAATAGTTCATAGTAAAAATGTTAGGTTTGTTTATAAAGGTCTTAGTAATGCAATCGTTTCTTTACCAACAGAAAAATTTTCCAAATGGGAAAAACTTCTTAATTGTGAAATAACAAATTGGTCAAAACATTTTATTATTTTTAAAAAATCTTGTAGAAACTCGTATCTTCAAAATTTTCAATTTAAATTGTTACACAGGATCATTCCTACCAATTCCTTTTTACATAAAATAAAGCTCAAGAATACTAATTTATGTACATTTTGCAAAATTCATGATGAAACTATTGAACATCTATTCTTTGACTGTCCTGTGACACAAATTTTTCTCAAATCTTTGTCAAAACAATTAAAACAATATTACAAGAATTTGATTTTTGACAAAAAAGAATATTTCTTTGGTTTTGAGTCTGGGGATCTTCTTGTTAATTTGATTTCAATTATTACAAAAAATTACATCTTCAAGTGCAAACTCAATGAACAAAGGCTAAATATTATAGAATTTAAACATAAAATTATGTGGTACCGTTCACTTGAACAATATATATCAAAGAAAAACAATACCATTTTAGCATTTGAAAAAATGTGGACCCCCTTAGTTTATGATGATTTTATTTGTTAAATTAACAAAAGGGATAGGACACAAGTTTTACCAACTTATGAAGTCTTCTCCCATTACCTGGACCCCCTTACATATTATTTTCAACTAATCATAACATTTTTTGTTTGTTTGATTCATATAGTGATGAGTACAAAATGTCAGGAGCAATCAAATATTTTAGAAAAACAAAATGGTAAGAGAGTGTAGTGTGTGTGAAAGATGAATGAAAGTGTTTATTACTATTATATATTATTATTTCTTTATTTTGTTTATCAAAATGTAAAACCAATGTAGTCACAAAACTTATTTTTGAAAATTCCTGTCACACCCTAGTCAGGTGGTGATGTAAGGGAATTTATAAAATCCTGACTATAGGAGAAAAAATAATAATAATAAAATAAAAAATAAAAAATAAACAGTAACAAATATTTACACATTTGATGGTTTGGTTTGGTTTATGGTGCTTAACGCCACTTTCAACAATATTTTAGTTATATGGTGGTGGTCAGTTTTATTGGTGGAGGAAACCGGAATACCCAGAGAAAACCACTGACAGACTTTATCACATAATGTTGTATCGAGTACACTTTGCCATGAACGGGGTTCGAACACACAACTTTAGTGGTGATAGGCACTGATTGCACAGGTAGTTGTAAATCCAATTACCAAACGATCACAACCACGAAGACAAAATAAAAATGGTTAAATTTAAATACATAATTATATGTTAATATGAAAAAATTGCTTATAAGAGAGAGAAGTTTAAGCATAACAAAACTGTACTGAATTATGATTACAAGGAGTTGTTGTGGTGGCAGTCACATGATAGTCTTATTGACATCTATCTTTGTAATCAGTTCATATCACCGCTAGAGGCCGTCATAGTCGCGATCATATGGTAGTTGGATTTATAACTACCTATGCAATCAGTGTCTATCACCACTAATATTGTAAGTTTGAATCCCGTTCAGACGATAAGGTTTATCAGTGACTTGCAGAAGGTCTGGTTTTCTCTGGTTAGGTACTCGGGTTTCCTCCACAAATAAAACTGATATAACTGAAATACTACTGAAAGTGGCATTAAACACCATAACCTGAACCCTAACCCCTAACCCTGTAACCAGTTCATATCACCGTTTAAGGTTGAGTCCTTGTCTGCGGTGAGGTTAATTTACTAGATACAACTTTATATGGTAAAGTTTGACAGTTACTTGTGTGCAGGTTGGTGGTTTCCTCTGGTTACTCAAATTTCCTTCATCGATAAAACAGAAAACTATAGAATAACAACCGTTATAAATGTAGGGACAGACATTATCACAGTGAGTCTGATATACCAGCTGTGAAACTAGTGATAATTCATGTTCAGACCTGGCATTGTTATTTTTACCTGTAATGTCATAATGCATTTGACCTCGAACTGATCAATAAATTTCAGTATCAGTGTCAGCTTGTTGAACTGATCAATAAATTTCAGTATCAGTGTCAGCTTGTTGAACTGATCAATAAATGTCAGTATCAGTGTCAGCTTGTTGAACTGATCAATAAATGTCAGTATCAGTGTCAGCTTGTTGAACTGATCAATAAATTTCAGTATCAGCGTCAGCTTGTTGAACTGATCAATAAATTTCAGTATCAGTGTCAGCTTGTTGAACTAATCAATCAATGTCAGTATCAGTGTCAGCTTGTTGAACTGATCAATAAATTTCAGTATCAGTGTCAGCTTGTTGAACTGATCAATAAATTTCAGTATCAGTGTCAGCTTGTTGAACTGATCAATAAATGTCAGTATCAGTGTCAGCTTGTTGAACTGATCAATAAATGTCAGTATCAGTGTCAGCTTGTTGAACTGATCAATAAATTTCAGTATCAGTGTCAGCTTGTTGAACTGATCAATAAATGTCAGTATCAGTGTCAGCTTGTTGAACTGATCAATACATTTCAGCATCAGTGTCAGCTTGTTGAACTGATCAATAAATGTCAGTATCAGTGTCAGCTTGTTGAACTGATCAATAAATGTCAGTATCAGTGTCAGCTTGTTGAACTGATCAATCAGCATGCCCATTCACGTACTGTAGTACGTGTTTCACGTAGAATAAAAATTATGCACGTATAATTGAAAGAACCCTATGTGCGTGCACGTAGAGAACCCGTTGCGAGCACTGTATTACCTTTTGTTTACAATTCACTTCAAAGTACGTATAATAGAGTTGTTCTGATTAGTTAATTTCGGTAATATTATCCAATCAGAGTGTTCCTTGCATATTTTAAGTGAGATGATATGATTTATAGATCGCCCAATTCTATTGGCTCCTTACTTTTTATTTGTCCAATCATAAGAACTGCTACTGTTAAATTCCGTAATCAGGGTTGGCGAAAATCGTCGTACCGGCAGAATAACGGTCGGTCCGATTAATTAATGAACCGTGTCTGTCCCAATGTCCGTCACGAAAATATTACTTTGTGGTCGTCCAGTTGACGATTGAAATTTATTCACTCCCAGTTTCCACTGCCAATGGCATTAAATTCCGTTTTCAGTTTTATTAAAATGTCAGACAGAGACTTGAAATTTGTTTATTTATTCTGTCAGACCGACACGTTCCTATTTGTAATCGAAACTCCTATATGTAAATGTAAACATCCTTTTAGTAGGAGCGAGCACCTGCAAAACGTGGAACATTTTAAAACTGAAATATATTACTGAGCACAGAAATAAGTTGACTTTCACTCCCCAAGTATCAAAGATTGTTTGTGTTTAATTAAATATGTTTTGAGATGCTTATATACTGAAGATGACAACAGATTCATATTCTTAACTGAAATTAAAAATGTAGGTAAACCGGAAACTGACATTGATGTATAATATTCGGAACATGATCAGACCATTAGATACGGATTGTTGGCCATATCTGCCTTTTCCTTTTAGATAAAAATATGTATACAGAACCCCACTTCCTGTCTGACCCAATGTCAGACAGATAAAAAAAAAGTTTTCGCCAACTCTGCGTAATATTTACAAAAAACAGCATGGTGCACGACCTTGCATGGAGAAAATGCAGTTAATTTTCTCTGTACCCCCAAATGAAGAGTTAGAGATTGCACTCCCAAAAATTTGGATGTACCCCCAAAAATGAAGGTAAAAGGGTACATGTACCCCAGATGAAAAAAACCTAAGGGCATGCTGTCAATAAATGTCAGTATCAGTGTCAGCTTGCTGAACTGATCAATAAATTTCAGTATCAGCGTCAGCTTGTTGAACTGATCAATAAATGTCAGTATCAGTGTCAGCTTGTTGAACTGATCAATAAATGTCAGTATCAGTGTCAGCTTGTTGAACTGATCAATACATGTCAGTATCAGTGTCAGCTTGTTGAACTGATCAATAAATTTCCGTATCAGTGTCATCTTGTTGAACTGATCAATAAATGTCAGTATCAGTGTCAGCTTGTTGAACTGATCAATAAATGTCAGTATCAGTGTCAGCTTGTTGAACTGATCAATAAATTTCAGTATCAGTGTCAGCTTGTTGAACTGATCAATAAATGTCAGTATCAGTGTCAGCTTGTTGAACTGATCAATAAATGTCAGTATCAGTGTCAGCTTGTTGAACTGATCAATAAATGTCAGTATCAGTGTCAGCTTGTTAATAGTGATGATATCAAGAAAGGTTTGAAGATATCGTGTTCAAATTGATAGAATTCCCAAATAAACTCTGTTCAATTCCTATATTACCACCAAAAGGGATTGAAAATGTCAGATTCAATTTGATGCTTGGAAAAAAGGCAGAAGATACCACGGATAATAGAAACGGTGTGAAAAATAATTGATTTGAGGTCAGAAGTCAATGATCATAGGCAGGGCCGAATTAGGGCCTTCGTAGGGTTAGGGTTATGGCAGTTAATACCACTTTCAACAATATTTCAGTTATATCGTTGCGGTCAGTTTTATTGGTGAAGGAAATCAGAGTACCTGGAGAAAACCACTGACAAACTTTCACATAATGTTGTACACCTAGCCATGAGTGGGATTCGAACTCACAACTTTAGTGGTGATAGGCACTGATTGCACAGATAGTTGTAAATTCAACTACCATACGATCACGACCACTATTTTGTAATTTTTTGTTTCATATAAGTTCACCAGACAAAATGCTCCTTTTAGGGTAATTCTTCATTTTCGTAAAGTAGGACCTAAGCACAGTGCCTAATGGATAATCCTGCACCGATCATAACCACACAGCTGCCCAGGCACGCTTATATTATATAAGTAGACAGAATATAACTATCAATGACTTACTATGATGACTTCTGTGCCATTTACTGTCACATCTGGGCGTCTAAAAATAGATTATATTTCTAAATTTATTGTGTATTTATTCCAAATTTCAATAGCAGAATTAGAATAACAAAGACACTTTATCCAAGTTTATTGTACAGTCCTGTTGCAAGCATTTTAAACAAGTGAAATTCTGTTTTAAATGTATTTATAGATATTTTTGTAAATTTGAAAAAACTGAAACTAAAACATAATTATTGGTAAACTAGTGTTTTCAATAATACAGCTAAAAGTTGAGACATTTTTTATGGATATTGTGCACTAATCTAACATAGAATGTACAGGAAAATTATAAAAACATATTTTAAACATTAATGGTCAACAATATAACCATTATCAAAAAATTAAGCAACTATCTCTCATCTTAAAATGATTACCAACATTTGGTAAGAAAAATATTTGATAAAGAACAATTTATTAGCATAACATTAATATCCAACAGAATTTTTTGTAAGAAATGAGACAGTATGAGTATGTAATATGTAGAGCATTTCAAAATTAACTAATAAACTTTTACAAGAGTTTCTTTCTTCAAGAAATATATTTATTCTAACCACATCAGTGGTGTATTGGTTAGCATGCTCGCCTTGAGTGCGGTAAATCTTGGGTTCGAGCCCCGATCGGTTCCAACCAAAGTCTACAAAATTGGTGTTTGTTGCTTCTCCGCTAAGCATGCAGCATTAAGGAGAAAGAGCAAAGATTGGTTGGCTCGAAATCAAGATAATGTGTCCGAGTGGGGCGACATGTTTACCCGTGAATTGTTGTTTCAGTGTGCTAGTACTATAAAATCCAACTAAGCGTGTTGGTCTTGTACAAAGCGGACCTCGGTATCATCTCATTGAAAATTAACTTGTTCTTGCCATGATCTAGCTGAAAATTGCTCTCACTCAAAGGAATAAATTTAAAGGCTTTTCTTAAAAAGAGAGATTTGAGGTGTGATAGTACTGTAATAATGGCTTATATACATGTACTTGAACATTGTATGATGTTATCATGACGATTAATAATGAATGTATACTAACCTGAAGTGTGCTAGTGCTATGATGGCTGCTATACTAGATCAGTCTATAATATTACCATGACGATTCAGAATGCTTACTGACCTGAAGTGTGCTAGTGCTGTGATGACTGCTATACTAGAACAGTCTATAATATTACCATGACGATTCAGAATGCTTACTGACCTGAAGTGTGTTAGTGCTGTGATGACTGCTATACTAGAACAGTCTATAATATTACCATGACGATTCAGAATGCTTACTGACTTGAAGTGTGCTAGTCCTGTGATGGCTGCTATACTAGAACAGTCTATAATATTACCATGACGATTCATAATGCTTACTGACCTGAAGTGTGCTAGTCCTGTGATGGCTGCTATACTAGAACAGTCTATAATATTACCATGACGATTCAGAATGCTTACTAACCTGAAGTGTGCTAGTCTTGTGATGGCTGCTATACTAGAACAGTCTATAATATTATCATGACGATTCAGAATGCTTACTGACCTGAAGTGTGCTAGTGCTGTGATGGCTGCTATACTAGAACAGTCTATAATATTATCATGACAATTCAGAATGTTTACTGACCTGAAGTGTGCCAGTGCTGTGATGGCTGCTATACTAGAACAGTCTATAATATTACCATGACGATTCAGAATGTTTACTGACCTGAAGTGTGCTATACTAGAACAGTCTATAATATTACCATGACGATTCTGAATGTTTACTGACCTAAAGTGTGCTAGTCTTGTGATGGCTGCTATACTAGAACAGTCTATAATATTACCATGATGATTCAGAATGCTTACTGACCTGAAGTGTGCTAGTGCTGTGATGGCTGCTATATTAAAACAGTCTATAATATTACCATGATGATTCAGAATGCTTACTGACCTGAAGTGGGTTAATGCTGTGATGGCTGCTATACTAGATCAGTCTATAATATTACCATGACGATTCAGAATGTTTACTAACCTGAAGTGTGCTATACTAGAACAGTCTATAATATTACCATGACGATTCAGAATGCTTACTGACCTGAAGTGTGTTAGTGCTGTGATGGCTGCTATACTAGAACAGTCTATAATATTACCATGACGATTCAGATTGTTTACTAACCTGAAGTGTGCTATACTAGAACAGTCTATATTATTACCATGAAGATTCAGAATGCTTACTGACCTGAAGTGTGCTAGTGCTGTGATGGCTGCTACACTAGAACAGTCTATAATATTACCATGACGACTCAGAATGCTTACTGACCTGAAGTGTGCTAGTCCTGTGATGGCTGCTATACAAGAACAGTCTAGAACATTACCATGACGATTCAGAATGCTTACTGACCTGAAGTGTGCTAGTTCTGTGATGGCTGCTATACTAGAACAGTCTATAATATTACCATGACGATTCACAATGCTTACTGACCTGAAGTGTGTTAGTGCTGTGATGGCTGCTATACTAGAACAGTCTATAATATTACCATGACGATTCAGATTGTTTACTAACCTGAAGTGTGCTATACTAGAACAGTCTATATTATTACCATGAAGATTCAGAATGCTTACTGACCTGAAGTGTGCTAGTGCTGTGATGGCTGCTACACTAGAACAGTCTATAATATTACCATGACGACTCAGAATGCTTACTGACCTGAAGTGTGCTAGTTCTGTGATGGCTGCTATACAAGAACAGTCTAGAACATTACCATGACGATTCAGAATGCTTACTGACCTGAAGTGTGCTAGTTCTGTGATGGCTGCTATACTAGAACAGTCTATAATATTACCATGACGATTCAGAATGCTTACTGACCTGAAGTGTGTTAGTGCTGTGATGGCTGCTATACTAGAACAGTCTATAATATTACCATGACGATTCAGATTGTTTACTAACCTGAAGTGTGCTATACTAGAACAGTCTATATTATTACCATGAAGATTCAGAATGCTTACTGACCTGAAGTGTGCTAGTGCTGTGATGGCTGCTACACTAGAACAGTCTATAATATTACCATGACGACTCAGAATGCTTACTGACCTGAAGTGTGCCAGTGCTGTGATGGCTGCTATACTAGAACAGTCTATAATATTACCATGACGATTCAGAATGTTTACTAACCTGAAGTGTGCTATACTAGAACAGTCTATAATATTACCATGACGATTCAGAATGTTTACTAACCTGAAGTATGTTAGTGCTGTGATGGCTGCTATACTAGAACAGTCTATAATATTACAATGACGATTCAGAATGTTTACTGACCTGAAGTGTGCTATACTAGAACAGTCTATAATATTACCATGACGATTCAGAATGCTTACTGACCTAAAATGTGCTAGTCTTGTGATCGCTGCTATACTAGAACAGTCTATAATATTATCATGACGATTCAGAATGCTTATTGACCTGAAGTGTGCTAGTGCTGTGATGGCTGCTATATTCTATATTAGAACAGTCTATAATATTACCATGATGATTCAAAATGTTTACTGACCTAAAGTGTGCTAGTCTTGTGATGGCTGCTATACTAGAAGTCTATAATATTACCATGACGATTCAGAATGCTTACTGATCTGAAGTGTGCTAGTCCTGTGATGGCTGCTATACTAGAACAGTCTATAATATTACCATGACGATTCAGAATGTTTACTAACCTGAAGTGTGTTAGTGCTGTGATGGCTGCTATACTAGAACAGTCTATAATATTACCATGACGATTCAAAATGTTTACTAACCTGAAGTGTGCTATACTAGAACAGTCTATAATATTACCATGATGATTCAGAATGCTTACTGACCTGAAGTGTGTTAGTGCTGTGATGGCTGCTATACTAGAACAGTCTATAATATTACCATGACCATTCAGAATGCTTACTGAACTGAAGTGTGCTATACTAGAACAGTCTATAATATTACCATGACGATTCAGAATGCTTACTGACCTGAAGTGTGCCAGTGCTGTGATGGCTGCTGTACTAGAACAGTCTATAATATTACCATGACGATTCAGAATGTTTACTGACCTGAAGTGTGCTATACTAGAACAGTCTATAATATTATCATGACGATTCAGAATGTTTGCTGATCTAAAGTGTGCTAGTCCTGTGATGGCTGCTATACTAGAACAGTCTATAATATTACCATGACGATTCAGAATGTTTACTAACCTGAAGTGTGCTATAGTGGAACAGTCTATAATATTACCATGACGATTCAGAATGCTTACTGACCTGAAGTGTGTTAGTGATGTGATGGCTGCTATACTAGAACAGTCTATGATATTACCATGACGACTCAAAATGTTTACTAACCTGAAGTGTGCTATACTAGAACAGTCTATAACATTACCATGACGATTCAGAATGTTTACTGACCTGAAGTATGTTAGTGCTGTAATGGCTGCTATACTATAACAGTCTATAATATTACCATGACGATTCAGAATGTTTAATGACCTGAAGTGTGCTATAATAGAACAGTCTATAATATTACCTGATGATTCAGAATGTTTACTGACCTGAAGTGTGCTAGTGCTGTGATGGCTGCTATACTAGAACAGTCTATAATATTACCATGACGATTCAGAATGCTTACTGACCTGAAGTGTGCTAGCCCTGTGATGGCTGCTATACTAGAACAGTCTATAATAGTACCATGACGATGCAGAATGTTTACTAACCTGCAATGTGCTATACTAGAACAGTCTATGATATTACTATGACGATTCAGAATGCTTACTGACCTGAAGTGCGCTAGTCTTGTGATCGCTGCTATACTAGAACAGTCTATAATATTACCATGACGATTCAGAATGTTTACTAACCTGAAGTGTGCTATACTAGAACAGTCTATAATATTACCTGATGATTCAGAATGTTTACTGACCTGAAGTGTGCTAGTGCTGTGATGGCTGCTATACTAGAACAGTCTATAATATTACCATGACGATTCAGAATGCTTACTGACCTGAAGTGTGCTAGCCCTGTGATGGCTGCTATACTAGAACAGTCTATAATAGTACCATGACGATGCAGAATGTTTACTAACCTGCAATGTGCTATACTAGAACAGTCTATGATATTACTATGACGATTCAGAATGCTTACTGACCTGAAGTGTGCTAGTCTTGTGATCGCTGCTATACTAGAACAGTCTATAATATTACCATGACGATTCAGAATGCTTACTAACCTGAAGTGTGCTATACTAGAACAGTCTATAATATTACCATGACGATTCAGAATGCTTACTAACCTGAAGTGTGCTAGTCCTGTGATGGCTGCTATACTAGAACAGTCTATAATATTACCATGACGATTCAGAATGTTTACTGAACTGAAGTGTGCTATACTAGAACAGTCTATAATAGTACCATGACGATGCAGAATGTTTACTGACCTGCAATGTGCTATACTAGAACAGTCTATGATATTACTATGACAATTCAGAATGTTTACTGACCTGAAGTGTGCTAGTCTTGTGATCGCTGCTATACTAGAACAGTCTATAATATTACCATGACGATTCAGAATGTTTACTAACCTGAAGTGTGCTATACTAGAACAGTCTATAATATTACCATGACGATTCAGAATGCTTACTAACCTGAAGTGTGCTAGTCCTGTGATGGCTGCTATACTAGAACAGTCTATAATATTACCATGACGATTCAGAATGTTTACTGAACTGAAGTGTGCTATACTAGAACAGTCTATAATAGTACCATGACGATGCAGAATGTTTACTAACCTGCAATGTGCTATACTAGAACAGTCTATGATATTACTATGACGATTCAGAATGTTTACTGACCTGAAGTGTGCTAGTCTTGTGATCGCTGCTATACTAGAACAGTCTATAATATTACCATGACGATTCAGAATGTTTACTAACCTGAAGTGTGCTATACTAGAACAGTCTATAATATTACCATGATGATTCAGAATGCTTACTGACCTGAAGTATGTTAGTGCTGTAATGGCTGCTATACTAGAACAGTCTATAATATTACCATGACGATTCAGAATGCTTACTGACCTGAAGTGTGTTATAATAGAACAGTCTATAATATTACCATGACGATTCAGAATGTTTACTGACCTGAAGTGTGCTAGTGCTGTGATGGCTGCTATACTAGATCAGTCTATAATATTACCATGACGATTCAGAATGCTTACTGACCTGAAGTGTGCTAGTCCTGTGATGGCTGCTATACTAGAACAGTCTATAATAGTACCATGACGATGCAGAATGTTTACTGACCTGCAATGTGCTATACTAGAACAGTCTATGATATTACTATGACAATTCAGAATGCTTACTGACCTGAAGTGTGCTAGTCTTGTGATCGCTGCTATACTAGAACAGTCTATAATATTACCATGACGATTCAGAATGTTTACTAACCTGAAGTGTGCTATACTAGAACAGTCTATAATATTACCATGACGATTCAGAATGCTTACTAACCTGAAGTGTGCTAGTCCTGTTATGGCTGCTATACTAGAACAGTCTATAATATTACCATGACGATTCAGAATGTTTACTGAACTGAAGTGTGCTATACTAGAACAGTCTATAATAGTACCATGACGATGCAGAATGTTTACTGACCTGCAATGTGCTATACTAGAACAGTCTATGATATTACTATGACAATTCAGAATGTTTACTGACCTGAAGTGTGCTAGTCTTGTGATCGCTGCTATACTAGAACAGTCTATAATATTACCATGACGATTCAGAATGTTTACTAACCTGAAGTGTGCTATACTAGAACAGTCTATAATATTACCATGACGATTCAGAATGCTTACTAACCTGAAGTGTGCTAGTCCTGTGATGGCTGCTATACTAGAACAGTCTATAATATTACCATGACGATTCAGAATGTTTACTGAACTGAAGTGTGCTATACTAGAACAGTCTATAATATTACCATTACGATTCAGAATGCTTACTAACCTGAAGTGTGCTAGTCCTGTGATGGCTGCTATACTAGAACAGTCTATATTATTACCATGACGATTCAGAATGCTTACTGACCTGAAGTGTGCCAGTGCTGTGATGGCTGCTATACTAGAACAGTCTATAATATTACCATGACGATTCAGAATGTTTACTAACCTGAAGTGTGCTATACTAGAACAGTCTATAATATTACCATGACGATTCAGAATGTTTATTGACCTGAAGTGTGTTAGTGCTGTGATGGCTGCTATACTAGAACAGTCTATAATATTACCATGATGATTCAGAATGTTTACTAACCTAAAGTGTGCTATACTAGAACAGTCTATAATATTACCATGACGATTCAGAATGCTTACTAACCTGAAGTGTGCTAGTCCTGTGATGGCTGCTATACTAGAACAGTCTATAATATTACCATGTGAATTCAGAATGCTTACTAACCTGAAGTGTGCTAGTCCTGTGATGGCTGCTATACTAGAACAGTCTATAATATTACCATGACGATTCAGAATGCTTACTGACCTGAAGTGTGCTAGTCCTGTGATGGCTGCTATACTAGAACAGTCTATAATATTACCATGACGATTCAGAATGTTTACTGATCTGAAGTGTTCTAGTGCTGTGATGGCTGCTATACTAGAACAGTCTATAATATTACCATGACGATTCAGAATGCTTACTGATCTGAAGTGTGTTAGTGCTGTGATGGCTGCTATACTAGAACAGTCTATAATATAACCATGACGATTCAGAATGTTTACTAACCTGAAGTGTGCTATACTAGAACAGTCTATATTATTACCATGACGATTCAGAATGCTTACTGACCTGAAGTGTGCTAGTGCTGTGATGGCTGCTATACTAGAACAGTCTATAATATTACCATGACGATTCAGAATGCTTACTGAACTGAAGTGTGCTATACTAGAACAGTCTATAATATTACCATGACGATTCAGAATGTTTACTGACCTGAAGTGTGCTATACTAGAACAGTCTATAATATTACCATGACGATTCAGAATGTTTACTGACCTGAAGTGTGCTAGTGCTGTGATGGCTGCTATACTAGAACAGTCTATAATATTACCATGACGATTCAGAATGCTTACTGACCTGAAGTGTGCTAGTCCTGTGATGGCTGCTATACTAGAACAGTCTATAATAGTACCATGACGATTCAGAATGTTTACTGACCTGAAATGTGCTATACTAGAACAGTCTATGATACTACTATGACGATTCAGAATGTTTACTGACCTGAAGTGTGCTAGTCTTGTGATGGCTGTTATGCAAGAACAGTCTATAATATTACCATGATGATTCAGAATGTCTACTGACCTGAAGTGTGTTAGTGCTGTGATGGCTGCTATACTAGAACAGTCTATATTATTACCATGACAATTCAGAATGCTTACTGACCTGAAATGTAATAATGCTGTGATGGCTGCTATACTAGAACAGTCTATAATATAACCATGACGATTCAGAATGTTTACTAACCTGAAGTATGTTAGTGCTGTGATGGCTGCTATACTAGAACAGTCTATAATATTACCATGATGATTCAGAATGTTTACTGACCTGAAGTGTGCTATACTAGAACAGTCTATAATATTACCATGACGATTCAGAATGTTTACTGACCTGAAGTGTGCTAGTGCTGTGATGGCTGCTATACTAGAACAGTCTATAATATTACCATGACAATTCAGAATGCTTACTGACCTGAAGTGTGCAAGTCCTGTGATGGCTGCTATACTAGAACAGTCTATAATATTACCATGACGATTCAGAATGTTTACTAACCTGAAGTGTGCTATACTAGAACAGTCTATAATATTACCATGACGATTGAGAATGTTTACTGACCTGAAGTGTGTTAGTGCTGTGATGGCTGCTATACTAGAACAGTCTATAGTATTACCATGACGATTCAGAATGTTTACTGAACTGAAGTGTGCTATACTAGAACAGTCTATAATATTACTATGACGATTCAGAATGTTTACTGACCTGAAGTGTGCTATACTAGAACAGTCTATAATATTACCATGACGATTCAGAATGCTTACTGACCTGAAGTGTGGTAGTGCTGTGATGGCTGCTATACTAGAACAGTCTATAATATTACCATGACGATTCATAATGCTTACTGACCTGAAGTGTGCTAGTCCTGTGATGGCTGCAATACTAGAACAGTCTATAATATTACCATGACGATTCAGATAGCTTACTGACCTGAAGTGTGCTAGTCCTGTGATGGCTGCTATACTAGAACAGTCTATAATAGTACCATGACGATTCAGAATGTTTACCGACCTGAAATGTGCTATACTAGAACAGTCTATGATATTACTATGATGATTCAGAATGTTTACTGACTTGAAGTGTGCTAGTCTTGTGATGGCTGTTATACTAGAACAGTCTATAATTTTACCATGATGATTCAGAATGTCTACTGACCTGAAGTGTGTTAGTGCTGTGATGGCTGCTATACTAGAACAGTCTATATTATTACCATGACAATTCAGAATGCTTACTGACCTGAAATGTGCTAATGCTGTGATGGCTGCTATACTAGAACAGTCTATAATATTACCATGACGATTCAGAATGTTTACTAACCTGAAGTATGTTGGTGCTGTGATGGCTGCTATACTAGAACAGTCTATAATATTACAATGACGATTCAGAATGTTTACTGACCTGAAGTGTGCTATACTAGAACAGTCTATAATATTATCATGACGATTCAGAATGCTTACTGACCTGAAGTGTGCTAGTGCTGTGATGGCTGCTATATTAGAACAGTCTATAATATTACCATGATGATTCAAAATGTTTACTGACCTAAAGTGTGCTAGTCTTGTGATGGCTGCTATACTAGTAGTCTATAATATTACCATGACGATTCAGAATGCTTACTGACCTGATGTGTGCTAGCCCTGTGATGGCTGCTATACTAGAACAGTCTATAATAGTACCATGACGATGGAGAATGTTTACTAAGCTGCAATGTGCTATACTAGAACAGTCTATGATATTACTATGACGATTCAGAATGTTTACTGACCTGAAGTGTGCTAGTCTTGTGATCGCTGCTATACTAGAACAGTCTATAATATTACCATGACGATTCAGAATGTTTACTAACCTGAAGTGTGCTATACTAGAACAGTCTATAATATTACCATGACGATTCAGAATGCTTACTAACCTGAAGTGTGCTAGTCCTGTGATGGCTGCTATACTAGAACAGTCTATAATATTACCATGACGATTCAGAATGTTTACTGAACTGAAGTGTGCTATACTAGAACAGTCTATAATATTACCATTACGATTCAGAATGCTTACTAACCTGAAGTGTGCTAGTCCTGTGATGGCTGCTATACTAGAACAGTCTATATTATTACCATGATGATTCAGAATGCTTACTGACCTGAAGTGTGCCAGTGCTGTGATGGCTGTTATACTAGAACATTCTATAATATTACCATGACGATTCAGAAATCTTACTAACCTGAAGTGTGCTAGTCCTGTGATGGTTGCTATAGTAGAACAGTCTATAATATTACCATGATGATTCAGAATGCTTACTGACCTGAAGTGTGCTAGTGCTGTGATGGCTGCTATACTAGAACAGTCTATAATATTATCATGACGATTCAGAATGTTTGCTGATCTAAAGTGTGCTAGTCCTGTGATGGCTGCTATACTAGAACAGTCTATAATATTACCATGACGATTCAGAATGTTTACTAACCTGAAGTGTGCTATAGTAGAACAGTCTATAATATTACCATGACGATTCAGAATGCTTACTGACCTGAAGTGTGTTAGTGATGTGATGGCTGCTATACTAGAACAGTCTATAATATTACCATGACGATTCAGAATGTTTACTGACCTGAAGTGTGCTAGTGCTGTGATGGCTGCTATACTAGAACAGTCTATAATATTACCATGACGATTCAGAATGCTTACTGACCTGAAGTGTGCTAGTCCTGTGATGGCTGCTATACTAGAACAGTCTATAATAGTACGATGACGATTCAGAATGTTTACTGACCTGCAATGTTCTATACTAGAACAGTCTATGATATTACTATGACGATTCAGAATGTTTACTGACCTGAAGTGTGCTAGTCTTGTGATGGCTGCTATACTAGAACAGTCTATAATATTACCATGACGATTCAGAATGTTTACTAACCTGAAGTGTGCTATACTAGAACAGTCTATAATATTACCATGACGATTCAGAATGCTTACTGACCTGAAGTGTGTTAGTGCTGTGATGGCTGCTATACTAGAACAGTCTATAATATTACCATGACGATTCAGAATGTTTACTGACCTGAAGTGTGCTATACTAGAACAGTCTAAAATATTACCATCACGATTCAGAATGTTTACTGACCTGAAGTGTGTTAGTGCTGTGATGGCTGCTATACTAGAACAGTCTATAATAATACCATGACGATTCAGAATGGTTACTGAACTGAAGTGTGCTATACTGGAACATTCTATAATATTACCATGACGATTCAGAATGTTTACTGACCTGAAGTGTGCTATACTAGAACAGTCTATAATATTACCATGACGATTCAGAATGTTTACTGACCTGAAGTGTGCTAGTGCTATACTAGAGCAGTCTATAATATTACCATGACGATTCAGAATGCTTACTGACCTGAAGTGTGCTAGTCCTGTGATGGCTGCTATACTAGAACAGTCTATAATAGTACCATGATGATTCAGAATGTTTACTAACCTGAAGTGTGCTATAGTAGAACAGTCTATAATATTACCATGACGATTCAGAATGCTTACTGACCTGAAGTGTGTTAGTGATGTGATGGCTGCTATACTAGAACAGTCTATGATATTACCATGACGACTCAAAATGTTTACTAACCTGAAGTGTGCTATACTAGAACAGTCTATAACATTACCATGACGATTCAGAATGTTTACTGACCTGAAGTATGTTAGTGCTGTAATGGCTGCTATACTAGAACAGTCTATAATATTACCATGACGATTCAGAATGTTTAATGACCTAAAGTGTGCTATAATAGAACAGTCTATAATATTACCATGACGATTCAGAATGTTTACTAACCTGAAGTGTGCTATACTAGAACAGTCTATAATATTACCATGATGATTCAGAATGCTTACTGACCTGAAGTATGTTAGTGCTGTAATGGCTGCTATACTAGAACAGTCTATAATATTACCATGACGATTCAGAATGCTTACTGACCTGAAGTGTGTTATAATAGAACAGTCTATAATATTACCATGACGATTCAGAATGTTTACTGACCTGAAGTGTGCTAGTGCTGTGATGGCTGCTATACTAGATCAGTCTATAATATTACCATGACGATTCAGAATGCTTACTGACCTGAAGTGTGCTAGTCCTGTGATGGCTGCTATACTAGAACAGTCTATAATAGTACCATGACGATGCAGAATGTTTACTGACCTGCAATGTGCTATACTAGAACAGTCTATGATATTACTATGACAATTCAGAATGCTTACTGACCTGAAGTGTGCTAGTCTTGTGATCGCTGCTATACTAGAACAGTCTATAATATTACCATGACGATTCAGAATGTTTACTAACCTGAAGTGTGCTATACTAGAACAGTCTATAATATTACCATGACGATTCAGAATGCTTACTAACCTGAAGTGTGCTAGTCCTGTTATGGCTGCTATACTAGAACAGTCTATAATATTACCATGACGATTCAGAATGTTTACTGAACTGAAGTGTGCTATACTAGAACAGTCTATAATAGTACCATGACGATGCAGAATGTTTACTGACCTGCAATGTGCTATACTAGAACAGTCTATGATATTACTATGACAATTCAGAATGTTTACTGACCTGAAGTGTGCTAGTCTTGTGATCGCTGCTATACTAGAACAGTCTATAATATTACCATGACGATTCAGAATGTTTACTAACCTGAAGTGTGCTATACTAGAACAGTCTATAATATTACCATGACGATTCAGAATGCTTACTAACCTGAAGTGTGCTAGTCCTGTGATGGCTGCTATACTAGAACAGTCTATAATATTACCATGACGATTCAGAATGTTTACTGAACTGAAGTGTGCTATACTAGAACAGTCTATAATATTACCATTACGATTCAGAATGCTTACTAACCTGAAGTGTGCTAGTGCTATACTAGAGCAGTCTATAATATTACCATGACGATTCAGAATGCTTACTGACCTGAAGTGTGCTAGTCCTGTGATGGCTGCTATACTAGAACAGTCTATAATAGTACCATGATGATTCAGAATGTTTACTAACCTGAAGTGTGCTATAGTAGAACAGTCTATAATATTACCATGACGATTCAGAATGCTTACTGACCTGAAGTGTGTTAGTGATGTGATGGCTGCTATACTAGAACAGTCTATGATATTACCATGACGACTCAAAATGTTTACTAACCTGAAGTGTGCTATACTAGAACAGTCTATAACATTACCATGACGATTCAGAATGTTTACTGACCTGAAGTATGTTAGTGCTGTAATGGCTGCTATACTAGAACAGTCTATAATATTACCATGACGATTCAGAATGTTTAATGACCTAAAGTGTGCTATAATAGAACAGTCTATAATATTACCATGACGATTCAGAATGTTTACTAACCTGAAGTGTGCTATACTAGAACAGTCTATAATATTACCATGATGATTCAGAATGCTTACTGACCTGAAGTATGTTAGTGCTGTAATGGCTGCTATACTAGAACAGTCTATAATATTACCATGACGATTCAGAATGCTTACTGACCTGAAGTGTGTTATAATAGAACAGTCTATAATATTACCATGACGATTCAGAATGTTTACTGACCTGAAGTGTGCTAGTGCTGTGATGGCTGCTATACTAGATCAGTCTATAATATTACCATGACGATTCAGAATGCTTACTGACCTGAAGTGTGCTAGTCCTGTGATGGCTGCTATACTAGAACAGTCTATAATAGTACCATGACGATGCAGAATGTTTACTGACCTGCAATGTGCTATACTAGAACAGTCTATGATATTACTATGACAATTCAGAATGCTTACTGACCTGAAGTGTGCTAGTCTTGTGATCGCTGCTATACTAGAACAGTCTATAATATTACCATGACGATTCAGAATGTTTACTAACCTGAAGTGTGCTATACTAGAACAGTCTATAATATTACCATGACGATTCAGAATGCTTACTAACCTGAAGTGTGCTAGTCCTGTTATGGCTGCTATACTAGAACAGTCTATAATATTACCATGACGATTCAGAATGTTTACTGAACTGAAGTGTGCTATACTAGAACAGTCTATAATAGTACCATGACGATGCAGAATGTTTACTGACCTGCAATGTGCTATACTAGAACAGTCTATGATATTACTATGACAATTCAGAATGTTTACTGACCTGAAGTGTGCTAGTCTTGTGATCGCTGCTATACTAGAACAGTCTATAATATTACCATGACGATTCAGAATGTTTACTAACCTGAAGTGTGCTATACTAGAACAGTCTATAATATTACCATGACGATTCAGAATGCTTACTAACCTGAAGTGTGCTAGTCCTGTGATGGCTGCTATACTAGAACAGTCTATAATATTACCATGACGATTCAGAATGTTTACTGAACTGAAGTGTGCTATACTAGAACAGTCTATAATATTACCATTACGATTCAGAATGCTTACTAACCTGAAGTGTGCTAGTCCTGTGATGGCTGCTATACTAGAACAGTCTATATTATTACCATGACGATTCAGAATGCTTACTGACCTGAAGTGTGCCAGTGCTGTGATGGCTGCTATACTAGAACAGTCTATAATATTACCATGACGATTCAGAATGTTTACTAACCTGAAGTGTGCTATACTAGAACAGTCTATAATATTACCATGACGATTCAGAATGTTTATTGACCTGAAGTGTGTTAGTGCTGTGATGGCTGCTATACTAGAACAGTCTATAATATTACCATGATGATTCAGAATGTTTACTAACCTAAAGTGTGCTATACTAGAACAGTCTATAATATTACCATGACGATTCAGAATGCTTACTAACCTGAAGTGTGCTAGTCCTGTGATGGCTGCTATACTAGAACAGTCTATAATATTACCATGTGAATTCAGAATGCTTACTAACCTGAAGTGTGCTAGTCCTGTGATGGCTGCTATACTAGAACAGTCTATAATATTACCATGACGATTCAGAATGCTTACTGACCTGAAGTGTGCTAGTCCTGTGATGGCTGCTATACTAGAACAGTCTATAATATTACCATGACGATTCAGAATGTTTACTGATCTGAAGTGTTCTAGTGCTGTGATGGCTGCTATACTAGAACAGTCTATAATATTACCATGACGATTCAGAATGCTTACTGATCTGAAGTGTGTTAGTGCTGTGATGGCTGCTATACTAGAACAGTCTATAATATAACCATGACGATTCAGAATGTTTACTAACCTGAAGTGTGCTATACTAGAACAGTCTATATTATTACCATGACGATTCAGAATGCTTACTGACCTGAAGTGTGCTAGTGCTGTGATGGCTGCTATACTAGAACAGTCTATAATATTACCATGACGATTCAGAATGCTTACTGAACTGAAGTGTGCTATACTAGAACAGTCTATAATATTACCATGACGATTCAGAATGTTTACTGACCTGAAGTGTGCTATACTAGAACAGTCTATAATATTACCATGACGATTCAGAATGTTTACTGACCTGAAGTGTGCTAGTGCTGTGATGGCTGCTATACTAGAACAGTCTATAATATTACCATGACGATTCAGAATGCTTACTGACCTGAAGTGTGCTAGTCCTGTGATGGCTGCTATACTAGAACAGTCTATAATAGTACCATGACGATTCAGAATGTTTACTGACCTGAAATGTGCTATACTAGAACAGTCTATGATACTACTATGACGATTCAGAATGTTTACTGACCTGAAGTGTGCTAGTCTTGTGATGGCTGTTATGCAAGAACAGTCTATAATATTACCATGATGATTCAGAATGTCTACTGACCTGAAGTGTGTTAGTGCTGTGATGGCTGCTATACTAGAACAGTCTATATTATTACCATGACAATTCAGAATGCTTACTGACCTGAAATGTAATAATGCTGTGATGGCTGCTATACTAGAACAGTCTATAATATAACCATGACGATTCAGAATGTTTACTAACCTGAAGTATGTTAGTGCTGTGATGGCTGCTATACTAGAACAGTCTATAATATTACCATGATGATTCAGAATGTTTACTGACCTGAAGTGTGCTATACTAGAACAGTCTATAATATTACCATGACGATTCAGAATGTTTACTGACCTGAAGTGTGCTAGTGCTGTGATGGCTGCTATACTAGAACAGTCTATAATATTACCATGACAATTCAGAATGCTTACTGACCTGAAGTGTGCAAGTCCTGTGATGGCTGCTATACTAGAACAGTCTATAATATTACCATGACGATTCAGAATGTTTACTAACCTGAAGTGTGCTATACTAGAACAGTCTATAATATTACCATGACGATTGAGAATGTTTACTGACCTGAAGTGTGTTAGTGCTGTGATGGCTGCTATACTAGAACAGTCTATAGTATTACCATGACGATTCAGAATGTTTACTGAACTGAAGTGTGCTATACTAGAACAGTCTATAATATTACTATGACGATTCAGAATGTTTACTGACCTGAAGTGTGCTATACTAGAACAGTCTATAATATTACCATGACGATTCAGAATGCTTACTGACCTGAAGTGTGGTAGTGCTGTGATGGCTGCTATACTAGAACAGTCTATAATATTACCATGACGATTCATAATGCTTACTGACCTGAAGTGTGCTAGTCCTGTGATGGCTGCAATACTAGAACAGTCTATAATATTACCATGACGATTCAGATAGCTTACTGACCTGAAGTGTGCTAGTCCTGTGATGGCTGCTATACTAGAACAGTCTATAATAGTACCATGACGATTCAGAATGTTTACCGACCTGAAATGTGCTATACTAGAACAGTCTATGATATTACTATGATGATTCAGAATGTTTACTGACTTGAAGTGTGCTAGTCTTGTGATGGCTGTTATACTAGAACAGTCTATAATTTTACCATGATGATTCAGAATGTCTACTGACCTGAAGTGTGTTAGTGCTGTGATGGCTGCTATACTAGAACAGTCTATATTATTACCATGACAATTCAGAATGCTTACTGACCTGAAATGTGCTAATGCTGTGATGGCTGCTATACTAGAACAGTCTATAATATTACCATGACGATTCAGAATGTTTACTAACCTGAAGTATGTTAGTGCTGTGATGGCTGCTATACTAGAACAGTCTATAATATTACAATGACGATTCAGAATGTTTACTGACCTGAAGTGTGCTATACTAGAACAGTCTATAATATTATCATGACGATTCAGAATGCTTACTGACCTGAAGTGTGCTAGTGCTGTGATGGCTGCTATATTAGAACAGTCTATAATATTACCATGATGATTCAAAATGTTTACTGACCTAAAGTGTGCTAGTCTTGTGATGGCTGCTATACTAGTAGTCTATAATATTACCATGACGATTCAGAATGCTTACTGACCTGATGTGTGCTAGCCCTGTGATGGCTGCTATACTAGAACAGTCTATAATAGTACCATGACGATGGAGAATGTTTACTAAGCTGCAATGTGCTATACTAGAACAGTCTATGATATTACTATGACGATTCAGAATGTTTACTGACCTGAAGTGTGCTAGTCTTGTGATCGCTGCTATACTAGAACAGTCTATAATATTACCATGACGATTCAGAATGTTTACTAACCTGAAGTGTGCTATACTAGAACAGTCTATAATATTACCATGACGATTCAGAATGCTTACTAACCTGAAGTGTGCTAGTCCTGTGATGGCTGCTATACTAGAACAGTCTATAATATTACCATGACGATTCAGAATGTTTACTGAACTGAAGTGTGCTATACTAGAACAGTCTATAATATTACCATTACGATTCAGAATGCTTACTAACCTGAAGTGTGCTAGTCCTGTGATGGCTGCTATACTAGAACAGTCTATATTATTACCATGATGATTCAGAATGCTTACTGACCTGAAGTGTGCCAGTGCTGTGATGGCTGTTATACTAGAACATTCTATAATATTACCATGACGATTCAGAAATCTTACTAACCTGAAGTGTGCTAGTCCTGTGATGGTTGCTATAGTAGAACAGTCTATAATATTACCATGATGATTCAGAATGCTTACTGACCTGAAGTGTGCTAGTGCTGTGATGGCTGCTATACTAGAACAGTCTATAATATTATCATGACGATTCAGAATGTTTGCTGATCTAAAGTGTGCTAGTCCTGTGATGGCTGCTATACTAGAACAGTCTATAATATTACCATGACGATTCAGAATGTTTACTAACCTGAAGTGTGCTATAGTAGAACAGTCTATAATATTACCATGACGATTCAGAATGCTTACTGACCTGAAGTGTGTTAGTGATGTGATGGCTGCTATACTAGAACAGTCTATAATATTACCATGACGATTCAGAATGTTTACTGACCTGAAGTGTGCTAGTGCTGTGATGGCTGCTATACTAGAACAGTCTATAATATTACCATGACGATTCAGAATGCTTACTGACCTGAAGTGTGCTAGTCCTGTGATGGCTGCTATACTAGAACAGTCTATAATAGTACGATGACGATTCAGAATGTTTACTGACCTGCAATGTTCTATACTAGAACAGTCTATGATATTACTATGACGATTCAGAATGTTTACTGACCTGAAGTGTGCTAGTCTTGTGATGGCTGCTATACTAGAACAGTCTATAATATTACCATGACGATTCAGAATGTTTACTAACCTGAAGTGTGCTATACTAGAACAGTCTATAATATTACCATGACGATTCAGAATGCTTACTGACCTGAAGTGTGTTAGTGCTGTGATGGCTGCTATACTAGAACAGTCTATAATATTACCATGACGATTCAGAATGTTTACTGACCTGAAGTGTGCTATACTAGAACAGTCTAAAATATTACCATCACGATTCAGAATGTTTACTGACCTGAAGTGTGTTAGTGCTGTGATGGCTGCTATACTAGAACAGTCTATAATAATACC
The DNA here is from genome assembly GCA_963680875.1 of Bathymodiolus brooksi. Taxonomy (NCBI): domain Eukaryota; kingdom Metazoa; phylum Mollusca; class Bivalvia; order Mytilida; family Modiolidae; genus Bathymodiolus; species Bathymodiolus brooksi. The sequence goes on from OY804582.1 coordinate 120,134,016, forward strand.
ATGACGATTCAGAATGGTTACTGAACTGAAGTGTGCTATACTGGAACATTCTATAATATTACCATGACGATTCAGAATGTTTACTGACCTGAAGTGTGCTATACTAGAACAGTCTATAATATTACCATGACGATTCAGAATGTTTACTGACCTGAAGTGTGCTAGTGCTATACTAGAGCAGTCTATAATATTACCATGACGATTCAGAATGCTTACTGACCTGAAGTGTGCTAGTCCTGTGATGGCTGCTATACTAGAACAGTCTATAATAGTACCATGATGATTCAGAATGTTTACTAACCTGAAGTGTGCTATAGTAGAACAGTCTATAATATTACCATGACGATTCAGAATGCTTACTGACCTGAAGTGTGTTAGTGATGTGATGGCTGCTATACTAGAACAGTCTATGATATTACCATGACGACTCAAAATGTTTACTAACCTGAAGTGTGCTATACTAGAACAGTCTATAACATTACCATGACGATTCAGAATGTTTACTGACCTGTAGTATGTTAGTGCTGTAATGGCTGCTATACTAGAACAGTCTATAATATTACCATGACGATTCAGAATGTTTAATGACCTAAAGTGTGCTATAATAGAACAGTCTATAATATTACCTGACGATTCAGAATGTTTACTGACCTGAAGTGTGCTAGTGCTGTGATGGCTGCTATACTAGAACAGTCTATAATATTACCATGACGATTCAGAATGCTTACTGACCTGAAGTGTGCCAGCCCTGTGATGGCTGCTATACTAGAACAGTCTATAATAGTACCATGACGATGCAGAATGTTTACTAACCTGCAATGTGCTATACTAGAACAGTCTATGATATTACTATGACGATTCAGAATGTTTACTGACCTGAAGTGTGCTAGTCTTGTGATGGCTGCTATACTAGAACAGTCTATAATATTACCATGACGATTCAGAATGTTTACTAACCTGAAGTGTGCTATACTAGAACAGTCTATAATATTACCATGACGATTCAGAATGCTTACTGACCTGAAGTGTGTTAGTGCTGTGATGGCTGCTATACTAGAACAGTCTATAATATTACCATGACGATTCAGAATGTTTACTGACCTGAAGTGTGCTATACTAGAACAGTCTAAAATATTACCATCACGATTCAAAATGTTTACTGACCTGAAGTGTGTTAGTGCTGTGATGGCTGCTATACTAGAACAGTATATAATAATACCATGACGATTCAGAATGGTTACTGAACTGAAGTGTGCTATACTAGAACATTCTATAATATTACCATGACGATTCAGAATGTTTACTGACCTGAAGTGTGCTATAATAGAACAGTCTATAATATTACCATGACGATTCAGAATGTTTACTGACCTGAAGTGTGCTAGTGCTGTGATGGCTGCTATACTAGAACAGTCTATAATATTACCATGACGATTCAGAATGCTTACTGACCTGAAGTGTGCTAGTCCTGTGATGGCTGCTATACTAGAACAGTCTATAATAGTACCATGACGATTCAGAATGTTTACTAACCTGAAGTGTGCTATAGTAGAACAGTCTATAATATTACCATGACGATTCAGAATGCTTACTGACCTGAAGTGTGTTAGTGATGTGATGGCTGCTATACTAGAACAGTCTATGATATTACCATGACGACTCAAAATGTTTACTAACCTGAAGTGTGCTATACTAGAACAGTCTATAACATTACCATGACGATTCAGAATGTTTACTGACCTGAAGTATGTTAGTGCTGTAATGGCTGCTATACTAGAACAGTCTATAATATTACCATGACGATTCAGAATGTTTAATGACCTGAAGTGTGCTATAATAGAACAGTCTATAATATTACCTGACGATTCAGAATGTTTACTGACCTGAAGTGTGCTAGTGCTGTGATGGCTGCTATACTAGAACAGTCTATAATATTACCATGACGATTCAGAATGCTTACTGACCTGAAGTGTGCTAGCCCTGTGATGGCTGCTATACTAGAACAGTCTATAATAGTACCATGACGATGCAGAATGTTTACTAACCTGCAATGTGCTATACTAGAACAGTCTATGATATTACTATGACGATTCAGAATGTTTACTGACCTGAAGTGTGCTAGTCTTGTGATCACTGCTATACTAGAACAGTCTATAATATTACCATGACGATTCAGAATGTTTACTAACCTGAAGTGTGCTATACTAGAAGTCTATAATATTACCATGATGATTCAGAATGTTTACTGACCTGAAGTATGTTAGTGCTGTAATGGCTGCTATACTAGAACAGTCTATAATATTACCATGACGATTCAGAATGTTTACTGACCTGAAGTGTGCTATAATAGAACAGTCTATAATATTACCATGACGATTCAGAATGTTTACTGACCTGAAGTGTGCTAGTGCTGTGATGGCTGCTATACTAGAACAGTCTATAATATTACCATGACGATTCAGAATGCTTACTGACCTGAAGTGTGCTAGTCCTGTGATGGCTGCTATACTAGAACAGTCTATAATAGTACCATGACGATGCAGAATGTTTACTGACCTGCAATGTGCTATACTAGAACAGTCTATGATATTACTATGACAATTCAGAATGTTTACTGACCTGAAGTGTGCTAGTCTTGTGATCGCTGCTATACTAGAACAGTCTATAATATTACCATGACGATTCAGAATGTTTACTAACCTGAAGTGTTCTATACTAGAACAGTCTATAATATTACCATGACGATTCAGAATGCTTACTAACCTGAAGTGTGCTAGTCCTGTGATGGCTGCTATACTAGAACAGTCTATAATATTACCATGACGATTCAGAATGTTTACTGAACTGAAGTGTGCTATACTAGAACAGTCTATAATAGTACCATGACGATGCAGAATGTTTACTGACCTGCAATGTGCTATACTAGAACAGTCTATGATATTACTATGACAATTCAGAATGTTTACTGACCTGAAGTGTGCTAGTCTTGTGATCGCTGTTATACTAGAACAGTCTATAATATTACCATGACGATTCAGAATGTTTACTAACTTGAAGTGTGCTATACTAGAACAGTCTATAATATTACCATGACGATTCAGAATGTTTACTGAACTGAAGTGTGCTATACTAGAACAGTCTATAATATTACCATTACGATTCAGAATGCTTACTAACCTGAAGTGTGCTAGTCCTGTGATGGCTGCTATACTAGAACAGTCTATATTATTACCATGACGATTCAGAATGCTTACTGACCTGAAGTGTGCCAGTGCTGTGATGGCTGCTATACTAGAACAGTCTATAATATTACCATGACGATTCAGAATGTTTACTAACCTGAAGTGTGCTATACTAGAACAGTCTATAATATTACCATGACGATTCAGAATGTTTACTGACCTGAAGTGTGTTAGTGCTGTGATGGCTGCTATACTAGAACAGTCTATAATATTACCATGATGATTCAGAATGTTTACTAACCTAAAGTGTGCTATACTAGAACAGTCTATAATATTACCATGACGATTCAGAATGCTTACTAACCTGAAGTGTGCTAGTCCTGTGATGGCTGCTATACTAGAACAGTCTATAATATTACCATGACAATTCAGAATGCTTACTAACCTGAAGTGTGCTAGTCCTGTGATGGCTGCTATACTAGAACAGTCTATAATATTACCATGACGATTCAGAATGCTTACTGACCTGAAGTGTGCTAGTCCTGTGATGGCTGCTATACTAGAACAGTCTATAATATTACCATGACGATTCAGAATGTTTACTGATCTGAAGTGTGCTAGTGCTGTGATGGCTGCTATACTATAACAGTCTATAATATTACCATGACGATTCAGAATGCTTACTGATCTGAAGTGTGTTAGTGCTGTGATGGCTGCTATACTAGAACAGTCTATAATATAACCATGACGATTCAGAATGTTTACTAACCTGAAGTGTGCTATACTAGAACAGTCTATATTATTACCATGACGATTCAGAATGCTTACTGACCTGAAGTGTGCTAGTGCTGTGATGGCTGCTATACTAGAACAGTCTATAATATTACCATGACGATTCAGAATGCTTACTGAACTGAAGTGTGCTATACTAGAACAGTCTATAATATTACCATGACGATTCAGAATGTTTACTGACCTGAAGTGTGCTATACTAGAACAGTCTATAATATTACCATGACGATTCAGAATGTTTACTGACCTGAAGTGTGCTAGTGCTGTGATGGCTGCTATACTAGAACAGTCTATAATATTACCATGACGATTCAGAATGCTTACTGACCTGAAGTGTGCTAGTCCTGTGATGGCTGCTATACTAGAACAGTCTATAATAGTACCATGACGATTCAGAATGTTTACTGACCTGAAATGTGCTATACTAGAACAGTCTATGATATTACTATGACGATTCAGAATGTTTACTGACCTGAAGTGTGCTAGTCTTGTGATGGCTGTTATGCAAGAACAGTCTATAATATTACCATGATGATTCAGAATGTCTACTGACCTGAAGTGTGTTAGTGCTGTGATGGCTGCTATACTAGAACAGTCTATATTATTACCATGACAATTCAGAATGCTTACTGACCTGAAATGTAATAATGCTGTGATGGCTGCTATACTAGAACAGTCTATAATATAACCATGACGATTCAGAATGTTTACTAACCTGAAGTATGTTAGTGCTGTGATGGCTGCTATACTAGAACAGTCTATAATATTACCATGATGATTCAGAATGTTTACTGACCTGAAGTGTGCTATACTAGAACAGTCTATAATATTACCATGACGATTCAGAATGTTTACTGACCTGAAGTGTGCTAGTGCTGTGATGGCTGCTATACTAGAACAGTCTATAATATTACCATGACAATTCAGAATGCTTACTGACCTGAAGTGTGCAAGTCCTGTGATGGCTGCTATACTAGAACAGTCTATAATATTACCATGACGATTCTGAATGTTTACTAACCTGAAGTGTGCTATACTAGAACAGTCTATAATATTACCATGACGATTGAGAATGTTTACTGACCTGAAGTGTGTTAGTGCTGTGATGGCTGCTATACTAGAACAGTCTATAATATTACAATGACGATTCAGAATGTTTACTGACCTGAAGTGTGCTATACTAGAACAGTCTATAATATTATCATGACGATTCAGAATGCTTACTGACCTGAAGTGTGCTAGTGCTGTGATGGCTGCTATATTAGAACAGTCTATAATATTACCATGATGATTCAAAATGTTTACTGACCTAAAGTGTGCTAGTCTTGTGATGGCTGCTATACTAGTAGTCTATAATATTACCATGACGATTCAGAATGCTTACTGACCTGATGTGTGCTAGCCCTGTGATGGCTGCTATACTAGAACAGTCTATAATAGTACCATGACGATGGAGAATGTTTACTAAGCTGCAATGTGCTATACTAGAACAGTCTATGATATTACTATGACGATTCAGAATGTTTAATGACCTGAAGTGTGCTAGTCTTGTGATCGCTGCTATACTAGAACAGTCTATAATATTACCATGACGATTCAGAATGTTTACTAACCTGAAGTGTGCTATACTAGAACAGTCTATAATATTACCATGACGATTCAGAATGCTTACTAACCTGAAGTGTGCTAGTCCTGTGATGGCTGCTATACTAGAACAGTCTATAATATTACCATGACGATTCAGAATGTTTACTGAACTGAAGTGTGCTATACTAGAACAGTCTATAATATTACCATTACGATTCAGAATGCTTACTAACCTGAAGTGTGCTAGTCCTGTGATGGCTGCTATACTAGAACAGTCTATATTATTACCATGATGATTCAGAATGCTTACTGACCTGAAGTGTGCCAGTGCTGTGATGGCTGTTATACTAGAACATTCTATAATATTACCATGACGATTCAGAAATCTTACTAACCTGAAGTGTGCTAGTCCTGTGATGGTTGCTATAGTAGAACAGTCTATAATATTACCATGATGATTCAGAATGCTTACTGACCTGAAGTGTGCTAGTGCTGTGATGGCTGCTATACTAGAACAGTCTATAATATTATCATGACGATTCAGAATGTTTGCTGATCTAAAGTGTGCTAGTCCTGTGATGGCTGCTATACTAGAACAGTCTATAATATTACCATGACGATTCAGAATGTTTACTAACCTGAAGTGTGCTATAGTAGAACAGTCTATAATATTACCATGACGATTCAGAATGCTTACTGACCTGAAGTGTGTTAGTGATGTGATGGCTGCTATACTAGAACAGTCTATAATATTACCATGACGATTCAGAATGTTTACTGACCTGAAGTGTGCTAGTGCTGTGATGGCTGCTATACTAGAACAGTCTATAATATTACCATGACGATTCAGAATGCTTACTGACCTGAAGTGTGCTAGTCCTGTGATGGCTGCTATACTAGAACAGTCTATAATAGTACGATGACGATTCAGAATGTTTACTGACCTGCAATGTTCTATACTAGAACAGTCTATGATATTACTATGACGATTCAGAATGTTTACTGACCTGAAGTGTGCTAGTCTTGTGATGGCTGCTATACTAGAACAGTCTATAATATTACCATGACGATTCAGAATGTTTACTAACCTGAAGTGTGCTATACTAGAACAGTCTATAATATTACCATGACGATTCAGAATGCTTACTGACCTGAAGTGTGTTAGTGCTGTGATGGCTGCTATACTAGAACAGTCTATAATATTACCATGACGATTCAGAATGTTTACTGACCTGAAGTGTGCTATACTAGAACAGTCTAAAATATTACCATCACGATTCAGAATGTTTACTGACCTGAAGTGTGTTAGTGCTGTGATGGCTGCTATACTAGAACAGTCTATAATAATACCATGACGATTCAGAATGGTTACTGAACTGAAGTGTGCTATACTGGAACATTCTATAATATTACCATGACGATTCAGAATGTTTACTGACCTGAAGTGTGCTATACTAGAACAGTCTATAATATTACCATGACGATTCAGAATGTTTACTGACCTGAAGTGTGCTAGTGCTATACTAGAACAGTCTATAATATTACCATGACGATTCAGAATGCTTACTGACCTGAAGTGTGCTAGTCCTGTGATGGCTGCTATACTAGAACAGTCTATAATAGTACCATGATGATTCAGAATGTTTACTAACCTGAAGTGTGCTATAGTAGAACAGTCTATAATATTACCATGACGATTCAGAATGCTTACTGACCTGAAGTGTGTTAGTGATGTGATGGCTGCTATACTAGAACAGTCTATGATATTACCATGACGACTCAAAATGTTTACTAACCTGAAGTGTGCTATACTAGAACAGTCTATAACATTACCATGACGATTCAGAATGTTTACTGACCTGAAGTATGTTAGTGCTGTAATGGCTGCTATACTAGAACAGTCTATAATATTACCATGACGATTCAGAATGTTTAATGACCTAAAGTGTGCTATAATAGAACAGTCTATAATATTACCTGACGATTCAGAATGTTTACTGACCTGAAGTGTGCTAGTGCTGTGATGGCTGCTATACTAGAACAGTCTATAATATTACCATGACGATTCAGAATGCTTACTGACCTGAAGTGTGCTAGCCCTGTGATGGCTGCTATACTAGAACAGTCTATAATAGTACCATGACGATGCAGAATGTTTACTAACCTGCAATGTGCTATACTAGAACAGTCTATGATATTACTATGACGATTCAGAATGTTTACTGACCTGAAGTGTGCTAGTCTTGTGATGGCTGCTATACTAGAACAGTCTATAATATTACCATGACGATTCAGAATGTTTACTGACCTGAAGTGTGCTATACAAGAACAGTCTAAAATATTACCATCACGATTCAAAATGTTTACTGACCTGAAGTGTGTTAGTGCTGTGATGGCTGCTATACTAGAACAGTATATAATAATACCATGACGATTCAGAATGGTTACTGAACTGAAGTGTGCTATACTAGAACATTCTATAATATTACCATGACGATTCAGAATGTTTACTGACCTGAAGTGTGCTATAATAGAACAGTCTATAATATTACCATGACGATTCAGAATGTTTACTGACCTGAAGTGTGCTAGTGCTGTGATGGCTGCTATACTAGAACAGTCTATAATATTACCATGACGATTCAGAATGCTTACTGACCTGAAGTGTGCTAGTCCTGTGATGGCTGCTATACTAGAACAGTCTATAATAGTACCATGACGATTCAGAATGTTTACTAACCTGAAGTGTGCTATAGTAGAACAGTCTATAATATTACCATGACGATTCAGAATGCTTACTGACCTGAAGTGTGTTAGTGATGTGATGGCTGCTATACTAGAACAGTCTATGATATTACCATGACGACTCAAAATGTTTACTAACCTGAAGTGTGCTATACTAGAACAGTCTATAACATTACCATGACGATTCAGAATGTTTACTGACCTGAAGTATGTTAGTGCTGTAATGGCTGCTATACTAGAACAGTCTATAATATTACCATGACGATTCAGAATGTTTAATGACCTGAAGTGTGCTATAATAGAACAGTCTATAATATTACCTGACGATTCAGAATGTTTACTGACCTGAAGTGTGCTAGTGCTGTGATGGCTGCTATACTAGAACAGTCTATAATATTACCATGACGATTCAGAATGCTTACTGACCTGAAGTGTGCTAGCCCTGTGATGGCTGCTATACTAGAACAGTCTATAATAGTACCATGACGATGCAGAATGTTTACTAACCTGCAATGTGCTATACTAGAACAGTCTATAATATTACCATGACGATTCAGAATGCTTACTGACCTGAAGTGTGTTAGTGCTGTGATGGCTGCTATACTAGAACAGTCTATAATATTACCATGACGATTCAGAATGTTTACTGACCTGAAGTGTGCTATACTAGAACAGTCTAAAATATTACCATCACGATTCAAAATGTTTACTGACCTGAAGTGTGTTAGTGCTGTGATGGCTGCTATACTAGAACAGTATATAATAATACCATGACGATTCAGAATGGTTACTGAACTGAAGTGTGCTATACTAGAACATTCTATAATATTACCATGACGATTCAGAATGTTTACTGACCTGAAGTGTGCTATAATAGAACAGTCTATAATATTACCATGACGATTCAGAATGTTTACTGACCTGAAGTGTGCTAGTGCTGTGATGGCTGCTATACTAGAACAGTCTATAATATTACCATGACGATTCAGAATGCTTACTGACCTGAAGTGTGCTAGTCCTGTGATGGCTGCTATACTAGAACAGTCTATAATAGTACCATGACGATTCAGAATGTTTACTAACCTGAAGTGTGCTATAGTAGAACAGTCTATAATATTACCATGACGATTCAGAATGCTTACTGACCTGAAGTGTGTTAGTGATGTGATGGCTGCTATACTAGAACAGTCTATGATATTACCATGACGACTCAAAATGTTTACTAACCTGAAGTGTGCTATACTAGAACAGTCTATAACATTACCATGACGATTCAGAATGTTTACTGACCTGAAGTATGTTAGTGCTGTAATGGCTGCTATACTAGAACAGTCTATAATATTACCATGACGATTCAGAATGTTTAATGACCTGAAGTGTGCTATAATAGAACAGTCTATAATATTACCTGACGATTCAGAATGTTTACTGACCTGAAGTGTGCTAGTGCTGTGATGGCTGCTATACTAGAACAGTCTATAATATTACCATGACGATTCAGAATGCTTACTGACCTGAAGTGTGCTAGCCCTGTGATGGCTGCTATACTAGAACAGTCTATAATAGTACCATGACGATGCAGAATGTTTACTAACCTGCAATGTGCTATACTAGAACAGTCTATGATATTACTATGACGATTCAGAATGTTTACTGACCTGAAGTGCGCTAGTCTTGTGATCACTGCTATACTAGAACAGTCTATAATATTACCATGACGATTCAGAATGTTTACTAACCTGAAGTGTGCTATACTAGAACAGTCTATAATATTACCATGATGATTCAGAATGTTTACTGACCTGAAGTATGTTAGTGCTGTAATGGCTGCTATACTAGAACAGTCTATAATATTACCATGACGATTCAGAATGTTTACTGACCTGAAGTGTGCTATAATAGAACAGTCTATAATATTACCATGACGATTCAGAATGTTTACTGACCTGAAGTGTGCTAGTGCTGTGATGGCTGCTATACTAGAACAGTCTATAATATTACCATGACGATTCAGAATGCTTACTGACCTGAAGTGTGCTAGTCCTGTGATGGCTGCTATACTAGAACAGTCTATAATAGTACCATGACGATGCAGAATGTTTACTGACCTGCAATGTGCTATACTAGAACAGTCTATGATATTACTATGACAATTCAGAATGTTTACTGACCTGAAGTGTGCTAGTCTTGTGATCGCTGCTATACTAGAACAGTCTATAATATTACCATGACGATTCAGAATGTTTACTAACCTGAAGTGTGCTATACTAGAACAGTCTATAATATTACCATGACGATTCAGAATGCTTACTAACCTGAAGTGTGCTAGTCCTGTGATGGCTGCTATACTAGAACAGTCTATAATATTACCATGACGATTCAGAATGTTTACTGAACTGAAGTGTGCTATACTAGAACAGTCTATAATAGTACCATGACGATGCAGAATGTTTACTGACCTGCAATGTGCTATACTAGAACAGTCTATGATATTACTATGACAATTCAGAATGTTTACTGACCTGAAGTGTGCTAGTCTTGTGATCGCTGTTATACTAGAACAGTCTATAATATTACCATTACGATTCAGAATGCTTACTAACCTGAAGTGTGCTAGTCCTGTGATGGCTGCTATACTAGAACAGTCTATATTATTACCATGACGATTCAGAATGCTTACTGACCTGAAGTGTGCCAGTGCTGTGATGGCTGCTATACTAGAACAGTCTATAATATTACCATGACGATTCAGAATGTTTACTAACCTGAAGTGTGCTATACTAGAACAGTCTATAATATTACCATGACGATTCAGAATGTTTACTGACCTGAAGTGTGTTAGTGCTGTGATGGCTGCTATACTAGAACAGTCTATAATATTACCATGATGATTCAGAATGTTTACTAACCTAAAGTGTGCTATACTAGAACAGTCTATAATATTACCATGACGATTCAGAATGCTTACTAACCTGAAGTGTGCTAGTCCTGTGATGGCTGCTATACTAGAACAGTCTATAATATTACCATGACAATTCAGAATGCTTACTAACCTGAAGTGTGCTAGTCCTGTGATGGCTGCTATACTAGAACAGTCTATAATATTACCATGACGATTCAGAATGCTTACTGACCTGAAGTGTGCTAGTCCTGTGATGGCTGCTATACTAGAACAGTCTATAATATTACCATGACGATTCAGAATGTTTACTGATCTGAAGTGTGCTAGTGCTGTGATGGCTGCTATACTATAACAGTCTATAATATTACCATGACGATTCAGAATGCTTACTGATCTGAAGTGTGTTAGTGCTGTGATGGCTGCTATACTAGAACAGTCTATAATATAACCATGACGATTCAGAATGTTTACTAACCTGAAGTGTGCTATACTAGAACAGTCTATATTATTACCATGACGATTCAGAATGCTTACTGACCTGAAGTGTGCTAGTGCTGTGATGGCTGCTATACTAGAACAGTCTATAATATTACCATGACGATTCAGAATGCTTACTGAACTGAAGTGTGCTATACTAGAACAGTCTATAATATTACCATGACGATTCAGAATGTTTACTGACCTGAAGTGTGCTATACTAGAACAGTCTATAATATTACCATGACGATTCAGAATGTTTACTGACCTGAAGTGTGCTAGTGCTGTGATGGCTGCTATACTAGAACAGTCTATAATATTACCATGACGATTCAGAATGCTTACTGACCTGAAGTGTGCTAGTCCTGTGATGGCTGCTATACTAGAACAGTCTATAATAGTACCATGACGATTCAGAATGTTTACTGACCTGAAATGTGCTATACTAGAACAGTCTATGATATTACTATGACGATTCAGAATGTTTACTGACCTGAAGTGTGCTAGTCTTGTGATGGCTGTTATGCAAGAACAGTCTATAATATTACCATGATGATTCAGAATGTCTACTGACCTGAAGTGTGTTAGTGCTGTGATGGCTGCTATACTAGAACAGTCTATATTATTACCATGACAATTCAGAATGCTTACTGACCTGAAATGTAATAATGCTGTGATGGCTGCTATACTAGAACAGTCTATAATATAACCATGACGATTCAGAATGTTTACTAACCTGAAGTATGTTAGTGCTGTGATGGCTGCTATACTAGAACAGTCTATAATATTACCATGATGATTCAGAATGTTTACTGACCTGAAGTGTGCTATACTAGAACAGTCTATAATATTACCATGACGATTCAGAATGTTTACTGACCTGAAGTGTGCTAGTGCTGTGATGGCTGCTATACTAGAACAGTCTATAATATTACCATGACAATTCAGAATGCTTACTGACCTGAAGTGTGCAAGTCCTGTGATGGCTGCTATACTAGAACAGTCTATAATATTACCATGACGATTCTGAATGTTTACTAACCTGAAGTGTGCTATACTAGAACAGTCTATAATATTACCATGACGATTGAGAATGTTTACTGACCTGAAGTGTGTTAGTGCTGTGATGGCTGCTATACTAGAACAGTCTATAATATTACAATGACGATTCAGAATGTTTACTGACCTGAAGTGTGCTATACTAGAACAGTCTATAATATTATCATGACGATTCAGAATGCTTACTGACCTGAAGTGTGCTAGTGCTGTGATGGCTGCTATATTAGAACAGTCTATAATATTACCATGATGATTCAAAATGTTTACTGACCTAAAGTGTGCTAGTCTTGTGATGGCTGCTATACTAGTAGTCTATAATATTACCATGACGATTCAGAATGCTTACTGACCTGATGTGTGCTAGCCCTGTGATGGCTGCTATACTAGAACAGTCTATAATAGTACCATGACGATGGAGAATGTTTACTAAGCTGCAATGTGCTATACTAGAACAGTCTATGATATTACTATGACGATTCAGAATGTTTAATGACCTGAAGTGTGCTAGTCTTGTGATCGCTGCTATACTAGAACAGTCTATAATATTACCATGACGATTCAGAATGTTTACTAACCTGAAGTGTGCTATACTAGAACAGTCTATAATATTACCATGACGATTCAGAATGCTTACTAACCTGAAGTGTGCTAGTCCTGTGATGGCTGCTATACTAGAACAGTCTATAATATTACCATGACGATTCAGAATGTTTACTGAACTGAAGTGTGCTATACTAGAACAGTCTATAATATTACCATTACGATTCAGAATGCTTACTAACCTGAAGTGTGCTAGTCCTGTGATGGCTGCTATACTAGAACAGTCTATATTATTACCATGATGATTCAGAATGCTTACTGACCTGAAGTGTGCCAGTGCTGTGATGGCTGTTATACTAGAACATTCTATAATATTACCATGACGATTCAGAAATCTTACTAACCTGAAGTGTGCTAGTCCTGTGATGGTTGCTATAGTAGAACAGTCTATAATATTACCATGATGATTCAGAATGCTTACTGACCTGAAGTGTGCTAGTGCTGTGATGGCTGCTATACTAGAACAGTCTATAATATTATCATGACGATTCAGAATGTTTGCTGATCTAAAGTGTGCTAGTCCTGTGATGGCTGCTATACTAGAACAGTCTATAATATTACCATGACGATTCAGAATGTTTACTAACCTGAAGTGTGCTATAGTAGAACAGTCTATAATATTACCATGACGATTCAGAATGCTTACTGACCTGAAGTGTGTTAGTGATGTGATGGCTGCTATACTAGAACAGTCTATAATATTACCATGACGATTCAGAATGTTTACTGACCTGAAGTGTGCTAGTGCTGTGATGGCTGCTATACTAGAACAGTCTATAATATTACCATGACGATTCAGAATGCTTACTGACCTGAAGTGTGCTAGTCCTGTGATGGCTGCTATACTAGAACAGTCTATAATAGTACGATGACGATTCAGAATGTTTACTGACCTGCAATGTTCTATACTAGAACAGTCTATGATATTACTATGACGATTCAGAATGTTTACTGACCTGAAGTGTGCTAGTCTTGTGATGGCTGCTATACTAGAACAGTCTATAATATTACCATGACGATTCAGAATGTTTACTAACCTGAAGTGTGCTATACTAGAACAGTCTATAATATTACCATGACGATTCAGAATGCTTACTGACCTGAAGTGTGTTAGTGCTGTGATGGCTGCTATACTAGAACAGTCTATAATATTACCATGACGATTCAGAATGTTTACTGACCTGAAGTGTGCTATACTAGAACAGTCTAAAATATTACCATCACGATTCAGAATGTTTACTGACCTGAAGTGTGTTAGTGCTGTGATGGCTGCTATACTAGAACAGTCTATAATAATACCATGACGATTCAGAATGGTTACTGAACTGAAGTGTGCTATACTGGAACATTCTATAATATTACCATGACGATTCAGAATGTTTACTGACCTGAAGTGTGCTATACTAGAACAGTCTATAATATTACCATGACGATTCAGAATGTTTACTGACCTGAAGTGTGCTAGTGCTATACTAGAACAGTCTATAATATTACCATGACGATTCAGAATGCTTACTGACCTGAAGTGTGCTAGTCCTGTGATGGCTGCTATACTAGAACAGTCTATAATAGTACCATGATGATTCAGAATGTTTACTAACCTGAAGTGTGCTATAGTAGAACAGTCTATAATATTACCATGACGATTCAGAATGCTTACTGACCTGAAGTGTGTTAGTGATGTGATGGCTGCTATACTAGAACAGTCTATGATATTACCATGACGACTCAAAATGTTTACTAACCTGAAGTGTGCTATACTAGAACAGTCTATAACATTACCATGACGATTCAGAATGTTTACTGACCTGAAGTATGTTAGTGCTGTAATGGCTGCTATACTAGAACAGTCTATAATATTACCATGACGATTCAGAATGTTTAATGACCTAAAGTGTGCTATAATAGAACAGTCTATAATATTACCTGACGATTCAGAATGTTTACTGACCTGAAGTGTGCTAGTGCTGTGATGGCTGCTATACTAGAACAGTCTATAATATTACCATGACGATTCAGAATGCTTACTGACCTGAAGTGTGCTAGCCCTGTGATGGCTGCTATACTAGAACAGTCTATAATAGTACCATGACGATGCAGAATGTTTACTAACCTGCAATGTGCTATACTAGAACAGTCTATGATATTACTATGACGATTCAGAATGTTTACTGACCTGAAGTGTGCTAGTCTTGTGATGGCTGCTATACTAGAACAGTCTATAATATTACCATGACGATTCAGAATGTTTACTGACCTGAAGTGTGCTATACAAGAACAGTCTAAAATATTACCATCACGATTCAAAATGTTTACTGACCTGAAGTGTGTTAGTGCTGTGATGGCTGCTATACTAGAACAGTATATAATAATACCATGACGATTCAGAATGGTTACTGAACTGAAGTGTGCTATACTAGAACATTCTATAATATTACCATGACGATTCAGAATGTTTACTGACCTGAAGTGTGCTATAATAGAACAGTCTATAATATTACCATGACGATTCAGAATGTTTACTGACCTGAAGTGTGCTAGTGCTGTGATGGCTGCTATACTAGAACAGTCTATAATATTACCATGACGATTCAGAATGCTTACTGACCTGAAGTGTGCTAGTCCTGTGATGGCTGCTATACTAGAACAGTCTATAATAGTACCATGACGATTCAGAATGTTTACTAACCTGAAGTGTGCTATAGTAGAACAGTCTATAATATTACCATGACGATTCAGAATGCTTACTGACCTGAAGTGTGTTAGTGATGTGATGGCTGCTATACTAGAACAGTCTATGATATTACCATGACGACTCAAAATGTTTACTAACCTGAAGTGTGCTATACTAGAACAGTCTATAACATTACCATGACGATTCAGAATGTTTACTGACCTGAAGTATGTTAGTGCTGTAATGGCTGCTATACTAGAACAGTCTATAATATTACCATGACGATTCAGAATGTTTAATGACCTGAAGTGTGCTATAATAGAACAGTCTATAATATTACCTGACGATTCAGAATGTTTACTGACCTGAAGTGTGCTAGTGCTGTGATGGCTGCTATACTAGAACAGTCTATAATATTACCATGACGATTCAGAATGCTTACTGACCTGAAGTGTGCTAGCCCTGTGATGGCTGCTATACTAGAACAGTCTATAATAGTACCATGACGATGCAGAATGTTTACTAACCTGCAATGTGCTATACTAGAACAGTCTATAATATTACCATGACGATTCAGAATGCTTACTGACCTGAAGTGTGTTAGTGCTGTGATGGCTGCTATACTAGAACAGTCTATAATATTACCATGACGATTCAGAATGTTTACTGACCTGAAGTGTGCTATACTAGAACAGTCTAAAATATTACCATCACGATTCAAAATGTTTACTGACCTGAAGTGTGTTAGTGCTGTGATGGCTGCTATACTAGAACAGTATATAATAATACCATGACGATTCAGAATGGTTACTGAACTGAAGTGTGCTATACTAGAACATTCTATAATATTACCATGACGATTCAGAATGTTTACTGACCTGAAGTGTGCTATAATAGAACAGTCTATAATATTACCATGACGATTCAGAATGTTTACTGACCTGAAGTGTGCTAGTGCTGTGATGGCTGCTATACTAGAACAGTCTATAATATTACCATGACGATTCAGAATGCTTACTGACCTGAAGTGTGCTAGTCCTGTGATGGCTGCTATACTAGAACAGTCTATAATAGTACCATGACGATTCAGAATGTTTACTAACCTGAAGTGTGCTATAGTAGAACAGTCTATAATATTACCATGACGATTCAGAATGCTTACTGACCTGAAGTGTGTTAGTGATGTGATGGCTGCTATACTAGAACAGTCTATGATATTACCATGACGACTCAAAATGTTTACTAACCTGAAGTGTGCTATACTAGAACAGTCTATAACATTACCATGACGATTCAGAATGTTTACTGACCTGAAGTATGTTAGTGCTGTAATGGCTGCTATACTAGAACAGTCTATAATATTACCATGACGATTCAGAATGTTTAATGACCTGAAGTGTGCTATAATAGAACAGTCTATAATATTACCTGACGATTCAGAATGTTTACTGACCTGAAGTGTGCTAGTGCTGTGATGGCTGCTATACTAGAACAGTCTATAATATTACCATGACGATTCAGAATGCTTACTGACCTGAAGTGTGCTAGCCCTGTGATGGCTGCTATACTAGAACAGTCTATAATAGTACCATGACGATGCAGAATGTTTACTAACCTGCAATGTGCTATACTAGAACAGTCTATGATATTACTATGACGATTCAGAATGTTTACTGACCTGAAGTGCGCTAGTCTTGTGATCACTGCTATACTAGAACAGTCTATAATATTACCATGACGATTCAGAATGTTTACTGACCTGAAGTGTGCTATACTAGAACAGTCTATAATATTACCATGACGATTCAGAATGTTTACTGACCTGAAGTGTGCTAGTGCTGTGATGGCTGCTATACTAGAACAGTCTATAATATTACCATGACGATTCAGAATGCTTACTGACCTGAAGTGTGCTAGTCCTGTGATGGCTGCTATACTAGAACAGTCTATAATAGTACCATGACGATTCAGAATGTTTACTGACCTGAAATGTGCTATACTAGAACAGTCTATGATATTACTATGACGATTCAGAATGTTTACTGACCTGAAGTGTGCTAGTCTTGTGATGGCTGTTATGCAAGAACAGTCTATAATATTACCATGATGATTCAGAATGTCTACTGACCTGAAGTGTGTTAGTGCTGTGATGGCTGCTATACTAGAACAGTCTATATTATTACCATGACAATTCAGAATGCTTACTGACCTGAAATGTAATAATGCTGTGATGGCTGCTATACTAGAACAGTCTATAATATAACCATGACGATTCAGAATGTTTACTAACCTGAAGTATGTTAGTGCTGTGATGGCTGCTATACTAGAACAGTCTATAATATTACCATGATGATTCAGAATGTTTACTGACCTGAAGTGTGCTATACTAGAACAGTCTATAATATTACCATGACGATTCAGAATGTTTACTGACCTGAAGTGTGCTAGTGCTGTGATGGCTGCTATACTAGAACAGTCTATAATATTACCATGACAATTCAGAATGCTTACTGACCTGAAGTGTGCAAGTCCTGTGATGGCTGCTATACTAGAACAGTCTATAATATTACCATGACGATTCTGAATGTTTACTAACCTGAAGTGTGCTATACTAGAACAGTCTATAATATTACCATGACGATTGAGAATGTTTACTGACCTGAAGTGTGTTAGTGCTGTGATGGCTGCTATACTAGAACAGTCTATAATATTACAATGACGATTCAGAATGTTTACTGACCTGAAGTGTGCTATACTAGAACAGTCTATAATATTATCATGACGATTCAGAATGCTTACTGACCTGAAGTGTGCTAGTGCTGTGATGGCTGCTATATTAGAACAGTCTATAATATTACCATGATGATTCAAAATGTTTACTGACCTAAAGTGTGCTAGTCTTGTGATGGCTGCTATACTAGTAGTCTATAATATTACCATGACGATTCAGAATGCTTACTGACCTGATGTGTGCTAGCCCTGTGATGGCTGCTATACTAGAACAGTCTATAATAGTACCATGACGATGGAGAATGTTTACTAAGCTGCAATGTGCTATACTAGAACAGTCTATGATATTACTATGACGATTCAGAATGTTTAATGACCTGAAGTGTGCTAGTCTTGTGATCGCTGCTATACTAGAACAGTCTATAATATTACCATGACGATTCAGAATGTTTACTAACCTGAAGTGTGCTATACTAGAACAGTCTATAATATTACCATGACGATTCAGAATGCTTACTAACCTGAAGTGTGCTAGTCCTGTGATGGCTGCTATACTAGAACAGTCTATAATATTACCATGACGATTCAGAATGTTTACTGAACTGAAGTGTGCTATACTAGAACAGTCTATAATATTACCATTACGATTCAGAATGCTTACTAACCTGAAGTGTGCTAGTCCTGTGATGGCT
Organism: Bathymodiolus brooksi; assembly: GCA_963680875.1. Taxonomy (NCBI): domain Eukaryota; kingdom Metazoa; phylum Mollusca; class Bivalvia; order Mytilida; family Modiolidae; genus Bathymodiolus; species Bathymodiolus brooksi. The sequence goes on from OY804582.1 coordinate 120,153,456, forward strand.
GCTATACTAGAACAGTCTATATTATTACCATGATGATTCAGAATGCTTACTGACCTGAAGTGTGCCAGTGCTGTGATGGCTGTTATACTAGAACATTCTATAATATTACCATGACGATTCAGAAATCTTACTAACCTGAAGTGTGCTAGTCCTGTGATGGTTGCTATAGTAGAACAGTCTATAATATTACCATGATGATTCAGAATGCTTACTGACCTGAAGTGTGCTAGTGCTGTGATGGCTGCTATACTAGAACAGTCTATAATATTATCATGACGATTCAGAATGTTTGCTGATCTAAAGTGTGCTAGTCCTGTGATGGCTGCTATACTAGAACAGTCTATAATATTACCATGACGATTCAGAATGTTTACTAACCTGAAGTGTGCTATAGTAGAACAGTCTATAATATTACCATGACGATTCAGAATGCTTACTGACCTGAAGTGTGTTAGTGATGTGATGGCTGCTATACTAGAACAGTCTATAATATTACCATGACGATTCAGAATGTTTACTGACCTGAAGTGTGCTAGTGCTGTGATGGCTGCTATACTAGAACAGTCTATAATATTACCATGACGATTCAGAATGCTTACTGACCTGAAGTGTGCTAGTCCTGTGATGGCTGCTATACTAGAACAGTCTATAATAGTACGATGACGATTCAGAATGTTTACTGACCTGCAATGTTCTATACTAGAACAGTCTATGATATTACTATGACGATTCAGAATGTTTACTGACCTGAAGTGTGCTAGTCTTGTGATGGCTGCTATACTAGAACAGTCTATAATATTACCATGACGATTCAGAATGTTTACTAACCTGAAGTGTGCTATACTAGAACAGTCTATAATATTACCATGACGATTCAGAATGCTTACTGACCTGAAGTGTGTTAGTGCTGTGATGGCTGCTATACTAGAACAGTCTATAATATTACCATGACGATTCAGAATGTTTACTGACCTGAAGTGTGCTATACTAGAACAGTCTAAAATATTACCATCACGATTCAGAATGTTTACTGACCTGAAGTGTGTTAGTGCTGTGATGGCTGCTATACTAGAACAGTCTATAATAATACCATGACGATTCAGAATGGTTACTGAACTGAAGTGTGCTATACTGGAACATTCTATAATATTACCATGACGATTCAGAATGTTTACTGACCTGAAGTGTGCTATACTAGAACAGTCTATAATATTACCATGACGATTCAGAATGTTTACTGACCTGAAGTGTGCTAGTGCTATACTAGAACAGTCTATAATATTACCATGACGATTCAGAATGCTTACTGACCTGAAGTGTGCTAGTCCTGTGATGGCTGCTATACTAGAACAGTCTATAATAGTACCATGATGATTCAGAATGTTTACTAACCTGAAGTGTGCTATAGTAGAACAGTCTATAATATTACCATGACGATTCAGAATGCTTACTGACCTGAAGTGTGTTAGTGATGTGATGGCTGCTATACTAGAACAGTCTATGATATTACCATGACGACTCAAAATGTTTACTAACCTGAAGTGTGCTATACTAGAACAGTCTATAACATTACCATGACGATTCAGAATGTTTACTGACCTGAAGTATGTTAGTGCTGTAATGGCTGCTATACTAGAACAGTCTATAATATTACCATGACGATTCAGAATGTTTAATGACCTAAAGTGTGCTATAATAGAACAGTCTATAATATTACCTGACGATTCAGAATGTTTACTGACCTGAAGTGTGCTAGTGCTGTGATGGCTGCTATACTAGAACAGTCTATAATATTACCATGACGATTCAGAATGCTTACTGACCTGAAGTGTGCTAGCCCTGTGATGGCTGCTATACTAGAACAGTCTATAATAGTACCATGACGATGCAGAATGTTTACTAACCTGCAATGTGCTATACTAGAACAGTCTATGATATTACTATGACGATTCAGAATGTTTACTGACCTGAAGTGTGCTAGTCTTGTGATGGCTGCTATACTAGAACAGTCTATAATATTACCATGACGATTCAGAATGTTTACTGACCTGAAGTGTGCTATACAAGAACAGTCTAAAATATTACCATCACGATTCAAAATGTTTACTGACCTGAAGTGTGTTAGTGCTGTGATGGCTGCTATACTAGAACAGTATATAATAATACCATGACGATTCAGAATGGTTACTGAACTGAAGTGTGCTATACTAGAACATTCTATAATATTACCATGACGATTCAGAATGTTTACTGACCTGAAGTGTGCTATAATAGAACAGTCTATAATATTACCATGACGATTCAGAATGTTTACTGACCTGAAGTGTGCTAGTGCTGTGATGGCTGCTATACTAGAACAGTCTATAATATTACCATGACGATTCAGAATGCTTACTGACCTGAAGTGTGCTAGTCCTGTGATGGCTGCTATACTAGAACAGTCTATAATAGTACCATGACGATTCAGAATGTTTACTAACCTGAAGTGTGCTATAGTAGAACAGTCTATAATATTACCATGACGATTCAGAATGCTTACTGACCTGAAGTGTGTTAGTGATGTGATGGCTGCTATACTAGAACAGTCTATGATATTACCATGACGACTCAAAATGTTTACTAACCTGAAGTGTGCTATACTAGAACAGTCTATAACATTACCATGACGATTCAGAATGTTTACTGACCTGAAGTATGTTAGTGCTGTAATGGCTGCTATACTAGAACAGTCTATAATATTACCATGACGATTCAGAATGTTTAATGACCTGAAGTGTGCTATAATAGAACAGTCTATAATATTACCTGACGATTCAGAATGTTTACTGACCTGAAGTGTGCTAGTGCTGTGATGGCTGCTATACTAGAACAGTCTATAATATTACCATGACGATTCAGAATGCTTACTGACCTGAAGTGTGCTAGCCCTGTGATGGCTGCTATACTAGAACAGTCTATAATAGTACCATGACGATGCAGAATGTTTACTAACCTGCAATGTGCTATACTAGAACAGTCTATAATATTACCATGACGATTCAGAATGCTTACTGACCTGAAGTGTGTTAGTGCTGTGATGGCTGCTATACTAGAACAGTCTATAATATTACCATGACGATTCAGAATGTTTACTGACCTGAAGTGTGCTATACTAGAACAGTCTAAAATATTACCATCACGATTCAAAATGTTTACTGACCTGAAGTGTGTTAGTGCTGTGATGGCTGCTATACTAGAACAGTATATAATAATACCATGACGATTCAGAATGGTTACTGAACTGAAGTGTGCTATACTAGAACATTCTATAATATTACCATGACGATTCAGAATGTTTACTGACCTGAAGTGTGCTATAATAGAACAGTCTATAATATTACCATGACGATTCAGAATGTTTACTGACCTGAAGTGTGCTAGTGCTGTGATGGCTGCTATACTAGAACAGTCTATAATATTACCATGACGATTCAGAATGCTTACTGACCTGAAGTGTGCTAGTCCTGTGATGGCTGCTATACTAGAACAGTCTATAATAGTACCATGACGATTCAGAATGTTTACTAACCTGAAGTGTGCTATAGTAGAACAGTCTATAATATTACCATGACGATTCAGAATGCTTACTGACCTGAAGTGTGTTAGTGATGTGATGGCTGCTATACTAGAACAGTCTATGATATTACCATGACGACTCAAAATGTTTACTAACCTGAAGTGTGCTATACTAGAACAGTCTATAACATTACCATGACGATTCAGAATGTTTACTGACCTGAAGTATGTTAGTGCTGTAATGGCTGCTATACTAGAACAGTCTATAATATTACCATGACGATTCAGAATGTTTAATGACCTGAAGTGTGCTATAATAGAACAGTCTATAATATTACCTGACGATTCAGAATGTTTACTGACCTGAAGTGTGCTAGTGCTGTGATGGCTGCTATACTAGAACAGTCTATAATATTACCATGACGATTCAGAATGCTTACTGACCTGAAGTGTGCTAGCCCTGTGATGGCTGCTATACTAGAACAGTCTATAATAGTACCATGACGATGCAGAATGTTTACTAACCTGCAATGTGCTATACTAGAACAGTCTATGATATTACTATGACGATTCAGAATGTTTACTGACCTGAAGTGCGCTAGTCTTGTGATCACTGCTATACTAGAACAGTCTATAATATTACCATGACGATTCAGAATGTTTACTAACCTGAAGTGTGCTATACTAGAACAGTCTATAATATTACCATGATGATTCAGAATGTTTACTGACCTGAAGTATGTTAGTGCTGTAATGGCTGCTATACTAGAACAGTCTATAATATTACCATGACGATTCAGAATGTTTACTGACCTGAAGTGTGCTATAATAGAACAGTCTATAATATTACCATGACGATTCAGAATGCTTACTGAACTGAAGTGTGCTATACTAGAACAGTCTATAATATTACCATGACGATTCAGAATGTTTACTGACCTGAAGTGTGCTATACTAGAACAGTCTATAATATTACCATGACGATTCAGAATGTTTACTGACCTGAAGTGTGCTAGTGCTGTGATGGCTGCTATACTAGAACAGTCTATAATATTACCATGTCGATTCAGAATGCTTACTGACCTGAAGTGTGCTAGTCCTGTGATGGCTGCTATACTAGAACAGTCTATAATAGTACCATGACGATTCAGAATGTTTACTGACCTGAAATGTGCTATACTAGAACAGTCTATGATATTACTATGACGATTCAGAATGTTTACTGACCTGAAGTGTGCTAGTCTTGTGATGGCTGTTATGCAAGAACAGTCTATAATATTACCATGATGATTCAGAATGTCTACTGACCTGAAGTGTGTTAGTGCTGTGATGGCTGCTATACTAGAACAGTCTATATTATTACCATGACAATTCAGAATGCTTACTGACCTGAAATGTAATAATGCTGTGATGGCTGCTATACTAGAACAGTCTATAATATAACCATGACGATTCAGAATGTTTACTAACCTGAAGTATGTTAGTGCTGTGATGGCTGCTATACTAGAACAGTCTATAATATTACCATGATGATTCAGAATGTTTACTGACCTGAAGTGTGCTATACTAGAACAGTCTATAATATTACCATGACGATTCAGAATGCTTACTGATCTGAAGTGTGCTAGTGCTGTGATGGCTGCTATACTATAACAGTCTATAATATTACCATGACGATTCAGAATGCTTACTGATCTGAAGTGTGTTAGTGCTGTGATGGCTGCTATACTAGAACAGTCTATAATATAACCATGACGATTCAGAATGTTTACTAACCTGAAGTGTGCTATACTAGAACAGTCTATATTATTACCATGACGATTCAGAATGCTTACTGACCTGAAGTGTGCTAGTGCTGTGATGGCTGCTATACTAGAACAGTCTATAATATTACCATGACGATTCAGAATGCTTACTGAACTGAAGTGTGCTATACTAGAACAGTCTATAATATTACCATGACGATTCAGAATGTTTACTGACCTGAAGTGTGCTATACTAGAACAGTCTATAATATTACCATGACGATTCAGAATGTTTACTGACCTGAAGTGTGCTAGTGCTGTGATGGCTGCTATACTAGAACAGTCTATAATATTACCATGACGATTCAGAATGCTTACTGACCTGAAGTGTGCTAGTCCTGTGATGGCTGCTATACTAGAACAGTCTATAATAGTACCATGACGATTCAGAATGTTTACTGACCTGAAATGTGCTATACTAGAACAGTCTATGATATTACTATGACGATTCAGAATGTTTACTGACCTGAAGTGTGCTAGTCTTGTGATGGCTGTTATGCAAGAACAGTCTATAATATTACCATGATGATTCAGAATGTCTACTGACCTGAAGTGTGTTAGTGCTGTGATGGCTGCTATACTAGAACAGTCTATATTATTACCATGACAATTCAGAATGCTTACTGACCTGAAATGTAATAATGCTGTGATGGCTGCTATACTAGAACAGTCTATAATATAACCATGACGATTCAGAATGTTTACTAACCTGAAGTATGTTAGTGCTGTGATGGCTGCTATACTAGAACAGTCTATAATATTACCATGATGATTCAGAATGCTTACTGACCTGAAGTGTGCTATACTAGAACAGTCTATAATATTACCATGACGATTCAGAATGTTTACTGACCTGAAGTGTGCTAGTGCTGTGATGGCTGCTATACTAGAACAGTCTATAATATTACCATGACAATTCAGAATGCTTACTGACCTGAAGTGTGCAAGTCCTGTGATGGCTGCTATACTAGAACAGTCTATAATATTACCATGACGATTCTGAATGTTTACTAACCTGAAGTGTGCTATACTAGAACAGTCTATAATATTACCATGACGATTGAGAATGTTTACTGACCTGAAGTGTGTTAGTGCTGTGATGGCTGCTATACTAGAACAGTCTATAGTATTACCATGACGATTCAGAATGTTTACTGAACTGAAGTGTGCTATACTAGAACAGTCTATAATATTACTATGACGATTCAGAATGTTTACTGACCTGAAGTGTGCTATACTAGAACAGTCTATAATATTACCATGACGATTCAGAATGCTTACTGACCTGAAGTGTGGTAGTGCTGTGATGGCTGCTATACTAGAACAGTCTATAATATTACCATGACGATTCAGAATGCTTACTGACCTGAAGTGTGCTAGTCCTGTGATGGCTGCAATACTAGAACAGTCTATAATATTACCATGACGATTCAGAATGCTTACTGACCTGAAGTGTGCTAGTCCTGTGATGGCTGCTATACTAGAACAGTCTATAATAGTACCATGACGATTCAGAATGTTTACTGACCTGAAATGTGCTATACTAGAACAGTCTATGATATTACTATGACGATTCAGAATGTTTACTGACCTGAAGTGTGCTAGTCTTGTGATGGCTGTTATACTAGAACAGTCTATAATTTTACCATGATGATTCAGAATGTCTACTGACCTGAAGTGTGTTAGTGCTGTGATGGCTGCTATACTAGAACAGTCTATATTATTACCATGACAATTCAGAATGCTTACTGACCTGAAATGTGCTAATGCTGTGATGGCTGCTATACTAGAACAGTCTATAATATTACCATGACGATTCAGAATGTTTACTAACCTGAAGTATGTTAGTGCTGTGATGGCTGCTATACTAGAACAGTCTATAATATTACAATGACGATTCAGAATGTTTACTGACCTGAAGTGTGCTATACTAGAACAGTCTATAATATTATCATGACGATTCAGAATGCTTACTGACCTGAAGTGTGCTAGTGCTGTGATGGCTGCTATATTAGAACAGTCTATAATATTACCATGATGATTCAAAATGTTTACTGACCTAAAGTGTGCTAGTCTTGTGATGGCTGCTATACTAGTAGTCTATAATATTACCATGACGATTCAGAATGCTTACTGACCTGAAGTGTGCTAGCACTGTGATGGCTGCTATACTAGAACAGTCTATAATAGTACCATGACGATGCAGAATGTTTACTAACCTGCAATGTGCTATACTAGAACAGTCTATGATATTACTATGACGATTCAGAATGTTTACTGACCTGAAGTGTGCTAGTCTTGTGATCGCTGCTATACTAGAACAGTCTATAATATTACCATGACGATTCAGAATGTTTACTAACCTGAAGTGTGCTATACTAGAACAGTCTATAATATTACCATGACGATTCAGAATGCTTACTGACCTGAAGTGTGCTAGTCCTGTGATGGCTGCTATACTAGAACAGTCTATAATATTACCATGACGATTCAGAATGTTTACTGAACTGAAGTGTGCTATACTAGAACAGTCTAAAATATTACCATTACGATTCAGAATGCTTACTAACCTGAAGTGTGCTAGTCCTGTGATGGCTGCTATACTAGAACAGTCTATATTATTACCATGATGATTCAGAATGCTTACTGACCTGAAGTGTGCCAGTGCTGTGATGGCTGTTATACTAGAACATTCTATAATATTACCATGACGATTCAGAAAGCTTACTAACCTGAAGTGTGCTAGTCCTGTGATGGTTGCTATAGTAGAACAGTCTATAATATTACCATGATGATTCAGAATGCTTACTGACCTGAAGTGTGCTAGTGCTGTGATGGCTGCTATACTAGAACAGTCTATAATATTATCATGACGATTCAGAATGTTTGCTGATCTAAAGTGTGCTAGTCCTGTGATGGCTGCTATACTAGAACAGTCTATAATATTACCATGACGATTCAGAATGTTTACTAACCTGAAGTGTGCTATAGTAGAACAGTCTATAATATAACCATGACGATTCAGAATGCTTACTGACCTGAAGTGTGTTAGTGATGTGATGGCTGCTATACTAGAACAGTCTATAATATTACCATGACGATTCAGAATGTTTACTGACCTGAAGTGTGCTATAATAGAACAGTCTATAATATTACCATGACGATTCAGAATGTTTACTGACCTGAAGTGTGCTAGTGCTGTGATGGCTGCTATACTAGAACAGTCTATAATATTACCATGACGATTCAGAATGCTTACTGACCTGAAGTGTGCTAGTCCTGTGATGGCTGCTATAGTAGAACAGTCTATAATAGTACGATGACGATTCAGAATGTTTACTGACCTGCAATGTGCTATACTAGAACAGTCTATGATATTACTATGACGATTCAGAATGTTTACTGACCTGAAGTGTGCTAGTCTTATGATGGCTGCTATACTAGAACAGTCTATAATATTACCATGACGATTCAGAATGTTTACTAACCTGAAGTGTGCTATACTAGAACAGTTTATAATATTACCATGACGATTCAGAATGCTTAATGACCTGAAGTGTGTTAGTGCTGTGATGGCTGCTATACTAGAACAGTCTATAATATTACCATGACGATTCAGAATGTTTACTGACCTGAAGTGTGCTATACTAGAACAGTCTAAAATATTACCATCACGATTCAGAATGTTTACTGACCTGAAGTGTGTTAGTGCTGTGATGGCTGCTATACTAGAACAGTCTATAATAATACCATGACGATTCAGAATGGTTACTGAACTGAAGTGTGCTATACTAGAACATTCTATAATATTACCATGACGATTCAGAATGTTTACTGACCTGAAGTGTGCTATACTAGAACAGTCTATAATATTACCATGACGATTCAGAATGTTTACTGACCTGAAGTGTGCTAGTGCTGTGATGGCTGCTATACTAGAACAGTCTATAATATTACCATGACGATTCAGAATGCTTACTGACCTGAAGTGTGCTAGTCCTGTGATGGCTGCTATACTAGAACAGTCTATAATAGTACCATGATGATTCAGAATGTTTACTGACCTGAAATGTGCTATACTAGAACAGTCTATGATATTACTATGACGATTCAGAATGCTTACTGACCTGAAGTGTGCTAGTCTTGTGATGGCTGTTATACTAGAACAGTCTATGATATTACCATGATGATTCAGAATGTCTACTGACCTGAAGTGTGTTAGTGCTGTGATGGCTGCTATACTAGAACAGTCTATATTATTACCATGACAATTCAGAATGCTTACTGACCTGAAATGTAATAATGCTGTGATGGCTGCTATACTAGAACAGTCTATAATATAACCATGACGATTCAGAATGTTTACTAACCTGAAGTATGTTAGGGCTGTGATGGCTGCTATACTAGAACAGTCTATAATATTACCATGATGATTCAGAATGTTTACTAACCTGAAGTGTGCTATACTAGAACAGTCTATAATATTACCATGACGATTGAGAATGTTTACTGACCTGAAGTGTGTTAGTGCTGTGATGGCTGCTATACTAGAACAGTCTATAATATTACCATGACGATTCAGAATGTTTACTGAACTGAAGTGTGCTATAGTAGAACAGTCTATAATATTACTATGACGATTCAGAATGTTTACTGACCTGAAGAGTGCTATACTAGAACAGTCTATAATATTACCATGACGATTGAGAATGCTTACTGACCTGAAGTGTGCTAGTGCTGTGATGGCTGCTATACTAGAACAGTCTATGATATTACCATGACGATTCAGAATGCTTACTGACCTGAAGTGTGCTAGTGCTGTGATGGCTGCTATACTAGAACAGTCTATGATATTACCATGACGATTCAGAATGCTTACTGACCTGAAGTGTGCTAGTGCTGTGATGGCTGCTATACTAGAACAGTCTATAATATAACCATGACGATTCAGAATGTTTACTAACCTGAAGTGTGCTATACTAGAACAGTCTATATTATTACCATGACGATTCAGAATGCTTACTGACCTGAAGTGTGCTAGTGCTGTGATGGCTGCTATACTAGAACAGTCTATAATATTACCATGACGATTCAGAATGCTTACTGACCTGAAGTGTGCTAGTGCTGTGATGGCTGCTATACTAGAACAGTCTATAATATTACCATGACGATTCAGAATGCTTACTGACCTGAAGTGTGCTAGTGCTGTGATGGCTGCTATACTAGAACAGTCTATAATATTACCATCATGGTTCATAACATGTACATCCACTCTTATCTGCCATACCTGTAAATAATTCATATAACAGAAATAAGATTTTTAAACATTTATAAACACATCATATTTAGGTTCAGACACTATATTTTCAAAATCAACCAGCTTTTAATTTTTGAGAGAAATCTTCTTTTTATTCATATTTCCATAGTTAAACATTGTCCTGTGACGTCTGGCACCTTGGATTTTCCATTAAAACAAATGACAATCCAATAGCTATTCATGTACCGTTTCATTTCAATCTATTTTTTAGTATCTTTGAAAAATTATTTTTTTATTTCCCAATACGTTTTTATGTTAAAACTACCATGTGGTGACCACCATCTTCAAGTTCTGACAGACACAAAAAAGGTCATCCAGGGCACATTCTAGCTAAGTTTGCAAATAAACGGTTCAGAGGTGTCGGATACAAAATTTGGACTATTTTTCCAGTCAAGGAAATTAGGAATTTGAATCCACAGGACATTCGGTCCTGTGAACTGTGAGGAATTACAGGACCGAACTAGATTTTACAGGACAGACAATAAAATAATAAATTAATTTTATTCAAGTGTCACATATTGATTGCATTAAACTTACAATCACAAACAGCAATATCTACAATTAGACAGCAGCGTAAAGGTTAGCGTGCGAGTGCTCATGGGTTCGTGCTCCGGTCAGGTCAGACCAAAGACTATAAAATTGGTATTTTTTGCTTCTCTGTTAAGTATGCAGCATTAAGGAGAAAGAGCAAAGACTGGTTGGCTCTGAATCAGTATAATGTGTCCAAGTGGGATGACAATTTGACACTATGCCCATAAATATATTATTGTATACAGCATGATCATATTCATTAAAGTATATTTCCACTCTAAAATTACAAAATTATTTGTGACATTAAAAATTACTAAATGAAATATTCATTCTATCTAAACAAATGAATCCTTATATGTAAAAAAAAAAATAGAATAAAATAATAGCTCTATGCTACCAGAAAAAGTATAATTAGAAACCAGAATTTAGAATTACAAAAGAATATATATATATAGCTCTTTTGGTCCATTGGCTTCGATGCACCAGTTGCAGACCATAACATTTTGTTCAACGTTGTGATGAAGCCAGGGTCGGTCCTGCTTCCAAGAATTAATAAATTTACGTTCTCTGTCTTTTTCATACTGTTTCTTCCGTTCTCTCGTCTCCTCTGGGGCTACTTTTCTCTTTAATGCCTTCCCTTATATGGCTCCTATCTTATACTTCAAGAAAGCCATGACCACTGTGTTTTGAAGTGATAAAATGTTCCAAATTAACGACGATTGTTAATGAAGAAAACTCTAAGTGAATGATATTTTTCCGAAATACCACGATCACTGTAGTCACACGAAATATTTTACGACAATAACTGTCGTAAATAGTTAGTGTCTTTGCCAAAACTCGTGTTTATCGATATGTATTATTTATTTTAGATTTTTCTTGATCTAAAAATAACAAATAAAAGAGAATTAGAAATATTTTTAAGCTGAATTTACCGAGAACCTCGATTTATCTATTCTTAAAGGCAGCGGCTGACAAAACAATTTACCGGACAGTCGGTCCGGTGGATTAACGAAAACTACCGGACCGCCGGGAAATTTATCGGATGCGGTCTGTCGGTCCGGTGCCAATTTCCTTGACTGTTTTCCCCATTAGTGTCCTATATTTTATTGGTCCTGTCCCCACGGCTGTGGACAACAAAAGACACTAACAGATGCCAAGTCGATACATCTGCTCATATGACCCTTTTCGGCCAGGTGATCTAATTTTTTTTTTAGAAAGTTAGTTTATTCTCATTATCTGAAATTGTAAGTGGTTCACTCTATGATGTATTGCTTACCTGGGCTAGTTGTGCAAAATCCTTGATAATGTTATCCACTGGACATCTCCTTATCCATTTGACAGCTATCCAGTGGATAAAATTTGTTGTTCAAAAGCAAAGATAGTAGTTGGCTAGCTATCCACTGGGCAAAACCGGGCCCTGGTTATCATTGGAATAAACTGCCTATTATTGCATAAAAATATATCCCCTCCCCCCCCACCCCCTTTACAAGAAAATTTTAAACTAGAGGCTCCCAGGAGCCTGTATAGCTCACCTGGGTATAATAACAACATCAGTCAATAAATTGATAACTTCGGTAAAAAAAATTAACAAATGTAGCCTTCGTCATTGCAGACCCCTTCTACAAAAAAATTTGTAATGTAAGTTATCAAAATTGATGTAAAAAAACATATATGTCAATGATTCTCAAAATTTAGCTTTTCCTACTTCACATTTTGTAATAGAGTTGCTTCCCTTTAATTATTTGAGTAACCAAAACCAGTGAGTCAACAAAAAAATGCATTTCAAGAGGAATAACTCTTCACACAGTTGTCGCACATTTTTAACTGTGGGAAATGTTTTGTAGATCTTGACATGCTGAACATTTTTGCAGTTTAAACTTTCCCTCTATCTCTAATAGTTTTTGAGATATAAGATGATAGAATTAAAATTGAGAACATTTTGATGAAAAAAGGGCAATAACTCCAAAATGTGTTATGGGATTTACTTCAAATTGCAGGGTAGGAAGATCTTGACATGCTGCAAATTTTTGCAATTTAAACTTAACCTTTATCTCTTATAGTTTTTGAAATATAAGACGAAAAGTATTAATTTTTTATTTTAAATTTGATGAAAAAAGGGCAATAACTCCAAAATGTGTAATCAGATTTACTTCAAAATTGCAGGGTAGGTAGATCTCGACATGGTGCACATTTTTGCAATTTAAACTTAACATCTATCTCTTATAGTTTTTGAAATATAACATGAAAAGTATTAAAAAAAAAAAAAAAAAAATTGATCGAAGGGCTGAACCGCCGGCTGTATTTTTGGAAGAGAACCATCCAATGACTATTTCATCAAAATTTTGTTCTTATTGAGCAAATGGTTTCAGACAAGAAGATTTTTATGGGAATTTCCCATAGGGTCCTATGTTAAATTAAGTTTGGCTGTGGCGGCCATCTTGGTCGGTGTTCTGAAATGCCGGACACACTTTTGGAAGAGGACCACCCAAAAATCATCTCAGCAAAGTTTGGTTGAGATTGGCTCAGTAGTTTCAGAGGAGAAGATTTTTTTTAAAATTTCATCCCCCCTTTTTTCTATTTTTAGCTTGGGGGCCATCTTGGTTGGAAGTCGGAATCACCGGACACAATTTTGGAAGGGGGCCATCCAAGGATCATTCCACAAAAGTTTGGTTGCAATTGGCCCAGTGGTTTCTGAGGAGAAGATTTTTATGTGAATTTCCCATAGGGTCCTATGTTAAGCTAAGTTCGGCTGTGGGGGCCATCTTGATCGAAGGGCCGATCACATTTTTGGAAGAGAACCATCCAATGACTATTTCATCAAAATTTTGTTCTTATTGAGCAAATGGTTTCAGACAAGAAGATTTTTATGGGAATTTCCCATAGGGTCCTATGTTAAATTAAGTTCGGCTGTAGCGGCCATCTTGGCCGGTGTTCTGAAATGCCAGACTCCTTTTTGGAAGAGGACCACCCAAGAATCATTTCAGCAAAGTTTGGTTGAGATTGGCTCAGTAGTTTCAGAAGAGAAGATTTTTTAAAAATTTCATCCCCCCTTTTTTCTAATTTGCATAATCGGTCAAAATCGGCAAAAGTTCAAAGTTCATAAAAAATCCCGTAAAATATGTTAAAAAGCTCATCATTATGCTTATACAGTTCAAATTTGGGCACTTTCTGGCTTAAAATAGAGCAGTTTTGGCCATTTGAAGAAATTTCTATTTTTTTAGTAATGGTGGCCATCTTGGATACAGGACGGCGCTGACGGACACAAATTTGAAAGGAGACCACCTAAGGATCATTTCAGCAAAGTTCGGTTGAGATTGGCTCAGTAGTTTCAGAGGAGAAGATTTTTTTAAAAATTTCATCCCCCCCTTTTTTCTAATTTGCATAATCGGTCAAAATGGGTAATGGGATTTACTTCAAAATTGCAGGGTAGGTAGATCTTGACATGCTGCACATTTTTGCAATTTAAACTCAACATCTATCTCTAAATAGTTTTTGAAATATAAGACGAAAAGTATCAAAATTAAAAAAAAAAATTGATGAAAAAAGGGCAATAACTCCAAGATGGGTAATCAAATTTACTTAAATATTGCAGGGTAGGTAGATCTTGACATGCTGAACATGTTAGCAGTTTCAACTTACCATCTGTCTCTTATAGTTTTTGAAATAAAGGACGAAAAGTATTAAAATTTTGAAAATTTGATGAAAAAAGGGAAATAACTCCTAAATGTGTGATGGGATTTACTTCAATCTTGCAGGGTGGGTAGATCTTGATATGCCGCACATTTTTGCAATTTAAAGTTAACCTTTATCTCTTATAGTTTTTGAAATATAAGACGAAAAGTATTAAAATTTTACAAATTTGATGAAAAAAAGGGCAATAACTCCAAGATGGGTTATCAGATTTACTTCAAAATTGCAGGGTAGGTAGATCTTGATGTGCTGATCATTTTTATACCATGTCAGATTTTTGATATTATTAACGGTTTTTGAGTTATTACCCAAAACCTGCAATTTTACCATATGTTCTATTTTTAGTAACAGCGGCCATGTTGGTTGGTGCACGGCATCACCGGACACAAATTTGAAACTAGACACCCTAGTGATGATTCAGACCAAGTTTGGTTTCCATTGGTCTAGTACTTTCGGAAGATTTTTGAAAAAGTTTACGACGTACGACGACGACGGACGCCAAGTGATGGCAATAGCTCACATGACCCTTTGGGTCAGGTGAGCTAAAAACCACTTTTTTCATACATCAACCAACTAAAAACTCTTGTTCTGCTGTTTGTAAGTTGATATGTACAAAAAAATGCATAATCAATATATAGCTAACTCAGAGTTGGATGTCATGATAAAAAGAAATATCAATGTGTTGGATAGATATTTTTGTTTAATTTGAAGCTCTCCCTTGGTTTATCCAATATCTATTAAAAAAAGATTTTTACAACACATACCATTATAATAGATGTTGATTAGGTGTAGAATGAATTGATGCAGATGTTGGAACTTTTTATGCATACTTACCTTTTCTCCTGAAATAATACACAGAGATTCTGTATCTACACATCTGGATTCCTTTAAACATCTTTCTAAGATTCTATTTATCTCTACACCCTGATCTGACATTCTATAAAAAATAAAAAGATAACATGATTAATAATGTTTGTGTTAAAATGCATCCTAATTTGTCAGTACTTGTGATGATAGTAACAGATGTACAATGATGGTTCACAGGTAATATGACCACTGTAAGTGTAATTATTTCATTTCTAAAACTGGAAAAATTAAAGCACACACTAGTTTAGCCAGACATCTCATTTTCCTATCAACACATAGAAAATTCTACTTTATCCCATGTTTTATTTATTGATAAAAGATTTAAAAAAATTCAGATGTAGTTCTATTGCCACAATTACTAAATGAAATGCATTACTTGTCATAGTGCTATCTATATGTACAAATAGTATTTAACCTGATATTTCTTTGCTCAGTTGGCATAGGAAAGGATTGAAAGCTAAAATTAGTACTCTATCAGATCACAACTTCAATACTAGGTTTGCAATGGGAGATAACTCTACATTTACAAATAACATACCATATCTCTCATTCCTGAAGGAGTACACATGTATAGAAACAGGACCTAGGTTTTTTGCAAAACGCAAATGAGCGTCCGTTTTATGGAGAACGCTACACTCCTAGCATGTAAAAGACAAATTGAAGCAGCTCCCAATGAGAAAGCTTGTTTGGAGTGGCAGTTTGTGTTTCATTGAAGGATCATATCTATTCTATCCTCTATTTCTTGAGGCCAGATAATATTCTGCGATGTAGGCAGATTTCAGTGCCACCTTCTTACTTAAATACTTGATTGTACTCACAACTCAATCTACCTCCAGATCTCATAACTCACCTGCCAGCTTCAAATGCTGGGCTTGCCATGGGAGATAACTCTACATTTACAAATAGTACACCATCAGATGGTCTCTGTTGTTTTGGTGATGTGACTTCACATGATACTTGTGCCAACACCCTGAAAGACAAATCTTATCTTACGCCACCACTTTTCATTGAAGTGTCTATACCAAGTCATGAAAGTCAGCAGTCATGTATTTGTGTGTTAAGTTACAGATATCAATTTTGACTCTGTTTCTACAATTTTTTCGATTGGATATAGGAAATGTTCCCACAGTGTGTTGTAGAAATGTTCCCTTGGTGTGTTGTAGAAATGTTCCCACAGTGTGTTGTAGAAATGTTCCCTCGGTGTGTTGTAGAAATGTTCCCACAGTGTGTTGTAGAAATGTTCCCACAGTGTGTTGTAGAAATGTTCCCACAGTGTGTTGTAGAAATGTTCCCAGTGTGTTGTAGAAATTTCCTACAGTGTGTTGTAGAAATGTTCCCAGTGTGTTGTAAAAATGTTCCCACAGTGTGTTGTAGAAATGTTCCCACAGTGTGTTGTAGAAATGTTCCCACAGTGTGTTGTAGAAATGTTCCCACAGTGTGTTGTAGAAATGTTCGCAGTGTGTTGTAGAAATTTCCCTCAGTGTGTTGTAGAAATGTTCCCAGTGTGTTGTAGAAATGTTCCCACAGTGTGTTGTAGAAATGTTCCCACAGTGTGTTGTAGAAATGTTCCCAGTGTGTTGTAGAAATGTTCCCTCGGTGTGTTGTAGAAATGTTCCCAGTGTGTTGTAGAAATGTTCCGACAGTGTGTTGTAGAAATGTTCCCACAGTGTGTTGTAGAAATGTTCCCAGTGTGTTGTAGAAATGTTCCCAGTGTGTTGTAGAAATGTTCCCACAGTGTGTTGTAGAAATGTTCCACCAGTGTGTTGTAGAAATGTTACCACAGTGTGTTGTAGAAATGTTCCCACAGTGCATTGTAGAAATGTTCCCACAGTGTGTTGTAGAAATGTTCCCACAATGTGTTGTAGAAATGTTCCCACAGTGTGTTGTAGAAATGTTCCCACAGTGTGTTGTAGAAATGTTCCCTCGGTGTTGTACAAATGTTCCCACAGTGTGTTGTAGAAATGTTCCCACAATGTATTGTAGAAATGTTCCCTCAGTGTGTTGTAGAAATGTTCCCACAGTGTGTTGTAGAAATGTTCCCACAGTGTGTTGTAGAAATGTTCCCATTGTGTTGTAGAAATGTTCCCACAGTGTGTTGTAGAAATGTTCCCACAGTGTGTTGTAGAAATGTTCCCATAGTGTGTTGTAGAAATATTCCCAGTGTGTTGTAGAAATGTTCCCAGTGTGTTGTAGAAATGTTCCCAGTGTGTTGTAGAAATGTTCCCAAAGTGTGTTGTAGAAATGTTCCCACAGTGTGTTGTAGAAATGTTCCCAGTGTGTTGTAGAAATGTTCCCACAGTGTGTTGTAGAAATGTTCCCAGTGTGTTGTAGAAATATTCCCAGTGTGTTGTAGAAATGTTCCCAAAGTGTGTTGTAGAAATGTTCCCACAGTGTGTTGTAGAAATGTTCCCACAGTGTGTTGTAGAAATGTTCCCAGTGTGTTGTAGAAATGTTCCCACAGTGTGTTGTAGAAATGTTCCCACAATGTGTTGTAGAAATGTTCCCACAGTGTGTTGTAGAAATGTTCCCACAGTAGTGTGTTGTAGAAATGTTCCCAGTGTGTTGTAGAAATGTTCCCACAGTGTGTTGTAGAAATGTTCCCATTGTGTTGTAGAAATGTTCCCACAGTGTGTTGTAGAAATGTTCATACAG
Organism: Bathymodiolus brooksi; assembly: GCA_963680875.1. NCBI lineage: Eukaryota > Metazoa > Mollusca > Bivalvia > Mytilida > Modiolidae > Bathymodiolus > Bathymodiolus brooksi. Next base: position 120,171,873 of record OY804582.1, read on the forward strand.
TGTGTTGTAGAAATGTTCCCACAGTGTGTTGTAGAAATGTTCCCATAGTGTGTTGTAGAAATATTCCCAGTGTGTTGTAGAAATGTTCCCAGTGTGTTGTAGAAATGTTCCCAAAGTGTGTTGTAGAAATGATCCCACAGTGTGTTGTAGAAATGTTCCCAGTGTGTTGTAGAAATATTCCCAGTGTGTTGTAGAAATGTTCCCAGTGTGTTGTAGAAATGTTCCCACAGTGTGTTGTAGAAATGTTCCCACAATGTGCTGTAGAAATGTTCCCACAGTGTGTTGTAGAAATGTTCCCAGTGTGTTGTAGAAATGTTCCCACAGTGTGTTGTAGAAATGTTCCCACAGTGTGTTGTAGAAATGTTCCCACAGTGTGTTGTAGAAATGTTCCTACAGTGTGTTGTAGAAATGTTCCCACAGTGTGTTGTAGAAATGTTCCCAGTGTGTTGTAGAAATGTTCCCACGGTGTGTTGTAGAAATGTTCCCAGTGTGTTGTAGAAATGTTCCCACAATGTGTTGTAGAAATGTTCCCAGTGTGTTGTAGAAATGTTCCCTCGGTGTGTTGTAGAAATGTTCCCACAGTGTGTTGTAGAAATGTTCCCAGTGTGTTGTAGAAATGTTCCTACAGTGTGTTGTAGAAATGTTCCCACAGTGTGTTGTAGAAATGTTCCCAGTGTGTTGTAGAAATGTTCCCACAGTGTGTTGTAGAAATGTTCCCAGTGTGTTGTAGAAATGTTACCACAATGTGTTGTAGAAATGTTCCCACAGTGTGTTGTAGAAATGTTCCCTCGGTGTGTTGTAGAAATGTTCCCACAATGTGTTGTAGAAATGTTCCCACAGTGTGTTGTAGAAATGTTCCCACAGTGTGTTGTAGAAATGTTCCCACAGTGTGTTGTAGAAATGTTCCTACAGTGTGTTGTAGAAATGTTCCCACAGTGTGTTGTAGAAATGTTCCCAGTGTGTTGTAGAAATGTTCCCACAGTGTGTTGTAGAAATGTTCCCAGTGTGTTGTAGAAATGTTCCCACAATGTGTTGTAGAAATGTTCCCACAGTGTGTTGTAGAAATTAAAATGGATTGGTTAAACATTATAACCAATAACAACAGGACCAGTAAATCTGACTCATCATAGGTCTTATGTATCCATTTTACTAGATTGTCATATCACTTTATACTTAATTTGTTGACATTCACTAAGAAATGGACACATAAATGTTCATTTGTATCTACATCTCATATTGAGAATTTGTGTAATGTTTGTATGGAATTGGTATAACTTTCCACTTGTGTTTATCGTGTATGGAATAGGTATAACTTTCCTCAGGTATTTAATGAGTATAATGTGTGTGATGTTGGCATACATTTCCCCTGTGTTAAGGTATACAATCTGTGTGTGGAATTGGTATAACTGTCCGAATGTGTTTAAAGGTGTAAAATCTATATTTATAGGGTTAGGGTATTTAACACCACTTTCAACAATATTTCAGTTATATCGTAGCGGTCAATTTTATTGGTGGAGGAAACCAGAGTACCCGGAGAAAATCATCGACCTGCAGCAAGTCACTGACAAACTATATTTATATATCATTGTAGATATGTTTATGCACATAGAATAATTCATTTGCATTTAATCTTTAAAGATAGACAAATCCATGCCTAATTCTGTTTAAATACTAAATATTTCATTTTAAAGTGGATAAAATAATATGTATTTTCTTTATTTGATCATTTACATAAAAATTGGCAAAATACCAACCTTGTCTGACCAAGGTCAACACGACAGCATCCTCTATCATTACCAAATGCTATTTTCAGTGTTCTGTAATCATATGCTTGTCTTCCATCTAATCTCTACAAAAACAATATACATATTTTTTTAACAATAAACAAACGATATTTAAACTTTGTCTATCATTTGTCTATATTAAACATTGCTTATCCTAAGTTTTGATTCTATACATAGTGGGATGCTTGCAAAAAACTATATTTTCATATCACAATGAACTGGAGCTGAGCTTGAGTGTGGTAGATCGTAGGTTTGAGTCCTGTGGTAGATCGTAGGTTTGAGTCCTGTGGTAGATCGTAGAGTCCAGCACGGATCAAACCAATGATTATAAAATTGAAATTTGCTGCTACTCTACTACATTGTATACTTGCAGAAGTAAGGAAAAATAGCAAGGACTGCTTGATTCAGAATCAGGATAATGTGTCCAAGTGGAGCGAAATGTATACTAGCTGACTGTTGTTTCAGTGAGTTAGCACTATAAAAATCCAATTAAACATGTTGGTCTAGTACAAAGCGAATATCTCATCAAATGTAACTTGTTCTCGCCAAGACATAGCTGAAATATTGCTCATTTGTCACTACACAACAAGTGTTTGACGTTAAGCGGTGGCCTGAAGCCCGTGTCTAGTAAAAATGATATCGGTCTAGTTGTATGGTGTTGCTGGTGGCCCGATTGGTCTAGTGAATTTGAAAGTAGCCAAGTGTAGCTAAATACCTTTTTTGAATGACTCGATGAAAATTTTGAATCGTTAATGTGATAATTTTCTTTTATTTTCATCCAAAAATAGTCGTCGATTTGTTTACTCATAAAAATGACCTTAACCTAATAACTGGTACAGTACAGAAAGGGACATACCGTGTTTGATCACTCCGATAGACATAATTTTTAATCCTTTAGACATATCATCACGGACATAAACCCACTGTGATAGACCTAAAAAGGACCATAAAACAAGGTGGTGGGGATTAAATTCTATGGCTCTCGGTCACCTGTGTGCCGATTGATATTTTACCGCCAATTGAGAGATTAGCGTTACCTGTTCTACCTGTTGACTTTTAATATCGTAAGCCGTAATTATTGCTACTGAAGGATGTATTTTTGACAATTAATTTTGTATCCTCTTGCTGTTAATATTTGACTGTTTGTTGCTTTTCATTGCCAAAGAATGTCTGTCTTGTTATCGTTTTCGTTTGTTTTAGAAAGTTCTACTTTATGACCTCGAGTTCTATATTAAGAATTTTGTTGAAACCGCAACTGAACTTTATCTTGTTTAATTTTAATTTCTCATTTTTTTTCTTCTGTTGGGTCGAATTCAGTATGTATTGAATTATTCGTAAATACGGGCTACTTCATAAATGTATTTTTTGTTTACAAGTTAAACCGCAGGCGCTGTGTTTTGAAGCACGGACTTTGGAAGTGCGGGTTTTGTAGTGAAAGAGCAGACTTAAAATTGATTATTGGTTTATTTTGTGTTTTGGACTTTTACCTCTCGCATTGAAAAAAATTAACAATTCAAGTAAACTGTTTTACACACTTGGCTTGTTACGTAATTCCGTTATAACTTATAGATGAAAATAATTTTCTTTAAAATTGCAAACAAAAACCTATAACAATCCAAATTTACGTAGCCTAATGGCTACAAAATGAACAAAAAGCGGAAAACGAAGAGCATGCTTTTAATTTGTTCCATAAACTTTGGAATTTTTTTGGCTGTATTTTGTCACAAATCTATTGGGTTGAAAGCCAATTAAGATTTGAATTTGAATAAATAAATAAACTGGTGACATTTGATTTTGGTCAGATACTGTGTCAAACATTTGTAGGGGTAAAATCATGATAAAGGTTAATTCCTTATTTCCTTTCACGTTTCTAAACTTTCTGCAGATTAGCCGCTAATTTCCAAAATATATCCGTAAATTTAGTGACTTTTGGACATGTAGTACTTCTTTGAACGATCTGTTTATAAATAATTGTCTCGTTAATTTTTAATCAAATTCTTCAATGACCATATAAAAATTATTTAGTACGTATTTCTACAACGAAAAGGGTTTTCTACAAATATTAAAAAAAAAAAAAAATACCGAACGTATAAAAAATATTAGTGAACTAAAATGTAATATTGAACAGGAAATACGCTTTAAAACGTAACAAATCATGCATATCGCGCATGTGTTTATGAAACTTCATTTGTGCACAAGCCAGGTCACATGTACGCGTGTCAATAAAATACTAGGTGTAGATACGCCATACACAGCCAAGATTAAAAATCTTTGAAACAAATTTGAACAACCCATGATTTCACTGAATTGAAGTCGAATAATCATTTATTATTTACATTTTATTCATCAATTCAAATGAACTCTCCGTTCTCATGCTATTTTCTCGATCTCAGGATTTTATTCCCGGGATTACGTTCAAGGATGTTTTACGTTTTGAGGAAAGAAATAAAAATGTTTTTTTTTAATTCTGAGGGGAATCTGAGACAGTACCTGAAAAAAATAATAATAGGCGATATAAAAACGTAATTTCACCTGTACATCTTATCTGACTAGTTTACCTGTAAAACGACACACTTGATTACAAGATTAACACCTGGTGTTTTATTGCCTCCTGATCACCGACATGAATTAAAATTTTTAATCCCCATCACTCTCCTAGACATGACCACTATCACGGTGATTGATCACGGTATGTCCCTTTCTGTACTGTACCTTCAAATATAGCGATTCGTGGGTACTTAGGCATTTTGATTTCGGCAACCAGTCGTAAGATTCATCTAAACCCATCGCATTTCGACAGGCAATAAAGTACAACGAGTCGTCGTGTTGCAAAGGTATTTGTTGATCGTTAAATGTTCAAACTTGAAAATAATCTTTAACAAGATATAATTTTTACTTTTTATGAGTAAAAATAAAGAAAATCAATATTTTTTAACACTTTCCCCAGTATGAATCGTTACGGATAGTGCTGTCATTATGACTTGTGTTGGTTTTTAGTTGTTTATGTGTTAAAGGGATATTATCTATCACAATCGTAATTTTTTCATACCCAAAATTATTGTCGTTTTCCGTACTGACCTTCATAAAATGAAGATTAACACCGAGTTATGCTGTAAAAGATACAATTTTTTGACAAAAAAGACCCAAAACTATCATTATAGGAATTATTGTCCAGGATAACAAGAATTCAAATCTATTCATATGACCTTCTATGTGAACCCGTCTTGAGCATGCACACTGTTTAGAAACAATAAACAACATGTGGTTCTTGGGCAAAAGAGAAAGTGTCAACGCGTGGAAGAAAGTGGACTTTGACGGATTCAGAGAGAAAGATGAATAGAAGTGAAGTATCTTCCAAATGGAACAAATACAGGATATATGTAGGGGATCAGTTGGACCGTTGGAACGAACTCAAGGAAGTGCTACGCGTCCAAACTTGCACTGAAGTAGCAAAGATTTTGCTTGATAGGTAAGCCGAGCATGTTTTTTCCTTCTTTTCTCAATCGTTTTTTCATATTTTATGAATTTATGATGATGCCTATGATCATTTTCGGTAGATATTATTCAATATATGTAATCTTGCACCTGGCAACAGCAAATTATTGTCAATGAATAGCATAAAACGGCCGTATTTGCGAGGTAAACAAACACGAATTTTAACATCCATGCTGCAGCATTCGGGCTACTGGCATAACAATAGATAAAAATAGATTTGGCCTCGCTCAGGTCAGTGCATAAATGATTAGCTTCCAGTAACGAGGGTCAGCTTTTTTAAATCGAAAAAACAATGTTTCGTAGCGTATTCGCCAATAATTCGGTGTTTAATCTTCATTTTATGAAGGTCAGTACGGAAAACGACAATAATTTTGGGTATGAAAAAATTACGATTGTGGTAGACAATATCCCTTTAAGTGGCAAGACGGTGCTATTCCGGGAAAGAAGTTGAAAAAGCCCTCTAGAACACCAGAGGAGGTGTCACAGGCTAAAAAACAATATGAACAGAAAAGATCAAATGAAAAAAAAAATTCTTCTTTTTCTGGTAAAAATATCTTCGGTCTAGTAACTTTAGCAAGTCACTGGCCCAGATGTCTAGTAGTTAAAAAAGTTTTTGGCAAACACTGCAACAATCACTCACTCACTTAAATAAAAATTATGTTTCATGTCATATCAATGCACTTTCATTACTTATTACCCGAAAGGAGATTTTTTTAACATGGTCTTTTGCCAAAAAATGAAAACGGAAGTCTTGCAATATCAAGAAAAGCATTATTATACATGGTAATGCATTTTTTACAAGATTAACAGAAAATTTGGAAACAGAAAATAGTTACATTTTCCTTTCAGTGTCCATGCATTATATATATCATTGTATTTTGGACTAAACAGATGATTAGCCTATTTATCGCTCACTTCTCAGGTTGCACCTGTTCTTAATATGTCACATTTTAAATTAAAAATTAAATTAATGCTGAATAGTTATACAATTTTAAAAGACAAAGGAACTTTATAATAAAGCACTTATCACTTACAAATGTATCTCACTTCTCAGGTTGCATCTGCTCTTAACATTCTTATATAATTAGAAATGTACTATTTTTAGATATACATATAATTTGTTCAGAATAATGAAAATAACAGGAAATTAATCATGTGTGTTTACATGCTGCAGGGTGAACATCACCATCTTATCAGTCTATCAAATACACATTAAACTCCCCTATCTATCTCAGGCAAGGTGACTATACATGTATATCACAGTATGTGATGAAGTTTGTCAGTGACATACATTTGTACAGCTGATCGGTGGTTTTCTCAGGTTTCATACAACAATAAAACTGACCGCTACTATATACATGTAACTGAAATATTGTTGAAAGTGGCATTAAACAACAGGCATAACCCTAACCTTCTATCTATCTCCCCTGGCTCTGGTGCAAGATAGCAACTGCCATTGATAGTATAAGATCGAGACATCATGTTAAACGAACTCCTGTGCAATGTAGGACAAATGAATTCCAAACATTTTGACACTGGCAGGGCACTGGGCCAGATTCCTGCTAGTGTCAGTGTGTTTGGAAATCAGTCTGGCCTGGGTCGATTTCCAGTCAAATCGGCCTTAGGTCAAATCGGCCCCAAGTCAAAACGGCCTCACAATGAAAGTCAAATCGGCCACATATTTCAAATTGAATAAAAAAAAATTATGTATTAATATGAATTAATATTTTTGGTTAAAAGATTTGTGTATAATTTTATTTTTATTGATGAACAGGTTCTTTTTTAATGGATGAAATTAATTAATTATTAATTTATGACTGATATCCTGTAATTATATAATTAAGTGATTAGTAATTTACACAAAACATGATTGGCGACAATTAGATAACAATCTTTATATTAATAAGGAACATTCTTTGATGATTATTCTCTATTGTCTATTAACTACACTAAACACAAATCAAATTCCTTTAAATAAACAACTTCATATATACCAGAGCAATTGAAAGTTAACGATTAATTATAATTAAGTCCATTTTGAATACGATTGTGACAATGTGGTCTGCATTTGACTAGAAATAAATTAGAATTAGTATTTTGCTGGCACTCACAGTAGCTCGAAATATGTACATTCAATTTCTGGTACAATAAAAATATGGGAAATGGGCGTAATTTGGTGTATATATATATACATGTATGTAACAGTAAATAAAGCACAAATATTAACATACGTTTTTCAAGGCTGTTGAACGATCTTAATCGAATGATTTCGATTTCTGTGATGAAAGTAAAACAAAATACAAATTAAATTCTTTGTATTGATATAATCTTCAAAGAGGTCAGTAGTTATGTCAATCAAAAGTTTCTTTGAAGTTTTTATGAATGTATCGTCAAAATACCAATCAGGTATTGTTGTAATGCAAAATATTTGCATGTAACACCAATCAATCATGGTCGAAATGATCTCTAAACATAGGAGGGGAATAGAGGTCTAGACAGTTATTTGTAATTATTTTTTTTTAACTTTCGCATGACCACTTCAATATTATACGATTTGATCTGGGGCCGATTTGACTGGGGACGATTTGACCTGGGGCCGATTTGACCTGTTACGCCTGGGTCAGTGGGTGAATCACAGGCGCGCGTTTAATACAAAAAAAAAACTACCCCATACACTACATGCGTGCCTGTGGCAGGATGTGGGGTGAATTATAAAATTTCAACTGTCGACTTTCTCCATATACCTTTCTCTCAGACAACGCTTTCCGAATGAATTCCTTTTCGCAATTAGATAAAGGTGTTTCTCTCATTATGACATGACAATGTATGATCAACGTATGTAAACAATAATACTATAGTATCAAAAGAACTTCCCACATGTGGATTTGTTTGTAAAAATCTACGGTAATGTGTTGATTTAACATTAGAAATATCGACAAAGTTACACATATTTTTTTATATATATCATAGAATAAGAACCACAAAGCAAAGAGGATTTTTTATTTAGATTTATTATAGAAATTTTCAATCCCATATTGACAAGTAAATGAAAGGAATTTGTTACCTTGAAGACATTGTGGTATATATTTTATAAATTAAAATCAACACTATATAGAATAAATTAAATTTTTCTTCCGGGATGGACACAATTTACCTTCAAGGGGAAAGATGTCAACATTAATTGTCAGATGACACAAAAATTAACGAAATGGATTTTTCATGCATCTCTAATTGATATGCATTTCTAGTTTTTACCTGATTATGGCAGAAAAGGATATGACAGATATTATAACCAGAAACGAAGGTAAGGACACACAAGAAGCAGCGATTTATTTTTGCATATTGATTTTTATTAATTTTACATAGACACGCCTTGCATAAATTTGTCTATTTCCTATTTCTTTAATTTCCTATTTAGTAAAGATAACATGAAACTATTTAAGTAATGTGAACTTGATATTTTCCTTATATCGACACAGAGCTCCAGATAAGCTGCGTATTTGCGTTTTTTACGCTATGAAAACGGGGTCAGGTCATTATTCCGACAGCCCATTGCTCCGACGTCCCATTATTCCGACAGCCCATAGCTCCGACAACCCATTTCTCCGACAACCCATTTCTCCGACAACCCATTATTCCGTCAAAAATGGTTAAAAGTAGTATAATTATCTTAAAACCTGTTGTTTTTCTTCTATGCTTAACAGAAGACTGACTTTAATCTTTAATATTCGGTAAAAAGCTCCTGAGAGCTTGTGTTTATTGTTATACAAAAACCGAATTCAAATAAAGTTTTCTTATCTTATCTTATCTTAATCTTTATACTCACTGGGCGGATTGTTTCTGTATTAAACTAAAGGGTAAATATGGGGTCAAAGTCAAATGTCATGGTGCTTGCAGATTCCTTACATCATGACGACATGAGAAATATCAGTACCAATTTCGGATGGTCTAACACTGCTACATTTTGGATTTAATCATGAAAAGTTTACACCGCCACCGTTACGCGAGAAGACACACAAATTATTGGAGGGGGGGGGGGGTCAATTTCTTGCCCTGATTTTTACCGGAAAAAAAATCTGTCCGGACGGAAATCCCAGACCCCGCCCCCGTCCGTCCATAAACCTTGTAACCCTTCAAAACCGTCCAAAGTATTTTTTTTTATTAAACTTTACACAAAGGAGTACACCATATGTAGATGTGCATGAAATAATTATAACGGTTTGTTCTGACATTAACGGTTGCATTTAGGATACAGAGGGCGGAGGTAACCATTGTGAGTGAGCTAGTCTAGTTTGATCCTGGATCTGGAGAAAAAAAATGCCATTACCGTACATTATGATTAATACAATAACAAAATTCCATAAATTCCAGGAGGGGGGGGGGCTAAAATTAAATAATTAAGATTTAATTTTAAGCAAAATTCGGTTGTTATCGGGAGTATCACGTCTTGACTCCCACAATTTGTGACCGGAGAGACACTGCCTTATGCTGTTCAACCGTATTGCGTTTTCTAATACGTTTTAGATACATTGTAAACCGATGAATGCCTCCTTCACATGTACATTTAATGCCCATTAAATGCGCATCGCATGCTCTAAACACTTCACACCTATGACAAGGAGTTTTCAGTTGGCATAAGTTACGACTAATAATACTATTTTTTGCATGTAGAGAAAATGTAAATATTTTTACGTAAATAATGGAAATTTCAAACGTTTTGACGTACGTGTGAAGGCATTAACCGTGTTGGATGCGCATTCAATTCGCATTAAACGTACGTGGGAATGCAGAATAAATGAACGTGTGTGGAAGCGGCATAATGCATATTAGCCGCTTATGTTGGTTGCCAATCGTGCTTCAACAGAAGTGATCGATGTATTTATTGACCTGAACAAGGGAACTGTCTACCTATCTTCGGAGCTTTTTCCATTCTTCTGCATGTACATTGTGCTCCCTTTCTCTCCTTTTCTACATATGTCCTTCTTCAATTCTTAACTCTCCTCGCTTCCATGCGTATTGCTATCTTCCGTCATTTTGTCTTTCTCATGCTTCTCCCGGTTCACACTTTTTTCCTTCACTCCTCTTTTCTTCAATTTTTAACTTTCCCCATATCATAATTGCCTTGAGCGGGGATGTACAGCCTAGGATAAAAAGCTCCTTTTCCTATCCAGAACATTCTGTCTAGGCTATGGTCCGTCAAGATTAGCCTGACCGACGGACCATCCTGTTGGATACACCTGGTTAAACCATGGATTTGTGGATTGAGTTCTATTTTGCATTGTCGGAAAAATGGGCCGTCGGAGTAATGGGCTGTCGGAATAATGGGCCGTCGGAATAACGGGCTGTCGGAGCAATGATACGCACCCATGAAAACGAGTAAAAACGCATGTATTATCAGATCAGAGTGTACACATTACGCATGCATATTGCTGTGTAAGCAAACTTTCCAAATTCGGAGCGTACTTGTACAGTCGTGTACATAACAATACATTTTTGTCTTTGAGAAATTTCCTGTAATTACCTCCCTTTATACTTTTCGAAGGAGAGAGCGCATACATCCGAGGGGTACCGAATGTTTGCCTTTCTAAGCATCGATGTCAAAAGAGATCTGATTGGATGTTTACGATAAATCATCCAATCGTGGTCAATATTACAAATAAATGCGGTTTACGTAATAAGTAAGAACTAAAACGAAAGTAAATTTGGGAACACGTTATTCGTTGAAAATGAGCAAGAACATGAATAAGCGTGCTACTAAGCACAAGAGCGCTATGGAAAATTATATACTTAAGTTCCTGACAGTTTCATCTGTGTCTAGTAACAGTATAGTTAAAGGAATCATTGATGACATTATCAAAACGGCTGTGAAAACTGCCGACGTCGACGAGCAAAAAAAAAAATATTTACAACAATCGTGTCAAATTAAACAGAGATATACATTTCACTTGCATCCTGCATTTATTGAATAACATGTGTGTCAAACATAATTTTAAAAGTGTACATGTAAGCAATCTTTTCTGAAGTAGAGAGTACAACAGCACAAAGGAAATATGCAAATACCCATCATTTTCAAAATTAGGGGGTAATTACCCTTTGGAGCTCTGTCGACAAATAATTAATATTTTCAGGGTCAAACCACAAATTAAGCAATGGTAAAAATAAAGGTTATTTAAATTATTTTTGGACCGTCTGAATAGGGTACCTATAAAGTGCGAAACGAAATAGAAACGAAACGAAATCAACGAAAACGAAACGAAATCAACGAAATGGAAACGAAATGAAACGAAATCAACTAAAACAAAACGAAATAGACTGATATGAAGAAAATATTTTTATTTGTGTTTGTGTGTGTGTCAGTATTTATGAATTATAAAGTTTCTGGAGTGGGCATATAGAAAAAAGGGGGATATGAGGGGGATTTTCATAGATTGGGATATTGAGGGTTCATTTTTCGTCTGATTTTATTACGTTTTTCGTTTGTATTCTTCATAAATTTGCCTTTTCGCAAATCATACAGGATAGTCTTGAGTTTCAGATTCTGGGCACTATTTGACTACTGGATTTTCCCCACTTGTTACGTTTAATCCCCATGCACACCCCCCCCCCCCCCCCCCCCCCCTATTTGTCAATATGACGGAACTATTAACGACTGACATACAAGTGAGAGGTTTGACCCACAATCTTCTTGGGAAATGCCTGTACCAAGTCGGGAATATGATAGTTGTTTTCTAGTTTCACATTTGGTCATGTCTTAGATTAGAGAATTTACATGTACCGATTGTTTTTATACTTGGTAACGTCTTAGGGTTAGACGAGTGGCATGTGCCTATCTGCCATTTTCCTGGGAAAATGCCTGTACCAAGTCAGGAATGTGTTGGTTTTCAGTTGTTCCGTTGATTGAAAACTCAGATGGTTGAGCTTCTTATCGGTTTTGTCTGTTTTTGTGGACTTTCCCTTTAGAATGCGCCTTGGAGTACGGTACCATTGTTATTACCTTTATTCGGTAGTGTGCCAACAGATCTGGCGTAATGTCTTACCGTTGTTCTTTCCGAGATATACAGGGGTCAAAAAGACCCAACACTATTAACGTTTTATTTTGAAGAACTAAAAAAAAAACAACAACAACAAAACAGAACGTACAATGAGCCCCCTCCTTACAGAAGAACTTCTGGAAAAAATAATGCTTGCAAAAACTAAACATAAGAAACTCTGGAAGTTTTATTGAAATCCATTGTGTTGTTTAGGAAGAGTTATGGATAACGCAACAGTATCCTTTCTCTATTGTATATATAGCCTTAAATGACAAAGTCCAAAAGTGAAGAAATTTTAGCAAGAACTGTTAAAATGGGAAAACAAAAATAGAAGGTGCACAATGCCATTTGGTACTAAAGAATTCATGAAATTAATTAACCTTGCCATATGGTATTAAAGATTTCCTGTAAGATTCATTCCATTCCATCAAGTTGTTAAGGAGGAATTGCATAGGCACTCATGGACAAACAGACATATACTATATACCCCCTCCCACTGGTTAGCGGGGGGTATAAAAAATATGTGCCGTATCAAATTTTATTTATACCGGATGTTGTTTTTTTGGAGGGGGGGGGGGGGGTTAATGAAAAGGGATCAAAGGGAAAAAAGGTACTTTTACAAGATATGTAGATTTTTTTAAAATTTTTAAAGTAAATTTTTGATAGGATTTGTATACCTCCGCCAAAAAAAGATTGGGGTATATAGGACTTCTGCCGTTCGTTCGTTTGTCCGTCCGGTCGTCACACTTTTTCGTCTCTCCGACACAATTTTAAATTTTGCTCGAACAGGGTTATTTATTAGTGAACTTTAACTACTGCATTTCTGTTATTTTAATTCCTCTCCTTTCAACAGACTTGAAGTTGCTCTTATGGTTCCCAAATTTAAAAGAAGCCACTAAGTGAAAAGGACAGACTCCCGCTGAATAAATGCATAGTATTCTTGTTCAATGGTGATCAAATCCTGTCCTCTCCTGATGAAAGACAGACATGTGTGGGAAGTAGTCTAGCATCGTAATTGTGAAAATAGGTTTGATTTCTTTAAGGCCCCTATTATTTTTCCTTCCATTTTCTATTTCGTTTTGTTTTCGTTGATTTCGTTTTGCTTTCGTTGGTTTCGTTTTCATTTCGTTTTGTTTTTGTTGATTTCGTTTCGTTTTCGTTGATTTCGTTTTGTTTGGTTTCGTTTCTATTTCGTTTCGCACTTTATAGGTGCCCGTCTGAATATGTACAGAGACGTGCCAAAAGTATTCGGTCACTGTAATTTTTTACTATATATTTCATATAAAACCACAATTTTTGAAAACATTATTCCAAAGTCAATTCTTGTTCGATTTTGATGAAATTTTTACCAACAGAAGTAGAAGCGAGAACGTACGTAGTTTTCTGTGATTATTTTAAAATATTTTTTGGGAGCACAGATATTAAATGTTCATGATTTAAACACAAACTTAAATTATTTGTCTTCAAATGTACTATCATTGTATTGTATTTTTGACGTTCAAAATTTAGTTTTGTGTTTAAATCGTGAACTCATAAAAAATATAGATTATAAATTTATGCTAAAATTACAGTGTAAAACTACATTTAATTCTGTTTTTGTTGGTAAAAAAATCATCAGAATCGAACAAGAGTCGACTTTGGAATAATGTTTTTAAAAAATGTGGTTTTACATGAAATATATAGTAAAAAATAACAGTGACCGAATACTTTTGGCACGTCTTTGTACTTCAGTCTTTGTCATTTTGGCTGCAAATTCTTGGTCATTCTGTTTGGCTACCTACATGTATAAAGTGCGAAATGAAACAAAATGAAACCAACGAAAGCAAAACGTGCACAATACCATTTGGTACTAAAGAATTCCTGAATGAACCTTGCCATTTGGTACTAAAGATTTCCTGTAAGATTCATTCAATTCCATCAAGGTGTTGAGGAATTGCATAGGCTGTGAGGGACGCACAAACGGACATATACTATATACCCCCACTATCAGTGTTTTCATTTGAAGCCGGGAACTGCCACATTTCACCGGCTATTGCTATTAAATCCCTGGCTATGAACTTTCCAAGCATGGGTTTTAATGTTAAAAAATAAATTGCGTTGTCTTTTCTATTTTAATTCTGTAAATTTGTCATTTGCAGACACATACTCTCGGAGTGAACAAGGGATTTATAATTCGGCGACTGAAAACAAATCTTAGTGTTTGAACTTGGCTACGATTTGACCTTAATTTCATGTATGAAAAAGTGCAGCTGTGACTAAGAAACGAGTCGGCCATTTTTTTACTTTCGGCCCAAAATCCTCGTCCCATTTATGAGATTTCAATCACTTCCGGATTTTTTCTAACGGTTTCGTTTACTTCAGAGGATAAATATATGTATGCTATGAACAAAGGCTGAAGAAGTGAAGAATTAATTATTTATTATGTTAAAATAGTACGATTCACAGTAGGAATAATAAATAAAAGTTTAATTATTCCAACGGAAGATTGGAGGCCGACTAGCTTTGGTCCGATTGACCTTGATATCACGACCTAGCAGCAGAAATAAATTTTGGACTTTTGTCCAAAAAAGCAAAACGGTGATTAAAATAATTTGATTTAATTGATTGAAAGAGTGAAGGAAATATAACCCACTTTTATGCTTTTTATCAAAGTAAGCAGGGTTTGATCTTGTAAAGTTGTATCAGTATGGAGAAAAAAAAGGGGTGGGGTCCTCACGAATATACGATGAGCACAAGTCCTCCGTCCCAAGACCAGTAAAACTTTGTTCAGACCAGTAATTATTTTTAGTTTTTATTTAGAACTACATTGTATTTAAGAATAAATGCAGGAATTTGATTCAGACCAGTAAATTCAAAGGTTCATTTTGGGGACTGGGCTAGTTGGGGTATAAGATGCCACATGCATTCCTTTCAAGTTCTGATGTCGTTGTCCAGTCATTTTAAAGAGTCCATTGCCTGAAATTATTTTGATTTTCAGTTTGATGGCATGGGATATACATGTAAATGCATTAACATGAAAAAGGTCTCCGTCTGTCAAACTATAGACTATCTGCAGATCTCGAGAATATAAGGAACTGACTGATCCCCTTCTGAAGCACATGAGTTCCCCCGTAAAATATTTTATGGGGGTTTGTTTCATTTGTGATTGTATATTTTCAACAAAATAAAAGTTTATTGAAATGTATGAGTCTTTGACTACTTTCATTCTTCATTTTGTATTGATACTGGTTTTGTGGTTAACCACATTAACAATCAGATCAAATCAAATCAAATCAAAAAGTTTTATTTAAAGTCGGTACATTTTATAACAGTAAAACATAAGCTCTCAAGAGCTTTTCAAACCGACATGCATAATAAAATTACATAAATTAAATACAGCACAATAAAACATGTCATACAATACAAAATTAATATATATCCAGATAATATTTATGCATACATTTCTGTGTTTTGACTTCTGGACCCCTACAGCCAGTGCACATGTGGCAAGTGCCTCTCTGTGCACTTACTGTCATAGGACCAGAAGTCAAAACAGAAAATAGATGCAGACATTTATAGCACCCATTACAGATACAAGTACATTCATGCAAATTAAAGCAGTCTATAATTAAGCAAATAAGCAAATTAACTCAAAACACATATAAAATATTCATGTACTTCTAAAACATATTTTAAAAATATTTTAGAAATATTCTAAAAACATTTCAAAAATATTCTAAAAATATCTTAAAAATATTCATGCAGAAATAGCCAAGCACTAGAATAAAGCACAAGTTAAACTGAAAAGTATACAAAGCAAGAAGGCAGCAGTAAGGCAAATTTCATGCAATGTCTATTCTAGAAAAAAATTAATACTAGCAGCAAGCCTTGCAGCAGCACGAGTTGCCATTCCATGAGTTTATTAAATTTTTGAATTGATTAAAAGATGTTTGTGTTCTAAAATGGTTTGGCAACTCGTTCTACAGTTTAGCAGCAGCATATCGAAAGGATTTTAGACCATACCTTGTTGTTCTTACTGAAGGAATTTCTGTAATGATGTCGTACCTAAAACAATATTTAGTATCTTTAATTTTGATTAAGTCATGTAAATATGAAGGACTTTCTTGATGTAAAATTTTATAAACCTCAATGGCCATAGTTCTCAGCCTTCTCACTTTTAATGTTGGAAGGTTAGATACTATTAACAAGTTTTCATATGTACCATTATAATCATTATAAATAAATCTTAGTGCTCGCTCCTGAATTTTTTCTATTTTATTTGTATTGGCTTCACTACAAAAGTGCCATGAAAGTGGACAGAAGTTAAAGTTAGACAATATGAATGAATGATATATGGTTAATTTACCCAACTTATTTGAATATTTACCTAGCCTTTTTAACACATTTAACTGCCTAGATGCTTTTTTACAAATGTTTGAAATATGAGAATTAAATTTAAGTTCAAAATCAATTATAACACCTAGTAATTTTACTTCTTTTGCGCATTTAATTTTATTTCCTGCTAAATCAAAAACAATATTTTTATCCATTGATTTTTTGCCAATAGCTAGGGCCTGAAATTTATCAGGACGTGCCTTCATCTGGTTACATGAAAACCATTCTATTAATGCCAAACTGTCTTTTTTTAAATGTTCTACTACTTTATCAATATTATCATCTGAGTGTTGTCGTCTGCATAGTTATAAAGTGTGCTGCTTGTGGTAAAAAGAAAAATGTCATTTAAAAAGATGTTGAATAGTACAGGTCCTAGAATTGAACTGGTACGCCTTTGTAGATGTCTTGCCAGTTACTTAGTGTGGTACCAACTTTGACGCATTGTTTCCTGTTAGTAAGGTAGTTTTCAATTAACTGTAATGCAGATTTTGACATGCCATATGCTTCAAGTTTGAGTAATAATAATTTGTGTGGTAGGCAATTCTTGAATATTACTTGCTTTTGAAAGTTCTTTTCTGTTATTAAAAAAGTTAAATGCATACTTTATTTGCTAATCTTAAGAGAGAAATTACATTAAGAATATAGAAAAGGCTAGCAAATTAACAAGTATATTCTTTAAATGTGCATTTAATATGATAATATAAGCTTTAAGATAAGAAATTCCTATAATGATACTATTTTAGTTATTCAAAAACTGCAAAGAATCTGAATATTGATATAGCTTCATACTATGTCAAGGAAATGAAACAAACACCAATATTATCAAATCTTTATTTTCAATAGTACATAATCATAGGGGAAGTCCATATTTCTTTTCTGAATGATCAACTTTATTTCTACCAAACTAATTTGTCTTTGACCTGAAAAAATGCAGAACCATGTGACATCTTTCTAAGAAATAACAATGGAAAATGACTGATGGTTGTTAATCTTGAGAAATCATTCTCAATGCACTACTAGTACGTACTAGTCTAATGAAAAATTGTTCAATGGTCAAGAAAATCCTGATAATCCTGTCTGACTCTCGGTCGAATTTTCTCTCCGTCTATAAGTATAATTCTAAAATCTCTCCCAATCAGAATGTGTAGTGAAAACACTGGCTATCTAGCAGGGGGGGATAAAAGTATGTGCTGTAGCAAATTTTATGTACACTGGAAGTTTTTTTTTGGGGGGGGGGGGTTTGGGTTTTTTTTTTTATGAAAAAGGGATCAAAGGGGAAAAAAGGTACTTTTACAAGATATTAATTTATTTTTATTTTTAAAGTTAATTTTTGATAGGATTTTTATACCCCGCCAAAAAAAGATAGGACTTCTACTGTTCGTTCGTTTGTCCATCCGGTCATCACACTTTTTCGTCTCTCCGACACACTTTTTAATTTTGCTCGGACGGGGGTATCTATTAGTGAACTTTGACTACTGCACTTCTGTTTTATATTGATTCCTCTCCTTTCAACAGACTTAACGTTGCTCTTATGGTTCGCTAAATTAAAAGAAGCCACTAAGTCAAAAGAACAGACTCCCGCTGAATAAACGCATAGTATTCTTGTTCAATGGTGATCAAATCCTGTCCTCTCCTGATGAAAGAAATACATGTTTTGTATCTCAGCATGTTTTATTATAACACAAGTTATGAGACAGATTTATAAAAGCAATAATTGCTTGTTTCTGAATCCTGTCTGTATTTACTATGTTTGATGTACTGTATATTCTAATTATTTTCTAAATAAATATTGTTTAAATTAACACAAGTTAAGCTAATTTGTGACATCCTTTCTTGTGCCAGAGAAAATATTTTTACTTGTATAATTTGACCAGGCTAGCTTTCATTTAAAAATATAAAAGGATGTTTTCATATAAATTTGGCTAATTATGACTTTGTTGTTTTTAACATATCTTTAACATATTCCCTTTTTTATAATTTTTTTTTAATAAATCATTTTTTTTAGATTACATAATAACTTCTTTTTGCATTGGTGATATAAAATTAATTTACATATATTTGAAACAATTAATTATTATAAATATAAGTTGTAATTACTATACATATATTTTTATAATAACTTCTGGCTTTATTTTCAGCGATGAAAGGTCGGAAACAGACTGATTGTTTTTGTCAGTAAATATTCAAATATATCAGTTAGAGCAGGGCTAGAAATTAACTTTTTTCACCACGAGCAAAACTTTGCTAGTTGCAAAAAAATCAACTAGCAAACATACTGATCTGACTAGCATCCAAACTTAACACAAAATTTATGCTTCATATCAATATAAGTGTGTTATAATAAAATAATTAAAACAGTAAAGATTGAACTAAGTCACAAAGTGCCTCTCTCTGGTAATATTGAACTAAGTCACAAAGTGCCTCTCTCTGGTAATATTGAACTAAGTCACAAAGTGCCTCTCTCTGGTAATATTATATTGTGAAAGTTGTCTTAGTCTATTGAACATGTTGAAATGTTTTTTAAATTTGCATAACAGAATGTACAATTTTTTGTCTCCTTTTTAGCTCACCTGACCCAAAGGGTCAGGTGAGCTATTGCCATCACTTGGCGTCCGTCGTCGTCGTACGTCGTAAACTTTTTCAAAAATCTTCTCCTCTGAAAGTACTAGACCAATGGAAACCAAACTTGGTCTGAATCATTACTAGGGTGTCTAGTTTCAAAATTGTGTCCTGTGATGCCGTGCACCAACCAACATGGCCACTGTTACTAAAAATAGAACATATGGTAAAATTGCAGGTTTTTGGTAATAACTCAAAAACCGTTAATAATATCAAAAATCTGACATGGTATAAAAATGATCAGCACATCAAGATCTACCTACCCTGCAATTTTGAAGTAAATCTGATTACCCATCTTGGAGTTATTGCCCTTTTTTCATCAAATTTGTAAAATTTTAATACTTTTCGTCTTATATTTCAAAAACTATAAGAGATAAAGGTTAACTTTAAATTGCAAAAATGTGCGGCATATCAAGATCTACCTACCCTGCAATTTTGAAGTTAATCCCATTGCTCATTTTGGAGTTATTTCCCTTTTTTCATCAAATTTTCAAAATTTTAATACTTTTCGTCCTTTATTTCAAAAACTATAAGAGACAGATGGTAAGTTGAAACTGCAAACATGTTCAGCATGTCAAGATCTACCTACCCTGCAATTTTGAAGTAAATTTGATTACCCATCTTGGAGTTATTGCCCTTTTTTCATTTTAATACTTTTCGTCTTATATTTCAGAAACTATTTAGAGATAGATGTTAAGTTTATTGCAAAAATGTGCAGCATGTCAAGATCTACCTACCCTGCAATTTTGAAGTAAATCCCATTACCCATTTTGACCGATTATGCAAATTAGAAAAAAGGGGGGATGAAATTAAAAAAAAATCTTCTCTGAAACTACTGAGCCAATCTCAACCAAACTTTGCTGAAATGATCCTTAGGTGGTCCCCTTTCAAAATTGTGTCCGTCAGCACCGTCCTGTATCCAAGATGGCCGCCATTACTAAAAATAGAAATTTCTTCAAATGGCCAAAACTGCTCTATTTTAAGCCAGAAAGTGCCCAAATTTGAAGTGTATAAGCATAATGATGAGCTTTTTAGCATATATTATGGGATTTTTTATGAACTTTGAACTTTTACCGATTTTGACCGATTATGCAAATTAGAAAAAAGGGGGGATGAAATTTAAAAAAAATCTTCTCCTCTGAAACTGTTAGGCCAATCTCAACCAAACTTTGCTGAAATGATCCTTAGGTGGTCCCCTTTAAAAATTGTGTCCGTCAGCGCCGTCCTGTATCCAAGATGGCCGCCATTACTAAAAATAGAAATTTCTTCAAATGGCCAAAACTGCTCTATTTTAAGCCAGAAAGTGCCCAAATTTGAACTGTATAAGCATAATGATGAGCTTTTTAACATATATTACGGGATTTTTTATGAACATTGAACTTTTACCGATTTTGACCGATTATGCAAATTAGAAAAAAGGGGGGATGAAATTAAAAAAAAATCTTCTCCTCTGAAACTACTGAGCCAATCTCAACCAAACTTTGCTGAAATGATCCTTAGGTGGTCCCCTTTCAAAATTGTGTCCGTCAGCGCCGTCCTGTATTCAAGATGGCCGCCATTACTAAAAATAGAAATTTCTTCAAATGGCCAAAACTGCTCTATTTTAAGCCAGAATGTGCCCAAATTTGAAGTGTATAAGCATAATGATGAGCTTTTTAACATATATTACGGGATTTTTTATGAACTTTGAACTTTTACCGATTTTGACCGATTATGCAAATTAGAAAAAAGGGGGGATGAAATTAAAAAAAATCTTCTCCTCTGAAACTACTGAGCCAATCTCAACCAAACTTTGCTGAAATGATTCTTGAGTGGTCCTCTTCCAAAATTGTGTCCGGCATTTCAGAACACCGACCAAGATGGCCGCCACAGCCGAACTTAATTTAACATAGGACCCTATGGGAAATTCCCATAAAAATATTTTTGTCTGAAACCA
This sequence comes from Bathymodiolus brooksi, assembly GCA_963680875.1. NCBI lineage: Eukaryota > Metazoa > Mollusca > Bivalvia > Mytilida > Modiolidae > Bathymodiolus > Bathymodiolus brooksi. The sequence goes on from OY804582.1 coordinate 120,193,112, forward strand.
TTTGCTCAATAAGAACAAAATTTTGATGAAATAGTCATTGGATGGTTCTCTTCCAAAAATGTGTCTGGCGGTTTGACCCTTCTATCCATTTTTTTTTTTACCTGCAATTTTGAAGTAAATCTGATTACCCATCTTGGAGTTCTCGACCTTTTTTCATCCAATTTATAAAAAAAAATTAATACTTTTCGTCTTATATTTCAAAAACTATAAGAGATAAAGGTTAAGTTAAATTTCCCACAGTTAAAAATGTGCGACAGCTGTGAAGAGTTATTCCTCTTGAAATGCATATTTTTGTTGACTCACTGCTTTTGGTTACTCAAATAATCAAAGGGAAGCAACTCTATTACAAAATGTGAAGTAGGAAAAGCTAAATTTTGAGAATCATTGACATATATGTTTTTTTACAGCAATTTTGATAACTTACATTAAAGGGGGAACCCCTGCCCACATTTTTTTGTAGAAGGGGTCTGCAATGACGAAGGCTACATTTGTAAAAAATTTTTACCGAAGTTATCAAGTTTTATTGACTGATGTTGTTATTATACCCAGGTGAGCTATACAGGCTCCTGGGAGCCTCTAGTTTATTAAAACAGTATAAACTAGTTATTTAAATTTTAGACAGAGCTAAAAATTCTGTTCAATCAAATATTTCAAGTCGTCAGTTTTGTGATCTATTTTTAAAGTGTTCTAGTAACATTTTTTTTTCTATTTCAAGGCGAGAGTTCTTATTTTGAGTATATATAGACATATACTTAATAGCAGTTCTGTAGGAAAATGAAAGCTTTAAAACTATGAATGAAACTATAAACCTTTGGAAACTGTTCTTTTGTTGTACTAGGATTTCCAGATCCTCGAGCTCAGACTGATAGTAATGAAACTCCCCATCTCAGACAAACAAAATATTGTCAAACAGAGCGACATTTATATGAAATTGTATCAGTCAAAAAACAAAGCAGATATTAGCCTACTCACAACAAACGATTACATATTTACTCTTAGTCACAGTCAAAATATAAATCTACCTGAAACTCGACATACTTCTTATTTTTTTAAATATCATGCCCATTTCGTTCTGACATTTTTCTGACGACTGGATACTTTAACTGGAAAATCTATTACCAAATTTGTTTTAGAAATCGGGAACCAGAATGGTTTTTCAGATATTTCTGGGCTTTACATATGGTCAATATAGACCACTTGTGCTTGCCCCTAACATCTATTACAAGACATTATGTATGTGATCAAACAAAAGTACAAATTTTCACATTTGAATTTGTTTCATATTTGAATCTGAATGCATGTTTTTTTACAACTAGCAAAGTTCTGCTAATAATAATTTTATTCACTAGCAAAATAAAAGCAAATCAATATTTCAACTACATGTAGCAATTTGCCTGTGTGCTAGTGTTAATTTTTAGCCCTGAGTTAGAGTTATCTTTCTTTGTTACTTTTTGGACCGATTGAAAATCCAAGATGGCCACCAGCGGGGGACATAATTTAACATAGCGACCCTATGGGAAATATGTAAAACAAACTTCTTCTCAAGAACCACTGGATGGATTGGAACCATACTTGGCAGAAATGTTCCTGACAAGGTTCTGATCAATTGTTGTTACTTTTTGTTCCGATCGGTTATCCAATATGGCTGCCAGGGGCCATAATAGCCTCTGATTGGCTGAAATTTCAAAGATCTTCTTCTCCGATACTACATGTACATGGAGGATGGAATTGAAAATTGTCATGAATGATCATGGGAAATATGTAAAACAAGCTTCTTCTCAAGAACCACTGGATGGATTGGAACCATACTTGGCAGAAATGTTCCTTGCAAGTTCCTTATCAAGTGTTGTTTCTTTTTGTTCCGACCGTCCTCTGTTCAAGATGGCTGCTGTTACTAAAAATAGAAATTTCTTCAATTGACCATGGCTGCTTTAGTACAAGTCAAAATGAGCTCAAAATTTAACTGTAGCTACATGTACATGGCAAGGAGTAGTTTAGCATATATTCCAGGTTTTTCTGTGAAATTTTTCTTTCAGCCGATTTATACCGATTATGCAAATTAGGCATATTTTGATAAAAGATCACATTTAAATCTTCTCCTCAGAAACCGCTGAACCAAATTAAACCAAACCTGGCAGGGATGGTCCCTGAGTGGAACCCTTTCAAAATTGTGACAGACAGCCCCGCCCTCCATTCAAGATGGCTGCTGTTACTAAAAATAGATTTTTTTTTCAATTGTCCATTGCTGCTTTAGTATAGGTCAAAATGAGCTCAAATTTTAACTGTAGCTACATGGCAAGGAGTAGTTTAGCATATGTTCCAGGGTTTTTCTGTGAAATGTTTCTTTCAGCCGATTTATACCGATTATGCAAATTAGGCATATTTTGATAAAAGATCACATTTAAATCTTCTCCTCAGAAACCGCTGAACCAAATTAAACCAAACCTGGCAGGGATGGTCCCTGAGTGGGACCCTTTCAAAATTGTGACCGACAGCCCCGCCCTCCATTCAAGATGGCTGCTGTTACTAAAAATAGATTTTTTTTTTCAATTGTCCATTGCTGCTTTAGTATAGGTCAAAATGAGCTCAAATTTTAACTGTAGCTACATGGCAAGGAGTAGTTTAGCATATGTTCCAGGGTTTTTCTGTGAAATGTTTCTTTCAGCCGATTTATACCGATTATGCAAATTAGGCATATTTTGATAAAAGATCACATTTAAATCTTCTCCTCTGAAACCGCTGAACCAAATTAAAGCAAATTTGGCTGTCATGGTCCTTGGGTGGTCCCTTTTCAATATTGTGTCTGACAGTGCCACCCTCCATTCAAAATGGCTGCTGTTACCAAAAATAGAAATTTCTTTAGTTGTCAATTTCTGCTTCATTACAAATCAAAATGAACTCAAATTTTAACTGCAGCTACATGGCAATGAGTAGTTTAACATATATTCTGGGTTTTTCTGTGAGATTTTTTCAGCCAGATTATTCCGTTTAGGAATATTATGAGATAAATTCACATCAAAATCTTTTGCTCAGAAATTTGAGTTAAAATGATCTTTGGGTGGCCCACTTTCAAAATTATGTGTAACACCCCCATTTTCTATCAACTTTCGATGTCAAAGGTGAGTGATTACAGGCTCCTGGGAGCCTCTAGTGTTAATATTGGTGGAATAGTTGACAATCACTGTTTAATCTTTCTTATTTCATTAATGTTGATGATTATCCTTAATGATAAAAAAAAAATATCTTGTTGTATTAATCATTATTGTAAAAATATTTATGTTCGTGGAGGTTCATTCAATTGTTGGTAGTGTCTGTCTGATTAGAATAATCTGTTGTCTTCATTGATTTTGTCTCCAATTACTTGTCACTATAATTACTTCAACAGTATAAATAGTATATGGCGATGCATGTGTCCGTTTTAAGGTTTAGCTTTGGCATTGACGTTGATCATGACTTACTTCTTGTAGTGTACATTCAAGAGATTTTAAACATCAAGGGACTTTTATTTACAGTTTATTGTGATTTAAAAGGTAGATTTCGGTAGGTTTGGTCAAGTTTTGCTAACTATGTAAATAGAAAGAGCTTATTTTTTTCAGAATATTTTTTTTGGTCATTACAGGTTTTTTTTTCGAATACTTGCATCATACAATTAAAAATATACTCGTTATTTTTTCTTGTAATTTAGATATGGAAAGTCTTGAAAAATTATTGATTTATTGATTGATTGATGTTTAATGCCAACTTTAGCAGTATTTCAGCTATATTGTGGTGTTGAAAAATTATTTAATAATGTTTCCCATAAATATATGAAATAAAAAGATCTTAATTTCATGCATTATGTACAAAAAAATAAGAAATAATTTTTTTAAGACATACATTGCTGCTTTTGCCAAAATATTAATTAATAAAGATATATTTGAACATTTTAAGAATGGTCGACTGACAGAGTTGGGTAAGGGAATCGGGATAAATTTATAATTAAAAAAAATAGGAGACAGATTTATAAAAGCAATAATTGCTTGTTTCTGAATCCTGTCTGTATTTACTATGTTTGATGTACTGTATATTCTGATTATTTTCTAAATAAATATTGCTTAAATTAAAAAAAATATGAACACCTTTTGAGATTTTTTTTGAGGGGGTGGAGAGGGGGGGGGGAGAAAAGATGTGTGATGGTCAAGCTTGTTATTTCTTGTTAACTTGTATCCTAATACTTGCCACAGAAAGACCTACCTGTCACATTGTGTCCTTTGAGAACTGTAACTTTAATTTGATAATTTTATTTTTGTTTCCACAGACAATTATCTCAAGTCCATCAATAGACTCTTTCAGAGAACAGCTAACATCTGCTGTTCTCTTAAACATTTAAATTTCAAATACAATTGTACATAGTTTCACGACTGCCTATCTCCAAAATCACAACATTCGGTTGTGAAAAAGAAAACGTGAGAGGTATATCCGGTTGTGATTAAAAGGAAAGAAACACGCCGCTTCAGAAGGTAGGTACTCCTAGAAATTGATACCGTTAGTTTTCTTATCATAATAACCTTTTTTCTCAAAAGAGGAGAATGTGATCAGCCGTGATATAAATTAAAGTTTATGAAACAGCCAATTTCATTTCTATATTTCGTAAAACTTGAGCAGCATTTAATTTTCAGTATGTAATAAGGGGACTTTTTTAGTTTTGTTCACAACACGGAGGTCGTACAAAGACATTATGACGATAAGATATGCATTTTTTAATGATATTTGCAACAGACATACCTCATTTTAAGTGTACATTTCACAAACAATTCATTCATCTACATACGTTTGATTATTATCTCAGGAGTGAAATGTTTTTGAAAAATTGACGCTTGAGGGGACCAGGTTGTGATTAAAGGGATCGGGTGTGATTTAGGGGAATGTTAGCTAACTATTTTCATGTTGGTAAATGTCTCCAGTAACGCTCCATTTTACAGAATCATAATGCTTTAATAAATAAAAACAAGTATTCCAAATCATTTTTGTTCTAAATCATACACAGTCTTAATTCTGAGGTATGTGTAGATTATGATTTACAGAGACCATTTCTTTGATACAATGGAGAGGGTAAGAACAGCTAAGCAAGAAAAGCATTATTTCCCTAAAGCACCGAATCAGCCGGCGATGGTAGAGCAACCTATTAGACTCCGATATGGATATAAAATAAATGAGGCAATGCTTTTACGATCCAAAAGACTTAAGATAGAACTAGGCGAATAATTTGAAGACTGTGTACATATATATACTTTTCTTTGTCTTTTGTCATTATGTTCATATTTAAAATATAATGATGACACACATAATATATTTATCTGTTTCCTGGTTTACCATGGAACACATGTTCTTTACATGCTTTAGCACATTAGAATCACTAGTAACTGGCTCGAGTACACCACAAGTACTATGGTTTTGATCCGTTTTGTAAATTTACGCACCCAATCTGACATACTTTCCAACCAATGATACAGGAGAAAGATCATATTATTAGCTCACCTGACCCAAAGGGTCAGGTGAGCTATTGCCATCACTTGGCGTCTGTCGTCGTCGTACGTCGTAAACTTTTTCAAAAATCTTCTCCTCTGAAAGTACTAGACCAATGGAAACCAAACTTGGTCTGAATCATCACTAGGGTGTCTAGTTTCAAATTTGTGTCCGGTGATGCCGTGCACCAACCAACATGGCCGCTGTTACTAAAAATAGAACATATGGTAAAATTGCAGGTTTTGGGTAATAACTCAAAAACCGTTAATAATATCAAAAATCTGACATGGTATAAAAATGATCAGCACATCAAGATCTACCTACCCTGCAATTTTGAAGTAAATCTGATTACCCATCTTGGAGTTATTGCCCTTTTTTCATCAAATTTGTAAAATTTTAATACTTTTCATCTTATATTTCAAAAACTATAAGAGATAAAGGTTAACTTTAAATTGCAAAAATGTGCGGCATACCCACCCTGCAATTTTGAAGTAAATCCCATTACCCATTTTGGAGTTATTTCCCTTTTTAGCTCACCTGGCCTTTAGGCCATGTGAGCTATTGTCATCACTTTTAGTCCGTCGTCTGTCGTTCGTTGTCCGTCCGTCAACATTTCACATTTTAATCTTCTCCTCAGAAACCACTGGACCAATTGCAACCAAACTTTGGTGGAATGGTCCTTGGATGGCCCCCTTTCAAATTTGTGTCCGGTGATCCCGACTTCCAACCAAGATGGCCGCCAAGCTAAAAATAGAAAAAGGGGGGATGAAATTTTAATTGTCCATTGCTGCTTTAGTGTAAGTCAAAATGAGCTCAAATTTTAACTGCAGCTATATGGCAAGGAGTAGTTTAACATGTATTCCGTGTTTTTCTGTGAAATTTTTCTTTCAGCCGATATATACCGATTATGCAAATTGGGCATATTTTGATAAAAGATCACATTTAAATCTTCTCCTCTGAAACCACTGGACCAATTGCAACCAAACTTTGGTGGAATGGTCCTTGGATGGCCCCCTTTCAAATTTGTGTCCGGTGATCCCGACTTCCAACCAAGATGGCCGCCAAGCTAAAAATAGAAAAAGGGGGGATGAAATTTTAATTGTCCATTGCTGCTTTAGTGTAAGTCAAAATGAGCTCAAATTTTAACTGCAGCTATATGGCAAGGAGTAGTTTAACATGTATTCCGTGTTTTTCTGTGAAATTTTTCTTTCAGCCGATATATACCGATTATGCAAATTGGGCATATTTTGATAAAAGATCACATTTAAATCTTCTCCTCTGAAACCGCTGAACCAAATTAAACCAAACCTGACAGGGATGGTCCCTGGGTGGGTCCCTTTCAAAATGTGGCCGACAGCCCCGCCCTCCTTTCAAGATGGCCGTTGTTACTAAAAATAAAAATTTCTTCAAATGGCCAAAACTGCTCTATTTTAAGCCAGAATGTGCCCAAATTTGAACTGTGTAAGCATAATGATGAGCTTTTTAGCATATATTACAGGATTTTTTATGAACTTTGAACTTTTGCCGATTTTGACCGATTATGCAAATTAGAAAAAAGGGGGGATGAAATTAAAAAAAAATCTTCTCCTCGGAAACTACTGAGCCATTTCAACCAAATTTTGCTGAAATGATTCTTGCATGGCCCCCTTCCAAAAATGTGTCCGTTGATCCCGACTTCCAACCAAGATGGCCACCAAGCTCAAAATAGAAAAAGGGGGGATGAAATTAAAAAAAAAATCTTCTCCTCTGAAACTACTGAGCCATTCTCAACCAAACTTTGCTGAAATGATTCTTGGGTGGTACTCTTCCAAAATTGTGTCCGGCTTTTCAGAACACCGACCAAGATGGCCACCACAGCCGAACTTAATTTAACATAGGACCCTATGGGAAATTCCCATAAAAATCTTCTTGTCTGAAACCATTTGCTAAATAAGAACAACATTTTTTTTTTTTTTTCATCATAATATAGTTTATTCAAAATCTCCTGTTTACAATAACCTTAATGGCCCAGGAGTGAACATTAAGGGTCCCTGTTTTACATAAATCTCACTTGTCCAGGGGTAGCAAGTGAAAATAAACTTAAACTGACATATTTCATATTCATTTGTTTTTACATTTCATTATAATATACACAATTAGACGATACAATTATTACCATGCATTAGCTTTATGTTCATAAATAATAAATACTAATATGTTATTTCGAAAAAGTTCTAATTTGTTTTTATCATTTTCATTAATATGCGAAGTTTGTAATGTGCAATGTAAATGTTTTTTAAAATTATTTTTCCAAGTGTTGAAAATTGTTTGATCTCCAATTCGGGATTGGTTATATTTCACCTTATTACGTATTTTCCATATTTCCCACTTTGAGATAAATATTACGGTATTAAAAATGACGTCTAAATCCTCACCCCCATATAGCCCTAACATTATATTTAATTCCTTGATTTCTATATTAGCTGTTAATCCAGATCTGTTAAATATTGCTTCTATTTCTTTTATAATTTTATTTAAAAAATAGATGCTGCATCGTTTCATCGTTGTCTCTAATTTGGCAGAGATGGCATCTTCCGTTTGACAAATTTATTTTTTTCAATCTATGTTCTGTATAATTTATATTATGGAGACATTTCCACTGGAATTCTTTTACCTTATTAGTAACTTTGATTTTCTTTAATTTTGTCCAAATTTGTGTCCAATCAATATTACCCCCGTACTGTTCTTCCCACTTAATCTGACATTTTGGTTTTATATTTTGTTTAAAGATTCCCTGAATTACTTTTATTTTCAATTTATCAGGTGATATAGTTGTATTTGTAGGGAGGTCAGACATTTTTCAATTTTATTTACACAATGGCAAATTCTGTAATTCTGTCTTACATTTGAAGACAGCTGCAGTGACAATGCACTAGAACACTATTATTTAAAGTGAATTATTTAAAAGGTGACATGTTGAAATAAATAAATAATGCACATGTTTGGAGAAAATTCTTCATATGTCACAATTTTTTTATATTTAAACTGGACAGAAGCGACCAAAATTGAATGGAAACTTTGGAAATGGCACCGCTATTTTGAAACTATTTCTTCCCTTAAACACATGTTGCTGACCAGTTAGATTGAAAGTAAAACTCTTCAGTAGTGGATAGTAGGCTAGGTTTTAATAATCTCATACAGTTTGATGAGAAAATTCAAAATTTTTATTTATACGTTCAATTTCATGGGTAAAATTTATTCAATTTTGGTGCCGTTTTCAATTTTCCCATTGAAATGCATGGTAAAAAATAATTTTAAAAATGTGTTTGGAAACACATGTTGCTGATGAAACAAAGACTACAACTATGCAATTTCTTTTAGAACAATGTCTAAACTACATTTATCAAGTACAGTTTCATTAGATTTCATTATTGTTTTCAAATAATTTCTGATATTCTATTTCTTGGTAAAGACAGATAAAATTCAAAATGGCCACCATTGTAAAATATAAGTGGTCATTTTCCGAACTTCAAATTGTCATAACTTTTGAACCACTTAACAGATTTTAAAAAACTAAACACCACTGTAAATATCTTCAGGAGATCTGATCATTGGTGTGTACTTTAAGATATTTTAACACATTTTCAAAAAAAGTCTGACCCTCCTAGTATTTGACTCATTTAAAAATTGTAGCTTATCGTTGATATTTAAGGTAACTCTACGTTCTGGTACTTTTCGGGGATTGCTTTTTTTATCTTAGAAAACTCTGAAATACAGTTCCTCCTATCTATTAATAAATTGTATATATCATGGCAACTTTTAAAATTTGTATTATTTGAATCCCAAATATCGTTTATAGTTCGTAAGTTACTTTGCAGAAACGAGGTAAACCCTAATGGTTTGTTTTTAAAAGTTATTGAAGAGTTACAAAATATTCTGGTTTTTAGAATGGAATCAATGTCATTATTACACAATTGAATAAGTTCCTGTAATTTTGACCATGATTGGATACTTATTTTGTAAAAAATTGGTAACATATTTAAATTTAGAGTTGATACATTAGAGCACTTACATACAAAATATTTTTCATTAAACTTGATGTCTAACTTCCGGAGCCAAAAGAACAAAATTTTGATGAAATAGTCATTGGATGGTTCTCTTCCAAAAATGTGTTCGGCGGTTCAGCCCTTCGATCAAGATGGCCCCCACAGCCGAACTTAGCTTAACATAGGACCCTATGGGAAATTCACATAAAAATCTTCTCCTCAGAAACCACTGGACCAATTGCAATCAGACTTTTGTGGAATAATCCAAAATTGTGTCCGGTGATCCCGACTTCCAACCAAGATGGCCACCAAGCTAAAAATAGAAAAAGGGGGGATGAAATTATTCCTCTTGAAATGCATTTTTTTGTTGACTCACTGCTTTTGGTTACTCAAATAATCAAAGGGAAGCAACTCTATTACAAAATGTGAAGTAGGAAAAGCTAAATTTTGAGAATCATTGACATGTATGTTTTTTTACAACAATTTTGATAACTTACATTAAAGGGGGAACCCCTGCCCCAATTTTTTTGTAGAAGGGGTCTGCAATGACGAAGGCTACATTTGTTAATTTTTTTTACCGAAGTTATCAAGTTTTATTGACATGTTATTATACCCAGGTGAGCTATACAGGCTCCTGGGAGCCTCTAGTTGAATTTAAGTGTGCCTTAGTGTGGTATTCAAATATTTCGGTGTTGCATGGGTTACATGATAGCGCCTCTGTCTCGTGTATAGTCTATATAATATATGTTAAACAGAAATATTGGACAATCACATCAAAATTTGAAGGATTATATAATGCTGGAATATTTTAGTCTTGAGTTTTATTTCAAAATATAAAATAAGTTTGGTTGCGATCCAGAGAATCTGTTTAATGTTCATTTGAACAAAAAAAAATCACCCTCAATGTTTTTTATTTCAAAGGCTCTTTTTTTTCAAAGTATAACAAATATTAAAAACATAGAAGTAAAACATGATTGGTAGAAAAAATAACAAAAACAATTACCTATCTGGTAAAAATACAAAAGAAACAACAAAAATAATTCGCAATTAACAGTGTTCATGTAAAAATAAAGAAAAAAACATGGAAAAAGGAAAAGAGGCTAAATTAATATTAAAGTTCATCACTCTGTGTGTTTGTTTTTTCTGTGTCTTTTATATGATTATTCATTCTTGTCCACAATCCTCACAAACATGGGTGTTGTTGGAGTGTTGTCCGCGAGAATGAACCTTTAGTGCTCTTTTGGTGGTAAATTCCGCCTCGCAAGAAGCCAGGTTTAAAAAATATGTTATAATGTCGTAATTAGTGAAAAGAATTTGAATGTCTGTCTGGAATCGCCATTAACACACCTAATTATAAGTCGCTTTCTTTTCTGATGTTTGCCGAATACTGATAACTGCTATTAATAACCAGAAAGCATGTTCTTCTGTATGTTGTGTGGCTAAATTCGTTAGAATTAATATAATAATACCGCTGCTCCCCGTAGCAGGAGATTCCGAATATTAGCTCGGAAAATAGAGTTCGGAGTATTCTGACTTTTCCGAATGAGAAAAAAAATATTTTCGTGAAAAAACAGAGGATTTTGATGAATTTCCATATTTTTTTCACATATAATTCGGAAATCAGTTCGGAATTCCAGGAAAAAATTTGGAATTGTCCAAATACTCCGAATGAGCTCGAAATTTTTTTCGGAATTGTTCGAATACTCCGAATTGACCTCGGAAAAAAATTCGGAATTGTCCGAATACTCCGAATGACCTCGGAAAAATTTCTGAATTATCCAAATTGACCTCGGAAAAAAATTCGGAATTCCGAATTAAGGTCGGAAACTATCACCCTTATTCGGAAGATATTGTCAGATTCGGAAATTATTTCAAGCTAGCTCGGAGAAAATTTCCACATTAGCTTTGCCACTTTTGGTGCAATTTCTGAACTTCATTCGAAAAAAATTTACGAACTAAATCTGGAAAAAATCTCCGAACTACATTTGTTAAAAAGTTTCAGAATTACATTCGGACAAAAATTCTGTATACATTTTTTTACACATAAATTTCCATAAAATCAGAAAAAGTAGATTTATGTCTGACAATGAAATCATTTAACATAATATACTTTTTGTTTTATTTTAATTCTTCAAAGAAAAAACAATGTCCACTATCTTTGTAAAAAAGTGTTTTTGGCACTATTGTCTAAGTAGATATCTAATTTTAAAACTCCTTGAACAGGTTTGGCTTTAAGGCTTCTGCCAACTTCCCAGTAACATCCTTTTTAGATACATGTGGCCACCTTTTACCAATAATATCTGAAAAAGAAAGATTTGTAATGCATGTAAATATCAAAGCATGTTTTTTTTTATTCGTGCTTATCACTATCAGTATCAGTTTATAATGTGATTTTGTTTCATATACATTTATTGCACATCCACTCAGATTGAAATATTATTTGTTGTTATTTTACATCATGTACAGGAATATCAATTATATTAATTAATATTTTTAAACATTTGAAAGCTTATATCAACTTCCCTACATTAACATGTCTATCTCTTTCTCTCATAATTTGTTTACGACTTAGAAAATGTGATGTCATTTAATCATTTGCAGCGTAGAAGACAAATTCTGGACATTTTATTTCTATATGGGGCTATAATGGTCATAATCGTATGCAAGTTGCAATTACCTATGCAAAACTTGCAACCCTGCTTATGGTGAGGTGTACTCGATAGAACATTAATATCAAATTCACTTGCAGTATTATGTCAATTTTCTCAAATAATTTTGAACGAAATAATGTTATGTTTTGGTAATATATTGTCTTTTTAATGATTTATATGTAACAGAGAAGACATCGTAACTTTATAACTTATGTCTAATTCATTGTCAATAAAATATGTCTTGAGTAAAGTACAACATTATATGACACAGATTGTTAGTGACTTATGACAGATCGTGGTTTTCTCCAGGTCCTATGGCTTCCTTCACCAATAAAAGTGACTGCCACAATGTAACTAAAATACTATTGAAAGTGGTGTTAAACATCATGATCAAAACCCTCTTTTACTATATGCAAGTATTAAACTATAATAAATTTAACAAAAACTGGTTTTTATGGTAGATATTTTCATTCTTTTATCATTCATATTGCATTTATTAACATGATGGTTATCAAGAATTCATAATGGCAGCTCAATTAGAGTAGAAGACAATCGAATGATAAACAGATTTTGAACTTGACACCAAAATTCATGCCAATGTATAATTTACCTGATGTTTATTCCACAACTAGTACTGTACCTAGTACCGCAAATTTACAAGTTGTTGCTGCATGTTCTGTGTGGTTATCTGTAAATACTGGTTCTCAATCTTGGGGGTATTGAGTTGATTCTGTAGACATTGTATTTGTTGGTTGTTGCGTGTGACCTCCTCTTGTAGAATGGTACAATCTACACATACTTCGTGATTTTGCGTGCTGGTTGAAGGCTCTGGAGACATTAGGATGTCCATAGATTCTTTGAAGAGTTGACTTGCTGGTAAGTAACTATAATATAATTGTATTTTCATTAAGTTTTAGGATAAATAATTGTTAACAAAGCTAATAATCAATTTAGAAATACAAATACTACATGTAATAACTACCATTATTATATGACTTTAGGTGTCAAACCACTAATTCACCAATCAGAGCTTGGAACATATACGAAAGTAGTCCCTTTTCAAGAAAAAAGTTCCTTTCACTTTGTAGTATTGTGAAAACTACTGAATGGAATGGACTAATTAAAATTGATAATTGAAGTTAAATAAATAGGGATTATTTTGAGCCCAAATTTGATGGATTTAGTTGTATTTTAATACCTCTATGGAGGATTTGATGCATGACCTATAAATAGTGAATTTCTTGGGGATGACCGAGCTATTTTTAGAGTAGGTGCTTTCCGTAGCATGGCATTTCACTGCAAGATTTTAAACATGCCCTGATATTTTGACAGAACATAGAGGAAACATGTACGTTTCAGAAAATATATGGTCTTCAAAAGGTTAAACTTAAGATAAAATGACCAGGTAGGCTCGAAAAAACACAAATTTAGTAGAAAACCTTAAAGAAATTAATTGGTGGTTTGACACCTTTAGATAATGTCTTTTCGACGTAATGCACTGTGAATATAGCATTCCAACATCTTGCACCATACGAAACCAAAGAAAACGTCATGATAAAAGCTTATTTAAACTTAGGGTAAAATCAACATATAAAATGTGTCATATAATAAAACAATTAATGACTTTCAATTCGATGGATACCAGGATTTATTAACCCAAGAATAATATATTTGGCCGCGGTAAATATAATGTTCCTGGGTTAATAAATCATCCACCATATTAAAAGTCATTAATTGTATATTATCTTTTTCTACTTATGATTTTACAACCAACTTGCGACTGAAATTAAAAAAAAATAATCTTGATCTGTTGACGTCTTGACGATATGTTTTTCAATTACACTTTTTTAGCTCACCTGACCCTTTGGTCAGGTGAGCTATTGTCACCACTGAGCGTCCGTCGTCTGTCGTCCGTCTGTCCGTTAACTTTTCACATTTTAATCAACTCCTCTGAAGCCACTGTGCCAATTTAAACCAAACTTTGGTGGAATGGTCCTTGGATGGCCCCCTTCCAAAGTTGTGTCCGGTGATCCCGACTTCCAACCAAGATGGCCACCAAGATAAAAATAGAAAAAAGGGGGGATGAAATTTTAATTGTCCATTGCTGCTTTAGTATAAGTCAAAATGAGCTCAAATTTTAACTGCAGCTACATGGCAAGGAGCAGTTTAACATATATTCCAGGTTTTTCTGTGAAATTTTCCTTTCAGCCGATTTATACCGATTATGCAAATTGGGCATATTTTGATAAAAGATCACATTTAAATCTTCTCTTCTGAAACCGCTGAAGCAAATTAAACCAACCCTGGCAGGGATGTTCCTTGGGTGGGTCCCTTTCAAATTTGTGTCTGACAGCCCCGCCCTCCATTCAAGATGGCTGCTGTTACTAAAAATAGAATTTTCTTCAATTGTCTATTTCTGCTTTAGTACAAGTCAAAATGAGCTCAAATTTTAGCTGCAGCTACATGGCAAGGAGTAGTTTAACATATATTTCGGGTTTTGCTGTGAAATTTTTCTTTCAGCCGATTTATACCGATTATGCAAATTGGGCATATTTTGATAAAAGATCACATTTAAATCTTCTCTTCTGAAACCGCTGAACCAAATTAAACCAACCCTGGCAGGGATGGTCCTTGGGTGGGTCCCTTTCAAATATGTGTCTGACAGCCCTGCCCTCCATTCAAGATGGCTGCTGTTACTAAAAATAGAAATTTCTTCAATTGTCTATTTCTGCTTTAGTACAAGTCAAAATGAGCTCAAATTTTAACTGCAGCTACATGGCAAGGCGTAGTTTAACATATATTTCGGGTTTTTCTGTGAAATTTTTCTTTCAGCCGATTTATACCGATTATGCAAATTAGGCATAATTTGATAAAAGATCACATTTAAATCTTCTCCTCTGAAACTGCTGAACCAAATTAAAACAAATTTGGCAGGGATGGCCTTTCAATATTGTATCTGACAGCCCCACCCTCCATTCAAGATGGCTGCTGTTACTAAAAACAGAAATTACTTCAATTGTCCATTGCTGCTTTAGTATAAGTCAAAATGAGCTCAAATTTTAGCTGCAGCTACATGGCAAGGAGTAGTTTAACATATATTTCGGGTTTTTCTGTGAAATTTTTCTTTCAGCCGATTTATACAGATTATGCAAATTAGGCATATTTTGATAAAAGATCACATTTAAGTCTTCTCCTCTGAAACCGCTGAGCCAAATTAAAACAAATATGACTGGGATGGTCCTTGGTGGTCCCCTTTCAATATTTTGTCCGACAGCCCCGCCCTCCATTCAAGATGGCTGCTGTTACTAAAAATAGAAATTTCTTCAATTGTCTATTTCTGCTTTAGTACAAGTCAAAATGAGCTCAAATTTTAGCTGCAGCTACATGGCAAGGAGTAGTTTAACATAAATTTCGGGTTTTTCTGTGAAATTTTTCTTTCAGCCGATTTATACCGATTATGCAAATTGGGCATATTTTGATAACAGATCACATTTAAATCTTCTTTTCTGAAACCGCTGAACCAAATTAAACCAACCCTGGCAGGGATGTTCCTTGGGTGGGTCCCTTTCAAATTTGTGTCTGACAGCCCTGCCCTCCATTCAAGATGGCTGCTGTTACTAAAAATAGAAATTTCTTCAATTGTTCATTTCTGCTTTAGTACAAGTCAAAATGAGCTCAAATTTTAACTGCAGCTACATGGCAAGGAGTAGTTTAACATATATTTTGGGTTTTCTGTGAAATTTTTCTTTCAGCCGATTTATACCGATTATGCAAATTGGGCATATTTTGATAAAAGATCACATTTAAGTCTTCTCCTCTGAAACCGCTGAGCCAAATTAAAACAAATATGGCTGGGATGGTCCTTGGGTGGTCCCCTTTTAATATTGTGTCCGACAGCCCCACCCTCCATTCAAGATGGCTGCTGTTACTAAAAATAAAAATTTCTTCAATTGTCTTTTTCTGCTTTAGTACAAGTCAAAATGAGCTCAAATTTTAGCTGCAGCTACATGGCAAGGAGTAGTTTAACATATATTTCGGGTTTTTCTGTGAAATTTTTCTTTCAGCCGATTTATACCGATTATGCAAATTGGGCATATTTTGATAAAAGATCACATTTAAATCTTCTCTTCTGAAACCGCTGAACCAAATTAAACCAACCCTGGCAGGGATGGTCCTTGGGTGGGTCCCTTTCAAATTTGTGTCTGACAGCCCCACCCTCCATTCAAGATGGCTGCTGTTACTAAAAATAGAATTTTCTTCCATTGTCCATTTCTGCTTTAGTACAAGTCAAAATGAGCTCAAATTTTAACTGCAGCTACATGGTAAGGAATAGTTTAACTTTTATTCCGGATTTTTCTGTGAAATTTTTCTTTCAGCCGATTTATACCGATTATGCAAATTAGGCATATTAAAAGATCACATTTAAATCTTCTCTTCTGAAACCGCTGAACTAAATTAAAACAAATTTGGCTGGGATGGTCCTTGGGTGGTCCCCTTTCAATATTATGTCTGACAGCCCCGCCCTCCATTCAAGATGGCTGCTGTTACTAAAAATAGAAATTTCTTCAATTGTCTATTTCTGCTTTAGTACAAGTCAAAATGAGCTCAAATTTTAGCTGCAGCTACATGGCAAGGAGTATTCCAGGTTTTTCTGTGAAATTTTCCTTTCAGACGATTTATACCGATTATGCAAATTGGGCATATTTTGATAAAAGATCACATTTAAATCTTCTCTTCTGAAACCGCTGAACCAAATTAAACCAAGCCTGGCAGGGATGGACCCTGGATGGGTCCCTTTCAAATTTGTGTCTGACAGCCCCGCCCTCCATTCAAGATGGCTGCTGTTACTAAAAATAGAAATTTCTTCAATTGTCTATTTCTGCTTTAGTACAAGTCAAAATGAGCTCAAATTTTAGCTGCAGCTACATGGCAAGGAGTATTCCAGGTTTTTCTGTGAAATTTTCCTTTCAGCCGATTTATACCGATTATGCAAATTGGGCATATTTTGATAAAAGATCACATTTAAATCTTCTCTTCTGAAACTGCTGAACCAAATTAAACCAAGCCTGGCAGGGATGGACCCTGGATGGGTCCCTTTGAAATTTGTGTCTGACAGCCCCGCCCTCCATTCAAGATGGCTGCTGTTACTAAAAATAGAAATTTCTTCAATTGTCTATTTCTGCTTTAGTACAAGTCAAAATGAGCTCAAATGTTAGCTGCAGCTACATGGCAAGGAGTAGTTTAACATATATTTCGGGTTTTTCTGTGAAATGTTTCTTTCAGCCGATTTATACCGATTATGCAAATTGGGCATATTTTGATAAAAGATCACATTTAAGTCTTCTCCTCTGAAACCGCTGAGCCAAATTAAAACAAATATGGCTGGGATGGTCCTTGGGTGGTCCCCTTTTAATATTGTGTCCGACAGCCCTACCCTCCATTCAAGATGGCTGCTAATACTAAAAATAGAAATTTCTTCAATTGTCTATTTCTGCTTTAGTGCAAGTCAAATTGAGCTCAAATTTTAACTGCAGCTACATGGCAAGGCGTAGTTTAACATATATTTCGGGTTTTTCTGTGAAATTTTTCTTTCAGCCGATTTATACCGATTATGCAAATTGGGCATATTTTGATAAAAGATCACATTTAAATCTTCTCTTCTGAAACCGCTGAACCAAATTAAACCAACCCTGGCAGGGATGGTCCTTGGGTGGGTCCCTTTCAAATTTGTGTCTGACAGCCCCACCCTCCATTCAAGATGGCTGCTGTTACTAAAAATAGAATTTTCTTCCATTGTCCATTTCTGCTTTAGTACAAGTCAAAATGAGCTAAAATTTTAACTGCAGCTACATGGCAAGGAGTAGTTTAACTTTTATTCCGGGATTTTCTGTGAAATTTTTCTTTCAGCCGATTTATACCGATTATGCAAATTAGGCATATTTTGATAAAAGATCACATTTAAATCTTCTCTTCTGAAACCGCTGAACCAAATGAAAACAAATTTGGCTGGGATGGTCCTTGGGTGGTCCCCTTTCAATATTGAGTCTGACAGCCCCGCCCTCCATTCAAGATGGCTGCTGTTACTAAAAATAGAAATTTCTTCAATTGTCTATTTCTGCTTTAGTACAAGTCAAAATGAGCTCAAATGTTAGCTGCAGCTACATGGCAAGGAGTAGTTTAACATATATTTCGGGTTTTTCTGTGAAATTTTTCTTTCAGCCGATTTATACCGATTATGCAAATTAGGCATATTTTGATAAAAGATCACATTTAAGTCTTCTCCTCTGAAACCGCTGAGCCAAATTAAAACAAATATGGCTGGGATGGTCCTTGGGTGGTCCCCTTTCAATATTGTGTCTGACAGCCCCGCCCTCCATTCAAGATGGCTGCTGTTACTAAAAATAGAAATTTCTTCAATTGTCTATTTCTGCTTTAGTACAAGTCAAAATGAGCTCAAAGTTTAACTGCAGCTACATGGCAAGGAGTAGTTTAACATATATTTCGGGTTTTTCTGTGAAATTTTTCTTTCAGCCGATTTATACCGATTAAGCAAATTAGGCATATTTTGATAAAAGATCACATTTAAATCTTCTCCTCTGAAACCGCTGAACCAAATTAAAAAAAATTTGGCTGGGATGGCCTTTCAATATTGTATCTGACAGCCCCACCCTCCATTCAAGATGGCTGCTGTTACTAAAAATAGAAATTTCTTCAATTGTCTATTTCTGCTTTAGTACAAGTCAAAATGAGCTCAAATTTTAGCTGCAGCTACATGGCAAGGAGTAGTTTAACATATATTTCGGGTTTTTCTGTGAAATTTTCCTTTCAGCCGATTTATACCGATTATGCAAATTGGGCATATTTTGATAAAAGATCACATTTAAGTCTTCTCCTCTGAAACCGCTGAACCAAATTAAAACAAATTTGGCTGGGATGGTCCTTGGGTGGTCCCCTTTCAATGTTGTGTCTGACAGCCCCGCCCTCCATTCAAGATGGCTGCTGTTACTAAAAACAGAAATTACTTCAATTGTCCATTGCTGCTTTAGTATAAGTCAAAATGAGCTCAAATTTTAACTGCAGCTACATGGCAATCAGTAGTTTAACATATATTCTGGGTTTTTCTGTGAGATTTTTTCAGCCAGTTTATTCCGTTTAGGAATATTATGAGATAAAAATCACATCTAAATCTTTTGCTCTGAAATTTGAGTTGAAATGATCTTTGGGTGGCCCACTTTCCAAATTACGTGCAACACCCCCATTTTCTATTAACTTTAGATGTCAAATTGAAAACCAGGTGAGCGATTACAGGCTCCTGGGAGCCTCTAGTTTCATTCAAAGTGAATCAGTACAACGTAAGTCTTCAATAAAGATAAAACTTACCTTTCTTCTTTAAGTTGTTGTTGTACCTGTAACTCAGTCAGTTCCAGTTCCTGTGCAACTGTCTTAAGTTTTTCTGAAATATTTATTTCAATATTTAGTGTTTGACATAACTAGTTGCTGATTATTGGTTTCCTAAGTAAGGTGTACTTGTGCATTATTTTTTGTCAACAAGCTTGTTTTTTTAGCTCACCTGGCCATAGGCCATGTGAGCTTTTGTCATGGGTAAGCGTCCGTCGTCCGTCCGTTAGCTTTTCACATTTAAATCTTCATCTCTGAAACCGCTGAACAGAAATCAGCCAAACTTGCCAGAAATGTTCACAGGATGGTCCTCTACCAGATTTGTGTTTTTGGTGCTGATTTGAAATCCAACATGGCTGCCAGGGTCCATAATGTGTTCTCATTGGCTGAAATTTTAAAAATCTTCTTGTCAGAAACCACTAAGTCAATTGAATTGTGACTTTGCAGGAATGATCATTGGGTGGTCCTGTACTAAAATTGTGAATCGTTTGCTGATCGGAAATTCAAGATGGCCGCCATGACTCGACTTAGTTTAACATTGGACCCTATGGGAATTTCACATTTTCATCTTTTTTTCTGAAACCACAAAACAGATTTGAACCAAACTTGGCAGAAATGTTCATTGGATGGTCATATACAAGATTTTTGTTTTTGGCGCTGATCGGAAATCCAACATGGCTGCCAGGGCCCATAATGTGTTCTGATTGGTCGAAATTTTAAAAATCTTCTTGTTAGAAACCACTAAGCTAATTGAATTGTGACTTTGCAGGAATGATCATTGGGTGGTCCTGTACTAAACTTGTGAATCGTTTGCCGATCGGAAATTCAAGATGGCCGCCATGACTCGACTTAGTTTAACATTGGACCCTATGGGAATTTCACATTTTCATCTTTTTTTCTGAAACCACAAAACAGATTTGAATCAAACTTGGCAGAAATGTTCATTGGATGGTCATATACAAGATTTTTGTTTTTGGCGCTGATCGGAAATCCAACATGGCTGCCAGGGCCCATAATGTGTTCTGATTGGTCGAAATTTAAAAAATCTTCTTGTTAGAAACCACTAAGCCAATTGAATTGTGGCTTTGCAGGAATGATCATTGGGTGGTCCTGTACTAAACATGTGAATCGTTTGCTGATCGGAAATTCAAGATGGCCGCCATGACTCGACTTAATTTTAACATAGGACCCTATGGAAAAAATGTTTAAAAGTCTTCTCCTCTGAAACCAGTAAGTCAGTTTAAAGCAAACATGGGATGAATGGTCCTTAGGTGGTCAACTTTCAAAATTATGTCCTGTGACCCCGACCTCCATCCAAGATGGCAACCATCAGTGAACATAGTTTTAACATAGGACCCTATGGGAAATATATTTAAAAATCTTTTTCTCTGAAACCAGTAAGCCAATTTAAAGCAAACATGGCATGGATGGTCCTTAAGTGGTCAATTTTCAAAATTGTGTCCAGTGACCCTGACCTCCATCCAAGATGGCCACCTTCAGCAGACATACTGTAGTTTTAACATAGGACCCTATGGGAAAAAATGTTTTAAAATCTTCTCCTCTGAAACTAGTAAGCCAATATAGCAAACATGTCATCGATGGTCCTTAGGTGGTCAACTTCCAAAATTGTGTTCAGTGATCCCGATCTCGGTTCAAAATGGCCACCGTCAGCAGACATAGTTTTAACATAGGACCCTATGGGAAAATTGTTTAAAAGTCTTCTCTTCTGAAACCAGTCAGCCAATTTAAAGCAAACATGGCATGGATGGTCCTTGGGTAGTATACTTTCAAAATTGTGTCCGGTGACCACGACCTCCATCCAAGATGGCTGCCATGAGCAGACATAGTTTTAACATAGAACCCTATGGCAGTATGGGATTTGAATAGTAACTTAGATGTATTCAGCATGCAGACATTCTTAAGAGGACTTATTTATGTCAGGTGAGCGATACAGGCTCACCTGAGCCTCTAGTATGTTTTAGTTACTATATTGGAAATTGTTGGGTATGTATAGATACAGTATGGGTGGGACTAAAATTCACGAGAAAGCTTTGCTTTCGAGTTAATTTTGTCCTACGGTACCCATGCTGTATCTATACATACCCATCATTTCCAATATAGTAAGTCACATGTACCTTGGTCATTCGACTTTCTTTTGTTAAAAGTATGATGATGAAATGGCAAATGCCTTGACTCCTCCTATGTGATACATTTATGTGCAGATATCATCACACTTTTAACAAAGGAAAGTCGAATGACCATGATACATGTACATTGGGTAATATAGGATAAAGTTTGATTTAACACATTAGCATGTCATTGGCTTAAAGACAAAATCAATGCCAGAAAGTTTCAAAATCATAATTCTTGTGCATATTTTGCTAGTACATGTATACTTTAAAATTTACATAATAAGAATAGTTTATATAAATTAAACCAGCTTATATTACAATATATACATAATATATATGCACGACCTCATTTTTAATTTTTTTTCACATGTTTCTTTTTTTAACCTGGGTCCATTCGCCCTTATTTTGGTCAATAAAGAAAGTCACGAGTCTCACTTGTAAAAAAAATAGGGAGTTCTAACTTAGAATCTAAGCACAAGTAATGAGTTCAGGATTCGCCCATACGAGTTGTAAGCATCTCTGGTTGGGTTAGGGTTAGTTTTGTATTATTTTTGATGATAATCCATTTACTGGATTTTATATCAATAAATAATTTGAATTTTGTTGGGAGTAGTTCGCCCCCCTCCCTTTTTTTTCCCCCTAATTATAATTTGACCTAAAATGCTAAATGACAACACAAGGTAGTTGCATTTCATTTTAAGAAAACTTGTTGAGCCAGATGGGTGTGTAGATAGCTTTTGAGAGATAAATCGGATCTCCTGTACTTGGCGATCGCAATACTGGTATACTAGTATTGTGCACAATACTGGTATAAAAAATTGTTTCAGTATTGTGATTTTTTTTCAAAATTTTGTACAATACTGGTATACCAGTAATGTAATTAAGATATTGTACAATACTGGTATACCAGTAATGTAATTAAGATATTGTACAATACTGGTATACCAGTAACGTAATTAAGATATTGTACAATACTGGTATACCAGTAACGTAATTAAGATATTGTACAATACTGGTATACCAGTAACGTAATTAAGATATTGTACAATACTGGTATACCAGTAATGTAATTAAGATATTGTACAATACTGGTATACCAGTAATGTAATTAAGATATTGTACAATACTGGTATACCAGTAACGTAATTAAAATATTGTACAATACTGGTATACCAGTAACGTAATTAAGATATTGTACAATACTGGTATACCAGTAACGTAATTAAGATATTGTACAATACTGGTATACCAGTAACGTAATTAAGATATTGTACAATACTGGTATACCAGTAACGTAATTAAGATATTGTACAATACTGGTATACCAGTAACGTAATTAAAATATTGTACAATACTGGTATACCAGTAACGTAATTAAGATATTGTACAATACTGGTATACCAGTAACGTAATTAAGATATTGTACAATACTGGTATACCAGTAACGTAATTAAGATATTGTACAATACTGGTATACCAGTAATGTAATTAAGATATTGTACAATACTGGTATACCAGTAATGTAATTAAGATATTGTACAATACTGGTATACCAGTAATGTAATTAAGATATTGTACAATACTGGTATACCAGTAATGTAATTAAGATATTAGATTTTTTGTAGTGTATTGGATTGCTTCATCATATATGATTAGGAGGTTCATGTCATCAACTCAACATACTAAAAGTACAAGTTCATTGTGTATCATTTTATTGGCATTTATAACATCGTATCAGTAATACATCACAATACACAACAATCATCATGATAATTCAACAAGATAACAAAAAGTGATGATAACATTGATTGTCCTATTATGAAATGTCTTAAACTACAAATGTAGGTAGGTACTGTTCTGCTATGTGCTCCAGAATGTTGCCGAAAGCTTGTTTACCACAGTTGCCCCAACGATCACGCCACATTCTTTCGTCTAGGTAGCTGGGTAGTAGGTGTGATGATACACCTTTCATTTCTTTAAATCGGTATTTTGCCATTACTACATCTTGGCTGCCTAGGTGTATGGGTGTGTTGAGTAACTTAGTGGTGCAGACATCACGAAGGTACTGGTACATCTGGATCACCGTCTTCTCTCCAATCTCTACCTGCTTTACAGTTGTACTGACTTTGGTTTAGTGACTCCATATAAGTAGATGATATACATTTGTACAACCATTTCCCTAGTGCTTTCATTGAAATAGTGCTCGATTTTCACATGTTATAACTGTACAAAATAAATATATCATACAACACTTTATGCAGTCTTTCATGTCAAAGTCAACATACAATGTAGCTACCCTACACACATAAAAATCCTTGTAGAATCGGGTATTGACAATACTAGTAGTAACATTTCCACAATGCCTATAACAATACTATACACAAGTAAAATATATATTTTTTTAAATCACAATACTGGTACAATACTGGTATACAATACTGGAACAAATTTTTATACCAGTATTGTGCACAATACTAGTATACCAGTATTGCGATCGCCAAGTACAGGAGATCCGATAAATCATCCAGTTCTTGGTCTATGCATTGTTATAGATTATATATGATATATGATACTTACGACGAATCATTGATGCTAGTCCGAGATTCCTCTATCGTCCGACGCATTATATATTTTTGCTAGAGCCGTGGAACGTCAGAGAGCTATACATACGGAAAACAGCGGATTTGCTTCTTCAACTCTGGGTCAGCACATTTCCACATTTCGTGGCTATCAGAAACCCTTATATAAATCGCTTCACCAATCATTTTTCTATTCATTCATACCCTCAGAAAGTGGTTTTACACTCCATTACAGCACGATTTTGCCTTAGATCCTATTATTCCGCCATTTCCCACAAAATAAAAATCCATGTTTACTTTTACTCTGAACGTTTTGAATTTCGTCATTTCCGGCCTCACTATTTGGATGTCGATGCCATATTTGGCGATTAAGGCGTGAATGATTACATCAGCCGTCGTAAGCATCGTAGTAAGAAATACCATATTTAGAAAAGCTCCGCCTTCCGTAGTTTCCGGTTATGGAAAACGATCGATAAATTTGAACAAGGTTGTTGCTACCTTTGAAAACCATATATTTCTCAGCCAAACCGATTTAACAAGGACTGGGATCATCAGTAATAGTTGTAATGAAATGTTTGAAGCGTAAATAGTGAGTTTTTATGTTTCAACTGCAACTTTTTTTTTGCTCCATTGTGACGAATGGGACCGCGTTGTAGCTCTGCCAAGACACAAGTTTGTCACAGGAGCTACATTATTGCAGCTAGAAAACACATACCGTGATGATAATTAGGTATCGTTTCTTTCATATGAAACTCTTTCTGCATTAAAGTAACATTTCAAGAGCCTATATATCATAACTTCACCCATTTTTGACGGTTTGTTTCACGTTAACTTATGATTGATCTTCTACATCCTACGATGTTCCATCACTCGTGATGATTATACATCAGCGCGAACAGACAAGATTAAAAATTCCAAATTGATAAAATAACAACATTTATATACACTGTTCATAATAAATAGAAAATTAGAATTTTCAAACTCAAACTCAAAGACAAAGGTAAAAGTATCACCTATCAATGGAATGTCATTTCCAATTGGATTAGTTTATATAAATAATGATCTAAAAAAATAATCATATATACATTATATTTCAATGACCACTGCAGTTCGTTATGCAAACAAATTGACACATTTATTTTTTTTGTCCTGTCATGAATGCATGATGCACAAATATAAAAAGCAAAGACTTGGTGTTTATCCATATTGGTCATGTTTAGTGTTTACTATGATTATTTAGAAAGACATGACATTTCACTGTAATAATCTTTTATATATATATATATATATATATATACAACGTCTGAAAAACCAGTCAACGATCAATCTTACGGGGTGTTGGATCGTTACGGTATAACGATACTATACAAGTAAAACAATTATAAACGTCTAAAATGGTTTGTAAAACAACACCAAGTACACAAAACAAAGTGATAAAGAATTAAACACTTCGTAGAATGACAAAATTTTCGTCCCACCGAGGGACTTTATCAATGTCTAATTAAATAAAATCTCGAAACAATATAGCGACTTTTCAAATTTCAAAAAAAAGTTTTTGACGGTCCATGTACGGCACAAAAGAACCAGAAGATGCACATATGAAACTAAATGCATAAAAGAATGGAAATCCTACATATAAATTAATAAAAGTACAATAACAATAATATAAATATACAATAGGGCTACACATTTAAATAAATGTTAAATTAGAAATAAAAATAAATATAAAAATGAGACATTATTGGTAAATGTATCAAATAGCACTGTCAAAATATTGTTGAAAACGGTATGATACCCAAACTCATTAAAAAAAACGGCCCGCCACAGTGTGGAATATATACTTTGGGCCAATAGAGCAAACTGTATGTCCTAATACGACTGGAGGAGATCAACACGAATAGGAGTCAAGAGAGGATATTACTTTTTCTCATTGATTCCATTCGGTGATAAGGTCTTAAGTTTTCTAATCCAGAAGCTTTCCCTTTCCTGTCTGCTTTTATCATCCCACTTGGGGGTTATGGTCAATTATGGTGACCTTCAGTTTGCCGAAAGAATCATGGTGGCCCGTCGATCTGAGATGTCTGCTGAGTGGAAGGTCAGGTTTGCAATTTGCATCGCTTCTGTGGCCATTCAAGCGTTTACTAAGTTGTTGTTTAGTTTCTCCGATGTATTGAAGACCACAAATTGCACATTCCAGGAGGTAGATAATATTTTCTGTCTTGCAGTTGGCATTGCAGTATATGATGAATTTTTCTCCTGTATGTGTGCTGCTGAATTTTTGTGTGCATTGGATGTTTTTGCACGTCATACATCGTCTCGAATCACATTTTTGACACTGACCATTGTAGGCAGATCGAGGGGAGATGTCAGCTCTCACCAAGATGTCTTTCAAACTTTTGGGTTTCCTGAAGGCCAAGACGGGTGGTTCTTTGAAGATTTTACACAGTTCTGGGTGTTTTTGTATGGTTGTCCAGTGCTCACGAACGATGCTGGATAAATTACTGAGCGCAGGATGGTATGTGATGACGAATGGCACTCTGTTGTTCGCGTTCTTTTCTTTATATTGGATGAGGTCTTTTCTGTCAATACCACTTGCTTTGTTAAAACAATGGTTAATGCTCGCATTGTTGTAACCCCTTTTTTTCAGATATATAAAACACCATAAGTTTTATGTAATATTTTAAATGTGTTTTATTTGTTTTCAGCTGGTACAAATTGTATGAAGCCAAAAGAAGATGTTCCTTTGCCCAAGACCCCTTATTATCGCAGGTATTTATTCATTGTGTATTTGTCTATGTTACGCCTGGTACATTTTCCACTGCTTCATGCTTAAGTGTATAGTGCATTATGGTGTGGTAGATCATGGGTTTGAGCTCCGGTAAGGTTAAAACAAAGACTATCAAATTGGTTCTTGTGCTCCGCTAATCACACAGCATATTGTTCCAGGTTGGAGAGGCATGCCTTATTCCAGACTGTTATTTCAGTGATCTGGCACTAAAAATCCAACTAATCGTGTTGGTCTACTACAAAACAGGCACCATCTCATCAAATTGTAACTTGTTTTCGCCATGATATAGCTAAAACGTTGCTCACTTGGCATTAAACAACTAAACAACAATCATTCACTTACTAAATGTATAGATGTATAGTGTCTACAATTTTGGTTATTTGTTCCCATTAATATTTAAACTAGGACTTAACTTAGAGCAAGGTAAAATAATTATAAAATCTGATGATTAAAAAAATAATTGAATTGCTAAATCAATTATTTGTAACTTACACAATATGATTTCAAAATGGAACAAATATATTATGAAAAAAACCAACTTAATTAGTGCTAGTCATGCAGAAATAAAACATGCAAATTTTTTTTTTAATATATTTAATTTCATTTTACTTATAAATTTACATGTATAATTCTATTGTCTGAAGTTGTAATTTGACAGCAGGATACAACTGTAATAACCTACTATATTGTATTAATATGTGAAATCTTTACATTTTGTATATTTAAATGTAATAAGTTATTTTAAGGTTTGTTTTTCTTACATATTTTGTAATTTTATTTCAGGAAAATTGAAGAACAAGATGATCAGTCAGTCATAGAGGAACCACAACATACATATTTTCAATTCAGGAAATATTGACACGTGTGGATCAAGTGTAAATGTCTGTTGAAGACAGAAAAGCACTGCTAAATTTAACTGTAGTACAGACCAATCACTTGTTACAGATAGACATGGACATTTGAAGAAGAACTGGTTGAGAACTTTGTTGAGAGAGATTGAACTGGGACATACTCTTACTCTGAATGTTTGGGAGAATCTTGAGCTGGGGGAAAATCAATGAAAAACGATTAAGACACTTTATTATATTGAAGTGTTAGGGTGTTTATCGCCACTTTTAACAATCTTTCAGTTGTATCACAGTGCATGAAGCTCAGTTTTATTGGTGGAGGAAAATGGAAAAAACCACCGAGCAGGATTTGAACTCACAACTTTAGTGGTGATAGGCACTGATTGCACATGTAGTTGAAAATCAAACTACCATATGATCAAGATGGCCATTTTTATTATAATATTGAAAGCACGCAACAGACAATATAGTGACTATTCCTGAAGTCTTTTTTTTTAGAAGCCTTTGTATTCTATTTATTTTCTACTTTGTTATCCTATGTTTATGTACTCTTAATATTATTATCAGCAAGTAAAAGTTGCCATATTCAGATTTCTTCCTTTTGTTTTTATGAAAAAATGATTTTCTGTGCAATGAGGTTTGCTGAACAATGTTGAAAAGTGTTGTATATACAGTCATACCTGGCTATGTCAATATCAGATACACCTCGAGTGCACTAGATTGTGGATTCGAACCCTGTTCGGGTCAAATTAAAGAATATAAAATTGGTATCTGTTGCTTCTCCACTAAGCGGGTTGGCTTGGAATCAGAATAATGTGTCCGAGTTGAGTGACATGTCTACCCGCAGATTGTTGTTTCAGTGAGCTATAAAATCCAACTCAGTGTGTTGGTCTAGTACAAAGTGGACCTGAACATGTTCTCATTGAAAATTAACTTGTTCTCGCCATGATATAGCTGAAAAATTGCTGAATTGGCGTTAAGCAACAATCACTCACTCAATCTCAGATAAGTTGTTTCTTTGGATAACTAAAAGTAAGAAGTTTGACATTATGAGGTTCGACTGTATACAATGTTTAAACTTCAATCATCATTAGAAACCTCAAGACTTCAGTAATTGCATGTACATAATGAGTGATCAATATAGTACCTATTAACTTTCTTATGCATACTATGATGGAAAGTTAATCTACTTTTGAATATTTGATGAGGAGTAAATTTTCAGAACCCAGAAAAAATGTAATCTGCATCCATCAAACCAATAACTATGTGTAGCACAGTGAATGCTCAATTTTCTGGAGAACACAAGTTTTCACTATTTTAGTGAAGTTCATGTTACTTGTTTTCAATTTTCTATGTTTTATGCTGGTCTTTGTCTAATTTTCTTTGAAAAAATTTGAATATACCAAAGAGTTGAACAGTTTTAACACCTGTTTCAGTGAAGATTAGAAACATCACTATTTATTAAATTTTTTTTCTAACTGAAGACTTGGCAGTATTAATCAATTAGTTAATATTAGTTGATATTCTTCATTCAATTGGATATTAATCAAATTTAAAAATAAAAACTTAAGAAATGACTAAATCAACTTTTCCACAAAAAAATGTTTTTTCTGGCCTAAAAAATGACAGTCAAACTTTCTGAACTTTTTCCAACGTTAAAAAAATCAAAGTCCAACTTTCCAAGCTTTATCCAATATAAAAAATGACAAAATCCTATTTTCCGAATTTATTCTAACCATAAAATATTGCAAAGTCTATTTTCCAAATTTTTCCGCCATCAAAAATGACAAAGTCCAACTTTCCGCATCTTTTTCCGCCATTAAAAATGATAAAGTTCACCTTTCCGAGCTTTTTCTGCCAATAAAAATGACAAAGTTCAACTTTCCGAACTTTTTTTGCCAATAAAAATAATAAAGTTCAAATTTCCGCACTTTTTCCGACCTAAAAAATGACAAAAGTCCAAATTTTCGCATCTTTTTCCGCCATTAAAAATGATATAAGTCCAACTTTCCGAGCTTTTTCCGACATAAAAAATGACAAAAGTTCAAATTTCCGCACTTTTTCCGACCTAAAAAATGGCAAAGTCCAAATTTCCAAGCTGTTTCTGAATATTTCCGAATTAGTTCATTCGGAATTCCGAACTCTATTCGGAATATCCTGCTACGGGTCCCCGAAGGGGGAGGGGGGTATACTGTTTTTTATACCCTCGCTCCCCGAAGGGGGAGGGGGTATACTGTTTTACCTCTGTCCGTCTGTCCGTCCGTCCATGATATTTTTTGTCGCATTTTTCTCAGTAACTGTTGATGGTAGAAATCTGATATTTGGTCACCAGCGTCATATAGGTATACCATATTGTGGGTAGCGTTTTTGGACCCGTCAGATTCCTACTTCCTGTTTGCCGACTTAGTTGGTTTTTATACACATTGAACATATATGCTCATTTTTCGTCGCATTTTTCTCAGCAACTATTGATGGCAGAAATCTGATATTTGATCACAAGCTTCATATAGGTACCCCATATCGTGGGAAGTGTTTTTGGACCCATCAGATTCCTACTTCCTGTTTGTCGACTTTGTTGATTTTTATTCACATTGAACATACATTTTGTATATGCCCATTTTTAGTCGCATTTTTCTCAGCAACTATTGATGGCCGAAATCTGATATTTGGTCACAAGCTTCATATAGGTACCCCATATCGTGGGAAGCGTTTTTTGACCCGTCAGATTCCTACTTCCTGTATGCCGAAGAGTGGGGGTATCATAAGTGAGCATTAGCTCACAGTTCATCTTGTTTAAGAAATATATCTATGAAATTGGATCCCAGGGTAATCAGTTAATATTATATAATGGTATTTAGTAAGAATGACACTTAACATCAGAAATTAAGTCTCCCAAACAAAGTTTGGGGGACTTATTGTTTTTGCTCCGTTTCTTATTATTATTAAGTCTCCCAAACAACGTTTGGAGACTTATT
The DNA here is from genome assembly GCA_963680875.1 of Bathymodiolus brooksi. Taxonomy (NCBI): domain Eukaryota; kingdom Metazoa; phylum Mollusca; class Bivalvia; order Mytilida; family Modiolidae; genus Bathymodiolus; species Bathymodiolus brooksi. The sequence goes on from OY804582.1 coordinate 120,224,013, forward strand.
GTTTTTGCTCCGTTTCTTATTATTATTATTATTATTCTTCTTTCTTTCCGTGCACCATGAACTTGTCCACGGCAGATCTCAGGAACTACAGGACAGAATTTCATGAAACTTGGTGGAGTTATAGATATATGTTTCTAGTTGATCCTAAAGTTTTCAGATTTGTGGTAAAGGGGGTCAAAGCCATATTTTTGGGGGTTCAAAGGGGGTGGGGGTTACTATAGAATCCTATGGGAAACTTGAAATTTCGTACATTAATGTTGATAACTTCTAACTGGATAATGATAGAGACATAAAATTTGACATAGTGATAGGTCACCATTAGAGGAGCAATTCTGCGTTTTTTCAAGATGTCTGCCATTTTCAAAATGGCTGCCAAAACACGGCATAAAAATGGGGGGTAAAAATTCAACATTGTCCGATATCATCAAAATTTGATATGTGGGTAGATAATGATGTCCCGAATTGATTCCTGACATTGAAAAATGTTTACCGGCCGCCATTTTCAAAATGGCCACCACAATACCGCAAAAATTCAACATTGTCCGATATCATCAAAATTTGATATGTGGGTAGATAATGTTGTCCCGAATTGATTCCCGACATTGAAAAATTTCTACCGGTCGCCATTTTCAAAATGGCCTCCACAATACCGCACAAATTCAACATTGTCCGATTTCAACGACATTTCATATGTGGGTAAATTATGATGTCCCGAAATGATTCCTGACATCAAAAAATTTCTACCGGTCGCCATTTTCAAAATGGCCGCCACAATACCTCACAAATTCAACATTGTTCGATTTCAACGTCCTGAATTGATTCCCGACATTGAAAAATTTCTACCGGTCTCCATTTTCAAAATGGCCGCCACAATACCGCAAAAATTCAACATTTTTCGATTTCAAAGGTAGCTTTTAATTTATTTTTTAAACCGGTTGTCTGTGGCTGGTTTGGGAGACTTCATAATCGTTTGATTATAGTCATATCTTGTTTTTACACAAAGCTTGCTGAATCCTTCTTTTTGTGTCGTTTTCGTGTAGAATCCGTCAATATTTTTATTTGTGCCATGTGCTTTTTCTTCAACAAACAATTTCGCACATGCGCAAACGCTCTACCGAATGAGTTCACTGTGTAGGTCATATGAATGTATGAATATTGTGCGGGGAAACATTGAATGCTTTACTGGATGCAAGAGAATCAAACAGCGACGTATTTCCTTCGTTCTAGGCTATGATATTATGAAAAATTTCAACTGCAGTTAGTATAAAACATCGATTATTGGCAACTTTTAATATAAAAAAAATTCAATTCTGATAGCCTTTAACTGGTAGAATATTACCGGTAGCTCAAGAATATACAAAACTTCTGCTCAGTATCTTTCTGACCACTTATATTTGAAGAGTTAGACTATACCAAACATGGGTAAGCATCTTTCTAAAACTTTAAACTTTTGTTGAACATCTATCAGAAAATTTTCAATTCAAGTGTATGCCAACCTTATGCTACAAATGTAAATGCCTTTGGCTATTTTAATTTTTGAAAAACTATTTGATTGCAAATAAAATATTGAAATTTCTGTTAAATATTACAATGGTCATAAAACTGCTAGGAAATTATAAGAAATGTTCTATACATGTATTTTCAGTTAATATTTTATGTGAAGATTACAAAAGAGAATGATAATTTAAAAGTAGGAACATCCAGTATGTGATTAAGTGGTATATACATGTAAGAATATCATTTATCACATGCACACAGTAATCAGTTTAATGCTGCCACCCCTCTGTAACTGTTTCAAGCTAGGATTTCCATCAATTTCTATAGTTATATTTCTTTGTTTTGAGACATTTGAGGTTATTGTTAACTATATAACTATTTAACTTCTTATTTTCAGTCTGTTTTATGTTCTTGTTGTTATATTATATGTTGCTGGTAAAAACATCAAATTCATTAAAAAACAATTTACCAGCAAATGTTCATGATACCATTTAATTCAAATAAAAAAAAATCCATGTTTCAACTTTGTAATGATTATTTCAAAGAAAATATTCTATGTGTGCAAATTGTTTAAACAGTTTTTTGCTCATGATACAACTTTATGTGATAAAGTTTGTCAGTTACTTGCGACAGGGAGGTGGTTTTCTCAACGTACTCTGGTTTCCTAAACCAATAAAACTGCCTGCCACGATATAGCTGAAATATTGTTGAAAGTGGTGTTAAACATCATAACCCTTACCCTAACCCTGAAACAGTTTTGGTTAAATGATTATTATTTTTTTTCTATATATTTACATGTAATTGCACTTCATTAAAAAAGATATCAGATCAGTAATTTAAGCAAGCTGTGTGTTTTACTAGATTTGTTTTAGAATGTTATCTTCTATACATCATGTAGACATGTACATGTGATTACATATTCCATGCATGTTCTTTTATTCAAATGAATGAGGATTCTGTGAGTATAAGACCCTGATTATTGATTGTTATTATTGAATCCCATTTGACATCTGGCATTTCTTAAACAGTAATACATGTACATATAGATTATACAATGTTGACCAGTTCTTTATTGCTTTTTGTCAAATTGTATTGTATTATTGAATTGCAAAACATGTTTCTATTAAATGGTCTTAGATATGATTTTCATAGCTTTAAAATTGTCTGCTTTTTAGCTTACCTAAGGCAAAGGGTGAGCTTTTTTTTCTTTCATTGAAGTCTCCTAGCTGTGTCTGTATCTCATAAATGTATGTTTCACATTTTTGACATCTTCTTCAGAACCACTGCATGCCCAGTCATAACACGTGCCACACATTTTCCTATAGAGGTCCTGAAGCAGTGTTGTATCTTTTCTGAGTGATTAGAAATCCAAGATGGCCACTATGGCCTCTGATTTGCAGATACATTTTTCTTCACTACATGTAGAACTACTGCATATGAATTAAAAGTGGTCAGACTTGTCAGATATGTTCCTCTAGAACTAGTTCTGAAGACCTGTTAGTTTTCTGAGCGATTCCAAAAGATGGTGCTCTTGGTCTGATTGGTTAAGAAGTTATGACTTATATTACCAGAAATGTGATTGGTTAAGAAGTCACCTGACTTATATTACCAGAAATGTGATTGGTTAAGAAGTCACCTGACTTATATTACCAGAAATGTTTCTCTGGAGGTTCTGAAAAATTGTTGTTATTATTTTGGTGTGAATCAAATTTCAAAATGGCTGCAGGTCTCTAGAATTACGGGAAATATCCCCTGAGGGAATGTTGTTTCTTTTCAGGGTATTTCGAAATCCAAGTTGACTACCCTGGTTTCTCATTGGCTGTAACATTTTCAACATTTGCTCTTCAGAACCACTGCATGCTAATTCACCAGATTTGCCAGAAGACAAGTGTTTTTTTCAGAGCAGTTTTAAATTCAAGTTGGCTGACTCGGTTTCAGTTAGATTAAAGAATTAAACTTGAATTGTAGATCCAAAGATCCCTGGGTTTGTCAAACCAAAAATTGGTATTTGATGCTTCTCTGCAGAATTAAGAAACATGTCTGGTTGACTTGCAGTCCAGATAATGCATCTGATTGTTGCGACATGTCTAGTAGCTGGCGCTATAAAAATCCATCTCGTCTACAAAGCTGTCATCCATATACAAGTTATACGATATTGCCATGAAATAGCGGAAAAATTGCTCACTTTGTCTTGTGGTGTTAAACAATAAACAGGTTACTCACCACTTCAGTCACTCACCCCTCTCTCACTCACAACTTTACTTACCTCTTATAAATGACAGTCTTCTAAATAGACAATATTCCACTTTAAGATCCCTCAATGACTTTTGTAAGCTGTATTGATTTTCAGCCAAATTCAGGTTTATTTTAGACCCAGAAAAAAAAATATTGTCTATAAAAATAACCCCATGTTGACCCCCTTATATATTGATCAGGTATTGATTACAATGTATATTTTAGACATGCAGAACAAATATTGATCAAAACCTGAACATGCAAATCAAATGATGAATAAAAGCTTTTCTATCTGTACTCATCCTTTCATTCTTAAACAGCATTATAATCAGTCTCTGATTGTCATTTACACTAAATGTGAAGAAAAAGGAAGCAATTTACAAAATTAACAATTAGTCACAGGTAGCATCAATATTTAATTAGAATTATTGATACAAAGTCTTATAGACAATATGTGTCATGCTGATAGTGGGTCAGAGGATAGAAATTTTATAGCTTACAAATGTTCTGGTCGAGGTTGATAATTGTGGTTTTTTAATTCACCTGGACCAAAGGTCCAGGTGAACTATTGCCATTACTTGGCATCCGTCGTCTGTAAACTTTTCACATTTCAAGCTTCTTCTCCGAAACCACTGGACCAATTGGAACCAAACTTAGCAGGAATGTTCCTTGGATGGTCCTCTACAAAGTTACTGTTTTTCGTTCCAGTCGGATATTCAACATGGCTGCCAGGGCCAATAATATGCTCTGATTGACTGAAATTTCAAAGATCTTCTTCTCTGAAACTAATGAACTGACTGAACCCAAACTGTAAATGAATGATCATTGGAATGTCCTTTACCAAGTTTCTGTTTTTTATGCCGATCGGAAATCCAAGATGGCCGCCACCGCAGGACATAGATTAACATTGGACCCTATGGGAAAATGTTCAAATGCCTTCTTCTCAGAAACTACAAATATGATTAAAGCCAAACTGTACATGAATGTTCATTGGATGGTCCTCTACAATCTTAACGTTTTTTGTTCCGATATGAAATTTAAACTGGCGGCTACGGCAGGACTTAGTTTAACATTGGACCCTATGGGAAAAATGTTTCAAAATGCTTCTTCTCTGAAACCACTTGGACAATTGAAACCAAACTGCCCAGGAATGATCATTGGAAGTTCCTCTACAAAGTTTCTGTTTTTTATGCCGATCGGAAATCCAAGATGGCTGCCACCGCAGGACATAGATTAACATTGGACCCTATGGGAAAATGTTCAAATGCCTTCTTCTCAGAAACTACAAATATGATTAAAGCCAAACTGTACATGAATGTTCATTGGATGGTCCTCTACAATCTTAACGTTTTTTGTTCCGATATGAAATTTAAACTGGCGGCTACGGCAGGACTTAGTTTAACATTGGACCCTATGGGAAAAATGTTTCAAAATGCTTCTTCTCTGAAACCACTTGGACAATTGAAACCAAACTGCCCAGGAATGATCATTGGAAGTTCCTCTACAAAGTTTCTGTTTTTTATGCCGATCGGAAATCCAAGATGGCTGCCACCGCAGGACATAGATTAACATTGGACCCTATGGGAAAATGTTCAAATGCCTTCTTCTCAGAAACTACAAATATGATTAAAGCCAAACTGTACATGAATGTTCATTGGATGATCCTCTACAATCTTAAGGTTTTTTGTTCCGATATGAAATTCAAAATGGCGGCTACGGCAGGACTTAGTTTAACATTGGACCCTATGGGAAAAATGTTTCAAAATGCTTCTTCTCTGAAACCACTTGGACAATTGAAACCAAACTGCCCATGAATGATCATTGGAAGGTCCTCTACAAAGTTTATGTTTTTTATGTCGATCGGAAATCCAAGATGGCTACCACCGTAATACATAGATTAACATTGGACCCTATGGGAAAATGTTTAAATGCCTTCTTCTCAGAAACTACAAATATGATTAAAGCCAAACTGTACATGAATGTTCATTGGATGGTCCTCTACAAACTTTACTTTTTTTGTTCCGATATGAAATTCAAAATGGCGGCTACGGCAGGACTTAGTTTAACATTGGACCCTAAGGGAAAAATGTTTCAAAACGCTTCTTCTCTGAAACCACTGGGAATGTTGAAACCAAATTGCCCAGGAATGATCATTGGTAGGTCCTCTACAAATTTTATGTTTTTTATGCCGATCGGAAATCCAAGATGGCCGCCACTGCAATACATAGATTAACATTGGACCCTATGGGAAAATGTTCAAATGCCTTCTTCTCAGAAACTACAAATATGATTAAAGCCAAACTGTACATGAATGTTCATTGGATGGTCCTCTACAAACTTTACGTTTTTTGTTCTGATATGAAATTCCAAATGGCGGCTACGGCAGGACTTAGTTTAACATTGGACCCTATGGGAAAAATGTTTCAAAATGCTTCTTCTCTGAAACCACTTGGACAATTGAAACCAAACTGCCCAGGAATGATCATTGGAAGGTTCTCTACAAAGTTTCTGTTTTTATGCCGATCGGAAATCCAAAATGGCCGCCACCGCAGGACATAGATTAACATTGGACCCTATGGGAAAATGTTTAAATGCCTTCTACTCAGAAACTACAAATATGATTAAAGCCAAACTGTACATGAATGTTCATTGCATGGTCCTCTACAAACTTTACGTTTTTTGTTCCGATATGAAATTCAAAATGGTGGCTACGGCAGGACTTAGTTTAACATTGGACCCTATGGGAAAAATGTTTCAAAATGCTTCTTCTCTGAAACAACTAAGACACTTGAAACCAAACTGCTCAGGAATGATCATTGGTAGGTCCTCTACAAATTTATGTTTTTTATGCCGATCGGAAATCCAAGATGGCCACCACCGCAATACATAGATTAACATTGGACCCTATGGGAAAATGTTCAAATGCCTTTTTCTCAGAAACTACAAATATGATTAAAGCCAAACTGTACATGAATGTTCATTGGATGGTCCTCTACAAACTTTACGTTTTTTGTTCCGATATGAAATTCCAAATGGCGGCTACGGCAGGACTTAGTTTAACATTGGACCCTATGGGGAAAATGTTTCAAAACGCTTCTTCTCTGAAACCACTTGGACAATTGAAACCAAACTGCCCAGGAATGATCATTGGAAGGTCCTCTACAAATTTTCTGTTTTTTATGCCGATCGGAAATCCAAGATGGCCGCCACCGCAGGACTTAGTTTAACATTGGACCCTATGGGAAAAATGTTTCAAAATGCTTCTTCTCTGAAACCACTTGGACAATTGAAACCAAACTGCCCATGAATGATCATTGGAAGGTCCTCTACAAAGTTTATGTTTTTTATGTCGATCGGAAATCCAAGATGGCTACCACCGTAATACATAGATTAACATTGGACCCTATGGGAAAATGTTTAAATGCCTTCTTCTCAGAAACTACAAATATGATTAAAGCCAAACTGTACATGAATGTTCATTGGATGGTCCTCTACAAACTTTACTTTTTTTGTTCCGATATGAAATTCAAAATGGCGGCTACGGCAGGACTTAGTTTAACATTGGACCCTAAGGGAAAAATGTTTCAAAACGCTTCTTCTCTGAAACCACTGGGAATGTTGAAACCAAATTGCCCAGGAATGATCATTGGTAGGTCCTCTACAAATTTTATGTTTTTTATGCCGATCGGAAATCCAAGATGGCCGCCACTGCAATACATAGATTAACATTGGACCCTATGGGAAAATGTTCAAATGCCTTCTTCTCAGAAACTACAAATATGATTAAAGCCAAACTGTACATGAATGTTCATTGGATGGTCCTCTACAAACTTTACGTTTTTTGTTCTGATATGAAATTCCAAATGGCGGCTACGGCAGGACTTAGTTTAACATTGGACCCTATGGGAAAAATGTTTCAAAATGCTTCTTCTCTGAAACCACTTGGACAATTGAAACCAAACTGCCCAGGAATGATCATTGGAAGGTTCTCTACAAAGTTTCTGTTTTTATGCCGATCGGAAATCCAAAATGGCCGCCACCGCAGGACATAGATTAACATTGGACCCTATGGGAAAATGTTTAAATGCCTTCTACTCAGAAACTACAAATATGATTAAAGCCAAACTGTACATGAATGTTCATTGCATGGTCCTCTACAAACTTTACGTTTTTTGTTCCGATATGAAATTCAAAATGGTGGCTACGGCAGGACTTAGTTTAACATTGGACCCTATGGGAAAAATGTTTCAAAATGCTTCTTCTCTGAAACAACTAAGACACTTGAAACCAAACTGCTCAGGAATGATCATTGGTAGGTCCTCTACAAATTTATGTTTTTTATGCCGATCGGAAATCCAAGATGGCCACCACCGCAATACATAGATTAACATTGGACCCTATGGGAAAATGTTCAAATGCCTTTTTCTCAGAAACTACAAATATGATTAAAGCCAAACTGTACATGAATGTTCATTGGATGGTCCTCTACAAACTTTACGTTTTTTGTTCCGATATGAAATTCCAAATGGCGGCTATGGCAGGACTTAGTTTAACATTGGACCCTATGGGGAAAATGTTTCAAAACGCTTCTTCTCTGAAACCACTTGGACAATTGAAACCAAACTGCCCAGGAATGATCATTGGAAGGTCCTCTACAAATTTTATGTTTTTTATGTTGATCGGAAATCCAAGATGGCCACCACCGCAATACATAGATTAACATTGGACCCTATGGGAAAATGTTCAAATGCCTTCTTCTCAGAAACTACAAATATTATTAAAGCCAAACTGTACATGAATGTTCATTGGATGATCCTCTACAATCTTAACGTTTTTTGTTCCGATATGAAATTCAAAATGGCGGCTACGGCAGGACTTAGTTTAACATTGGACCCTATGGGAAAAATGTTTCAAAATGCTTCTTCTCTGAAACCACTTGGACAATTGAAACCAAACTGCCCAGGAATGATCATTGGAACGTCCTCTACAATGTTTATGTTTTTTATGTCGATCGGAAATCCAAGACGGCCGCCACCGCAATACATAGATTAACATTGGACCCTATGGGAAAATGTTCAAATGCCTTCTTCTCAGAAACTACAAATATGATTAAAGCCAAACTGTACATGAATGTTCATTGGATGGTCCTCTACAAACTTACGTTTTTTGTTCCGATATGAAATTCCAAATGGCGGCTACGGCAGGACTTAGTTTAACATTGGACCCTATGGGAAAAATGTTTCAAAACGCTTCTTCTCTGAAACCACTTGGACAATTGAAACCAAACTGCCCAGGAATGATCATTGGAAGGTCCTCTGTTTTTTTTATGCCAATCGGAAATCCAAGATGGCTGCCACCACAGGTCATAGTATTAACACAGGACCATATAGGGAAAATACAGAAATATAATCTTCTCTGAAGCTAATGCACTGATTGAACCTAAACTGTGCATCAATCATTGGAAAGTCCTTTACAAACTTTGTGTTTTTTATGTTGATCGTAATTCCAAGATGACTACTACTGCAGGACATAGTTTTTACATAGGACCAATTGGTCCTTTTTATAACCAGGTGAACGATATAGGCTCTTGAGAGCCTCTGTTTTTTTAATAATTTTCTAATTTCAAATTATGGTGAATATGAAAAAAATTTAGTCTGCATTGACTATTATTTAATTAAGAAATACACAATCTGATTGGAATTAGTAGATTAAAACAGACTGTTTTCAGCTCTATTCTTTATTCCTTCTTTACATCTGTACATCATGCATTTTTGTTTCTACTAAATAACTTAAGTTTCCCGTAAAGAAATCATTTGAAGTTATACACAAGGTCTGGGCCCATAAAAGTAAGGCCAAGTTCAATTATTTTTTTGTTTTTTGGAGTTATGTCCCTGTTTATTTTAGCTGGAAGTGAATGTATCCATGTTCTATATGGACACATTCTTGCCTTTTTGTCTTAAGATAAAGATAAAGATCAAAGCTGAGTTATTTCAGGAGTGAGTGAGTTTTCAAGACAAATTCTACCTAGTAATAGCTTTTGCTGATAAATAATAATTCTAATGCCTTTTCTGATTGGAGTGAGTGATTGTTGTTTATCAGTAATTTTTCAGCTATATTATGGCAAGAACAAGTTAATTATCAATGAGATGATGATGAGGTCAGCTTTGTACTAGACCAACACGCGTAGTTGGATTTTTATAGTGCTAAGTCACTGAAACAAGTCCGTGGATAGACATGTTGCCCCACTCAGACACATTATCCTGATTCTGAGTCAACCAGTCTTTGCCCTGTCTCCTTAATGCTGTGTGCTTAGCAAAGAAGCAACATATACAAATTTTATAGTCTTTCATTTGACCAAATCAGGGTTCAAGCCCATGATCTACCACACTCGAGGCGAGCACACTAAGCATTACACCACCGATGCGGTTTAGAGTTATTTCAGACTAAATTTAAATCAGTTAAAGTAATCATTATGCATAAAAATGAAGAAGGCATTTCCCCAAATCATGATTAAAGCATGAAAGTGATAGAAGAATTGACTTCTGTTACTTGCATGTACTGTACATGTTATGTCATCATATTTTGTGTTTTAAGATGACCACAGTATGAAGCTGAAAATTTGTTGACACAGAATTATCAGCAAATCTGTAAGAAAAAAGAATTAGTTGCTTAAATACAAATATTTGAAACCTGAGAAAATTAATTTTGTTTGTTGTTTTACAATGTCGATGGCTGATCAATTTATTACACAGCTTATAAACCTTAGTACTTGTTTTAATATAAGGCTATTTATTCACCAGAGAAATAATCATTAGTTTTTCAAGAATTTCTCAAATTTAATGTCTTAATTTCTGAAATTATATTGATTATTTTCTTGTCACTGACTACTGGACTTATGAATTGCAAGATCAAATTATTGTATTTTGGAATACAGTCAAGATTGAGTCGTCCATATGTGTGTAGTTTAAAACATTATGAATGGTTTGATCATTATGATGTATTATATCATGGGAGTGAATACTGTGATCCAGATTCTTCAAAGCTTCTGGTTGATTTTACAATTCAGAAAAAATGATAATAAAATGCCTACATTTTGAAAAAATACTGGTCATAGGCAGTTGATGTCTTTGTATTGCATATGTACATTTTACAATGTACATGTAAGTATGCATCATCAATATAGATACCGATGTGACTCTCAGATGATGAACTGCAATCAAAACTTTTAAATGCAATTTCTACATTTTACATAAAAACTTTTTGGGTGTTTAGATTAATTCTAATCACCTGCCTTGTACTACAGAATATAAATAGGATTATTATTATTTCAATAAATCCAATAATGTCTGCCTGTAATGGGACATATTCATTCATTTGATTCTAACTAGAACTATTGATGAAGCCATTCTTATCCAGTCCAATTATAAACTTATAATTAGATATAGAGGTAAAAGCAGATTTATGACGAGGCTTTATTGGGAACTTGTTGAACGACTATTTTAGAGATATACTTGTGAATTCTCTCGGCTTTTCTTGTCGGTTATTGAACAATTGGAGCAAACGTTCATGGATGTATAATCTCTATGGAATTAACAAATTTTTCACGCAACCGCTTGGCAAGGGAATGGAAATGTGTTTTAGCATGTAATCCTGGATATAAATGTTAGGATTTAGTTTCTTTTTGAAAATACTGCGGTATATTTAATTTGATGTCAGGATGCCGGCAATTACAGCCCCAGATGTCCACCTACAAAATTTAATGCAGAGGCGTAAGTTTTTTTTTCTGTCCATGTGGAGATGTTAATCTTAATAAGTAAATATGACTAATATCAAATCAATAAGTCAGGAGACAATGTTAATTAGTCATCTGTTATAGCAAGTTATTATAAAATTAATAGTTTTTTTTTCTTCTGATAAGCTAGTTCCATAAATATTTGATGATATTTATTCTTCCTATATCTATTTGATTGGGGAAGAATCAATAATTTTACAAACATATGGTAAAAATAATTCTGCTGATTAGACATCAATATTCTGTTGTGTTTGAATATGTTGATGTTAGTGAGGTAATTTTCTCAGGGATTTGCTGTCTTTTTGGACAGGTGCTGTACTTGGGAAAGGGGGTATTTTTCTGAGGTATTGCAGCTAAATTTTTTTTACAGGTGCTGGACTTGGGGAAAAGGTTGGGGTCAAGGAAAGGGGATATTTTTCTGAGGTATTACAACCAATATTTTTACAGGTGCTGCACTGCAGAAGGGGTTAAGGTCAAGGAAAGGGGGAATATTCTGAGGAATTGCAGTCAAATTTTTACAGATGCTGTGCTTGGCAAAGACTTTGGGTTGAGGAAAGGGGGAGGCGGAATGGGTGAGGTCGATAGTTTTCATGTTAAGTATATAGTTATCCTTCCTGCTTGATATTTACCTATGTTGAGGTCATTTAATTTTCTGCTTTAAAGTATTTCTTATAAGGTATATATATATTTAGTTAAAGGAAGACCCTTTACATAAAAATATGAATTAATGTAGTGCTTTTTCTGATTGGACAGTGTCCAATATTTGACTTCATCAATTATGCAATTAATGTCTTCAGATAGCTAGTTTGCCCATGCAAAAACAATATGACAGACAAATTGAAAATGCAATGTAACATAATGTATTTGAAGATCTGATGGCATGAATTATGATTTGATGGTTTGAAATATTTGCTGTCGGATGTCGTCAGTAATCTCATTTTGCGACCATCAAATCAACAATTGGTGGCGGCAAATCTTGAAATACAATACAGTTACTGTAGTTCCCCTCTAATAAGGCCTCTCCCACCAAAAGACACCTCTTTTTTCAGGCCAGATTTCAGATGTACTGAGATAGTGAAATACTACGATATTAGTAAAATACTGTTATTAGCGCTCTCAAGAGAGGCCCCCCTCTAATAACAGTCTTCGCACTAACCCACTTGCCCGAAGCCCGGGGCAAGTAAAACTGGATTCAGACAAATGAAAATTATGAAAGAATTTGTTTTAATAAATAATTTTTTTTTCTAAATTTGGCTTTCGAGCAAGTCGGTGAAACAGATTAAGGCAAAGACTTTAGTAATAAAGGCCAGCTTTACAGAAAGCCTATTTAGAGGGTAATAATGTACATTGTATCTCAATTTTGAGGCCAACTGGTGAAGGAGGAAGCCCTTGTTGACTTGCTGCTGTCCTATCATGACATACCTGTTGTAGCCCTTTATACAATAGATTGAAGAAAGTATTTTTATGTTTATTTTCAGACTACCATCCAATGCAGGACGTGGTAGGATCTGAAACAACGGAAGAAGTAGAACCAACACAACAGAGAATAATACACATCAACACACTGCAGCCTGTAAAATATTGTAACAACAAAGTCAGGTCAGTGATTAACAACAAGGGATACTAGGTAAGAGCTGTATGCCTAGTAAATTGTTTACAGCAAAATTTAGTGCAATAAAATTATTATTTGTGACAAAATCAAAAAAATAAAGTCAGGTCAGTGTCTTGATGTTCCATCATACACAGTCAAATGTTTTTCATCAAGTTCACATCAAGCTTTATCTCACTGTACATGACTGTTTCAAACACAAATTTGACCATCTAAATATGATGTCTCACATGTCAATTGATGGGTCCATCAAATATTAGAAGTGAGTTGGGTGTGACTGTTGAATCAGGTGGACAGGTAAATATTAGAAGTGAGTTGGATGGGTTTGACTGTTGAAACAGGTGGACAGGTAAATATTAGAAGTGAGTTGGATGTGACTGTTGAAACAGGTGGACAGGTAGATATTAGAAGTGAGTTGGATGTGACTGTTGAAACAGGTGGACAGGTAGATATTAGAAGTGAGTTGGATGGATGTGACTGTTGAAACAGGTGGACAGGTAAATATTAGAAGTGAGATGGATGTGACTGTTGAAACAGATGGACAGGTAAATATTAGAAGTGAGTTGGATGGGTGTGACTGTTGAAACAGGTGGACAGGTAAATATTAGAAGTGAGTTGGATGGGTGTGACTGTTGAAACAGGTGGACAGTTAAATATTAGAAGTGAGTTGGATGTGACTGTTGAAACAGGTTGACAGGTAGATATTAGAAGTGAGTTGGATGTGATTGTTGAAACAGGTGGACAGGTAGATATTAGAAGTGAGTTGGATGGGTGTGACTGTTGAAACAGGTGGATAGGTAAATATTAGAAGTGAGTTGGATGGGTGTGACTGTTGAAACAGGTGGACAGGTAGATATTAGAAGTGAGTTGGATGTGACTGTTGAAACAGGTGGACAGGTAGATATTAGAAGTGAGTTGGATGGATGTGACTGTTGAAACAGGTGGACAGGTAAATATTAGAAGTGAGATGGATGTGACTGTTGAAACAGATGGACAGGTAAATATTAGAAGTGAGTTGGATGTGACTGTTGAAACAGGTGGACAGGTAAATATTAGAAGTGAGTTGGATGTGACTATTGAAACAGGTGGACAGGTAGATATTAGAAGTGAGTTGGATGGGTGTGACTGTTGAAACAGGTGGACAGGTAAATATTAGAAGGGAGTTGGATGGGTGTGACTGTTGAAACAGGTGGACAGGTAAATATTAGAAGTGAGTTGGATGTGACTGTTGAAACAGGTGGACAGGTAGATATTAGAAGTGAGTTGGATGGGTGTGACTGTTGAAACAGGTGGACAGGGAAATATTAGAAGTGAGTTGGATGTTACTGTTGAAACAGGTGGACAGGTAAATATTAGAAGTGAGTTGGATGTGACTGTTAAAACAGGTGGACAGGTAAATATTAGAAGTGAGTTGGATGGGTGTGACTGTTGAAACAGGTGGACAGGTAAATATTAGAAGTGAGTTGGATGTGACTGTTAAAACAGGTGAACAGGTAAATATTAGAAGTGAGTTGGATGTGACTGTTGAAACAGGTGGACAGGTAGATATTAGTAGTGAGTTGGATGTGACTGTTGAAACAGGTGGACAGGTAGATATTAGAAGTGAGTTGGATGGATGTGACTGTTGAAACAGGTGGACAGGTAAATATTAGAAGTGAGATGGATGTGACTGTTGAAACAGATGGACAGGTAAATATTAGAAGTGAGTTGGATGGGTGTGACTGTTGAAACAGGTGGACAGGTAAATATTAGAAGTGAGTTGGATGGGTGTGACTGTTGAAACAGGTGGACAGTTAAATATTAGAAGTGAGTTGGATGTGACTGTTGAAACAGGCTGACAGGTAGATATTAGAAGTGAGTTAGATGGGTGTGACTGTTGAAACAGGTGGACATGTAAATATTAGAAGTGAGTTGAATGTGACTGTTAAAACAGGTGGACAGGTAAATATTAGAAGTGAGTTGGATGTGACTGTTGAAACAGGTGGACAGGTAGATATTAGAAGTGAGTTGGAGGTGACTGTTGAAACAGGTGGACAGGTAAATATTAGAAGTGAGTTGGATGTGACTGTTGAAACAGGTGGACTGGGAAATATTAGAAGTGAGTTGGATGGATGTGACTGTTGAAACAGGTGGACAGGTAAATATTAGAAGTGAGATGGATGTGACTGTTGAAACAGATGGACAGGTAAATATTAGAAGTGAGTTGGATGTGACTGTTGAAACAGGTGGACAGGTAAATATTAGAAGTGAGTTGGATGGGTGTGACTGTTGAAACAGGTGGACAGGTAAATATTAGAAGTGAGTTGGATGGGTGTGACTGTTGAAACAGGTGGACAGGTAAATATTAGAAGTGAGTTGGATGTGACTGTTGAAACAGGTGGACAGGTAGATATTAGAAGTGAGTTGGATGTGACTGTTGAAACAAGTGGACAGGTAAATATTAGAAGTGAGTGGGATGGGTGTGACTGTTGAAACAGGTGGACAGGGAAATATTAGAAGTGAGTTGGATGTGACTGTTGAAACAGGTGGACAGGTAAATATTAGAAGTGAGTTGGATGTGACTGTTAAAACAGGTGGACAGGTAAATATTAGAAGTGAGTTGGATGGGTGTGACTGTTGAAACAGGTGGACAGGTAAATATTAGAAGTGAGTTGGATGTGACTGTTAAAACAGGTGAACAGGTAAATATTAGAAGTGAGTTGGATGTGACCGTTGAAACAGGTGGACAGGTAGATATTAGAAGTGAGTTGGATGTGACTGTTGAAACAGGTTGACAGGTAGATATTAGAAGTGAGTTGGATGGGTGTGACTGTTGAAACAGGTGGACAGGTAAATATTAGAAGTGAGTTGGATGGGACTGTTGAAACAGGTAGACAGGTAAATATTAGAAGTGAGTTGGATATGACTGTTAAAACAGGTGGACAGGTAAATATTAGAAGTGAGTTGGATGGGTGTGACTGTTGAAACAGATAGAGAGGTAAATATTAGAAGTGAGTTGGATGTGACTGTTAAAACAGGTGGACAGGTAAATATTAGAAGTGAGTTGGATGTGACTGTTAAAACAGATGGACAGGTAGATATTAGAAGTGAGTTGGATGTGACTGTTGAAACAGGTGGACAGGTAGATATTAGAAGTGAGTTGGATGTGACTGTTGAGACAGGTGGACAGGTAGATGTTAGAAGTGAGTTGGATGGGTGTGACTGTTGAAAGAGGTGGACAGGTAAATATTATAATTGAGTAGAATGGGACTGTTGAAACAGGTAGACAGGTAGATATTAGAAGTGAGTTGGATGTGACTGTTGAAACAGGTGGACAGGTAAATATTAGAAGTGAGTTGGATGGGTGTGACTGTTGAAACAGGTGGAGAGGTAAATATTAGAAGTGAGTTGGATGTGACTGTTAAAACAGGTGGAGAGGTAGATATTAGAAGTGAGTTGGATGTGACTGTTGAAACAGGTGGACAGGTAGATATTAGAAGTGAGTTGGATGTGACTGTTGAAACAGGTGGACAGGTAAATATTAGAAGTGAGTTGGATGGGTGTGACTGTTGAAACAGGTGGACAGGTAAATATTAAAAGTGAGTTGGATGGGTGTGACTGTTGAAACAGGTGGACAGTTAAATATTAGAAGTGAGTTGGATGTGACTGTTGAAACAGGTGGACAGGTAAATATTAGAAGTGAGTTGGATGTGATTGTTGAAACAGGTGGACAGGTAGATGTTAGAAGTGAGTTGGATGTGACTGTTAAAACAGGTTGACAGGTAGATATTAGAAGTGAGTTGGATGGGTGTGACTGTTGAAACAGGTGGACAGGTAAATATAAGAAGTGAGTTGGATGTGACTGTTGAAACAGGTGGACAGGTAGATATTAGAAGTGAGTTGGATGTGACTGTTGAAACAGGTGGACAGGTAGATATTAGAAGTGAGTTGGATGGGTGTGACTGTTGAAACAGGTGGACATGTAAATATTAGAAATGAGTTGGATGTGACTGTTGAAACAGGTGGACAGGTAGATATTAGAAGTGAGTTGGATGTGACTGTTGAAACAGGTGGACAGGTAGATATTAGAAGTGAGTTGGATGGATGTGACTGTTGAAACAGGTGGACAGGTAAATATTAGAAGTGAGTTGGATGTGACTGTTGAAACAGGTGGAAAGGTAGATGTTAGAAGTGAGTTGGATGTGACTGTTGAAACAGGTGGACAGGTAGATATTAGAAGTGAGTTGGATGGGTGTGACTGTTGAAACAGGTGGACAGGTAAATATTAAAAGTGAGTTGGATAGATGTGACTGTTGAAACAGGTGGACAGGTAAATATTAGAAGTGAGTTGGATGTGACTGTTGAAACAGGTGGACAGGTAGATATTAGAAGTGAGTTGGATGGATGTGACTGTTGAAACAGGTGGACAGGTAAATATTAGAAGTGAGTTGGATGTGACTGTTAAAACAGGTGGACAGGTAAATATTAGAAGTGAGTTGGATGTGACTGTTGAAACAGGTGGACAGGTAGATATTAGAAGTGAGTTGGATGGATGTGACTGTTGAAACAGGTGGACAGGTAAATATTAGAAGTGAGTTGGATGTGACTGTTAAAACAGGTGGACAGGTAAATATTAGAAGTGAGTTGGATGTGACTGTTGAAACAGGTGGACAGGTAGATATTAGAAGTGAGTTGGATGGGTGTGACTGTTGAAACAGGTTGACAGATAGATATTAGAAGTGAGTTGGATGGGTGTGACTGTTGAAACAGGTTGACAGGTAGATATTAGAAGTGAGGTGGATGGATGTGACTGTTGAAACAGGTTGACAGATAGATATTAGAAGTGAGTTGGATGTGACTGTTGAAACAGGTGGACAGGTAAATATTAGAAGTGAGTTGGATGTGATTGTTGAAACAGGTGGACAGTTAAATATTAGAAGTGAGTTGGATGTGACTGTTGAAACAGGTGGACAGGTAGATATTAGAAGTGAGTTGGATGTGACTGTTAAAACAGGTGGACAGGTAGATATTAGAATTGAGTTGGATGTGACTGTTGAAACAAGTGGACAGGTAGATATTAGAAATGAGTTGGATGGGTGTGACTGTTGAAACAGGTAGAGAGGTAAATATTAGAAGTGAGTTGGATGTGACTGTTAAAACAGGTGGACAGGTAGATATTAGAAGTGAGTTGGATGGATGTGACTGTTGAAACAGGTGGACAGGTAAATATTAGAAGTGAGTTGGATGTGACTGTTAAAACAGGTGGACAGGTAAATATTAGAAGTGAGTTGGATGTGACTGTTAAAACAGGTGGACAGGTAAATATTAGAAGTGAGTTGGATGTGACTGTTAAAACAGGTGGACAGGTAGATATTAGAAGTGAGATGGGTGTGACTGTTGAAACAGGTGGACAGGTAAATATTAGAAGTGAGTTGGGTGTGACTGTTGAAACAGGTGGACAGTTAAATATTAGAAGTGAGATGGGTGTGACTGTTGACAGCAATGTTTGTTTATATAATTTATTAGTTTACAGCAGTGTTTGTATATATAATTTATTAGTTTACAGCAGTGTTTGTTTATATAATTTATTAGTTTACAGCAGTGTTTGTATATATAATTTATTAGTTTACAGCAGTGTTTGTATATATAATTTATTAGTTTACAGCAGTGTTTGTATATATAATTTATTAGTTTACAGCAGTGTTTGTATATATAATTTATTAGTTTACAGCAGTGTTTGTTTATATAATTTATTAGTTTACAGCAGTGTTTGTATATATAATTTATTAGTTTACAGCAGTGTTTGTATATATAATTTATTAGTTTACAGCAGTGTTTGTATATATAATTTATTAGTTTACAGCAGTGTTTGTATATATAATTTATTAGTTTACAGCAGTGTTTGTATATATAATTTATTAAATTACAGCAGTGTTTGTTTATATAATTTATTAGTTTACAGCAGTGTTTGTATATATAATTTATTAGTTTACAGCAGTGTTTGTATATATAATTTATTAGTTTACAGCAGTGTTTGTATATATAATTTATTAGTTTACAGCAGTGTTTGTATATATAATTTATTAGTTTACAGCAGTGTTTGTATATATGATTTATTAGTTTACAGCAGTGTTTGTATATATAATTTATTAGTTTACAGCAGTGTTTGTATATATAATTTATTAGTTTACAGCAGTGTTTGTATATATAATTTATTAGTTTACAGCAGTGTTTGTTTATATAATTTATTAGTTTACAGCAGTGTTTGTATATATAATTTATTAGTTTACAGCAGTGTTTGTATATATAATTTATTAGTTTACAGCAGTGTTTGTTTATATAATTTATTAGTTTACAGCAGTGTTTGTATTTTTAATTTATTAGTTTACAGCAGTGTTTGTATATATAATTTATCAATGTGTTTCTTGGACGATATGATGTCATCAGGTTGCATGGGCATAGTTTTTTCTTTCCTTTATTTTTTTTTGTTGTCTTCAAAGTTGAAAGAACTGAACTGTGTGACTTCACAACCAACGTCAGAACATTAATTGAAGTTAGCGATTCCCAATCCCAGCAGACAATTTAACCCATACAATAATTCCCGTATATTATTTTTACTCACTCTGTGGTGTAAACTCATGAAAAATGGAAGAAACATCTCATAAGATTTATTCAATTCTGTTTTTAACTTATTTAAAAAAAAACCATGTACAGTGATATCTGTTTAAACCGAACCCTGCTTGAACTGAAATCCTAAATAAACCGAACTTTAAATTAAGTCCTACTTTAGGAAATCTTTGTTAGTTTAATTTGAAAAAACAGAACACCTGTCAATTCCGAACACAAAGGTTGGTCCCAAGGAAGTTTGGTTTAGACAGGTTTCACTGCAATATAACAGTCCTTGAAATGAAAAATTTAATTTATTGATCCGAATCAAATTCTTGAATTTTTTTTTATATATATCTAAATAAAAACTGAAAAATGTACTGGTCAGAACAAAGTTTTACTGGTCTTGGGCCGGAGGACCGGTGCTCCTCGTGAGGACTTAGATAAGAAATCTCATTTTAGTTCCTGTCTTTCGATAGTCATCACCAGACAGAAGTAATATTAGAAACATATAAATAGTGTATAATTATATTACATTTTATAGATGTGTTACATAAATGTTAGTACAGGTGATGTCTATAATGAAAGACCTATTGATTATCTATTAGATGTTTGATAATTGACGTGTTTGGTAATAAGATAAATGTTTATAAATTACTTGTCAATAACATCACTAATAGCATCATTCTAATGAAAATAACATCATCTGTTATAAATTTATTTCATTATAGATACATTTTAGGTTAGTTTTCAGGGCTAGTGATATCGTCACTTTCAACAATTGTTCTGTTATATAGTAACAGTTGATACTCCAGCTGGCTATTGGTTGGTGTCAATGAAACCAGACACGAAAAACTTCTCTGGATCCAGACAAAAGAAAAGAAATTAATATTATGCATTATATTTACAATTTACAATCCCTTATAAGTAATATAATTGATTAAAAACTAAGGACATCTCCCTCAAGGCATAGCTAACCATATTTAATTTTACCTATATATGTTTAGGCCCTTTGGTTTACTTGTTCCTATATATGTTTAGTCCCTTTGGTTTACTTGTTCCTATATATGTTTAGTCCCTTTGGTTTACTTGTTCCTATATATGTTTAGTCCCTTTGATTTACTTGTTCCTATATATGTTTAGTCCCTTTGGTTTACTTGTTCCTATATATGTTTAGTCCCTTTGATTTACTTGTTCCTATATATGTTTAGTCCCTTTAGTTTACTTGTTCCTATATATGTTTAGTCCCTTTGGTTTACTTGTTCCTATATATGTTTAGTCCTTTTGGTTTACTTGCTCCTATATATGTTTAGGCCCTTTGGTTTACTTACTCCTATATATGTTTAGTCCCTTTGGTTTACTTGTTCCTATATATGTTTAGGCCCTTTGGTTTACTTGTTCCTATATATGTTTAGTCCCTTTGGTTTACTTGTTCCTATATATGTTTAGTCCCTTTGGTTTACTTGTTCCTATATATGTTTAGTCCCTTTGGTTTACTTGTTCCTATATATGTTTAGTCCCTTTGGTTTACTTGTTCCTATATATGTTTAGTCCCTTTGGTTTACTTGTTCCTATATATGTTTAGTCCTTTTGGTTTACTTGTTCCTATATATGTTTAGTCCCTTTGGTTTACTTGTTCCTATATATGTTTAGTCCCTTTAGTTTACTTGTTCCTATATATGTTTAGTCCCTTTGGTTTACTTGTTCCTATATATGTTTAGTCCCTTTGGTTTACTTGTTCCTATATATGTTTAGTCCCTTTGGTTTACTTACTCCTATATATGTTTAGTCCTTTTGGTTTACTTGTTCCTATATATGTTTAGTCCCTTTGGTTTACTTGTTCCTATATATGTTTAGTCCTTTTGGTTTACTTGTTCCTATATATGTTTAGTCCCTTTGGTTTACTTGTTCCTATATATGTTTAGTCCCTTTAGTTTACTTGTTCCTATATATGTTTAGTCCCTTTGGTTTACTTGTTCCTATATATGTTTAGTCCCTTTAGTTTACTTGTTCCTATATATGTTTAGTCCCTTTGATTTACTTGTTCCTATATATGTTTAGTCCCTTTAGTTTACTTGTTCCTATATATGTTTAGTCCCTTTGGTTTACTTGTTCCTATATATGTTTAGGCCCTTTGGTTTACTTGTTCCTATATATGTTTAGTCCCTTTGGTTTACTTGTTCCTATATATGTTTAGTCCTTTTGGTTTACTTGTTCCTATATATGTTTAGTCCCTTTGGTTTACTTGTTCCTATATATGTTTAGTCCTTTTGGTTTACTTGTTCCTATATATGTTTAGTCCCTTTGGTTTACTTGTTCCTATATATGTTTAGTCCCTTTGGTTTACTTGTTCCTATATATGTTTAGTCCCTTTGGTTTACTTGTTCCTATATATGTTTAGTCCCTTTGGTTTACTTGTTCCTATATATGTTTAGTCCCTTTGGTTTACTTGTTCCTATATATGTTTAGTCCCTTTGGTTTACTTGTTCCTATATATGTTTAGGCCCTTTGGTTTACTTGTTCCTATATATGTTTAGGCCCTTTGGTTTACTTGTTCCTATATATGTTTAGGCCCTTTGGTTTACTTGTTCCTATATATGTTTAGTCCCTTTGGTTTACTTGTTCCTATATATGTTTAGTCCCTTTGGTTTACTTGTTCCTATATATGTTTAGTCCCTTTGGTTTACTTGTTCCTATATATGTTTAGGCCCTTTGGTTTACTTGTTCCTATATATGTTTAGTCCTTTTGGTTTACTTGTTCCTATATATGTTTAGTCCCTTTGGTTTACTTGTTCCTATATATGTTTAGTCCCTTTGGTTTACTTGTTCCTATATATGTTTAGTCCTTTTGGTTTACTTGTTCCTATATATGTTTAGTCCCTTTGATTTACTTGTTCCTATATATGTTTAGTCCCTTTAGTTTACTTGTTCCTATATATGTTTAGTCCCTTTGGTTTACTTGTTCCTATATATGTTTAGTCCTTTTGGTTTACTTGTTCCTATATATGTTTAGGCCCTTTGGTTTACTTGTTCCTATATATGTTTAGTCCCTTTGATTTACTTGTTCCTATATATGTTTAGTCCCTTTGGTTTACTTACTCCTATATATGTTTAGGCCCTTTGATTTACTTGTTCCTATATATGTTTAGTCCCTTTGGTTTACTTGCTCCTATATATGTTTAGTCCCTTTGATTTACTTGTTCCTATATATGTTTAGTCCCTTTGGTTTACTTGTTCCTATATATGTTTAGTCCCTTTGGTTTACTTGTTCCTATATATGTTTAGGCCCTTTGGTTTACTTGTTCCTATATATGTTTAGTCCCTTTGGTTTACTTGTTCCTATATATGTTTAGTCCTTTTGGTTTACTTGTTCCTATATATGTTTAGGCCCTTTGGTTTACTTGTTCCTATATATGTTTAGTCCCTTTGGTTTACTTGTTCCTATATATGTTTAGTCCTTTTGGTTTACTTACTCCTATATATGTTTAGTCCCTTTGGTTTACTTACTCCTATATATGTTTAGTCCCTTTGGTTTACTTGTTCCTATATATGTTTAGTCCCTTTGGTTTACTTACTCCTATATATGTTTAGTCCTTTTGGTTTACTTGTTCCTATATATGTTTAGTCCCTTTGGTTTACTTGTTCCTATATATGTTTAGTCCTTTTGGTTTACTTATTCCTATATATGTTTAGTCCCTTTGGTTTACTTGTTCCTATATATGTTTAGTCCCTTTAGTTTACTTGTTCCTATATATGTTTAGTCCCTTTGGTTTACTTGTTCCTATATATGTTTAGTCCCTTTAGTTTACTTGTTCCTATATATGTTTAGTCCCTTTGGTTTAGTTGCTCCTATATATGTTTAGTCCCTTTGGTTTACTTGCTCCTATATATGTTTAGTCCCTTTGGTTTACTTGTTCCTATATATGTTTAGTCCCTTTGGTTTACTTGTTCCTATATATGTTTAGTCCTTTTGGTTTACTTGTTCCTATATATGTTTAGTCCCTTTGGTTTACTTGTTCCTATATATGTTTAGTCCCTTTGGTTTACTTGTTCCTATATATGTTTAGTCCTTTTGGTTTACTTGTTCCTATATATGTTTAGGCCCTTTGGTTTACTTGTTCCTATATATGTTTAGTCCCTTTGGTTTACTTGTTCCTATATATGTTTAGTCCTTTTGGTTTACTTGTTCCTATATATGTTTAGGCCCTTTGGTTTACTTGTTCCTATATATGTTTAGTCCCTTTGGTTTACTTGTTCCTATATATGTTTAGTCCTTTTGGTTTACTTACTCCTATATATGTTTAGTCCCTTTGGTTTACTTACTCCTATATATGTTTAGTCCCTTTGGTTTACTTGTTCCTATATATGTTTAGGCCCTTTGGTTTACTTGTTCCTATATATGTTTAGGCCCTTTGGTTTACTTGTTCCTATATATGTTTAGTCCCTTTGGTTTACTTGTTCCTATATATGTTTAGTCCTTTTGGTTTACTTACTCCTATATATGTTTAGTCCCTTTGGTTTACTTACTCCTATATATGTTTAGTCCCTTTGGTTTACTTCTTCCTATATATGTTTAGTCCCTTTGGTTTACTTACTCCTATATATGTTTAGGCCCTTTGATTTACTTGCTCCTATATATGTTTAGTCCCTTTGGTTTACTTACTCCTATATATGTTTAGTCCTTTTGGTTTACTTGTTCCTATATATGTTTAGTCCTTTTGGTTTACTTGTTCCTATATATGTTTAGTCCCTTTGGTTTACTTGTTCCTATATATGTTTAGTCCTTTTGGTTTACTTGTTCCTATATATGTTTAGTCCCTTTGGTTTACTTGTTCCTATATATGTTTAGTCCTTTTGGTTTACTTACTCCTATATATGTTTAGTCCTTTTGGTTTACTTGTTCCTATATATGTTTAGTCCTTTTGGTTTACTTACTCCTATATATGTTTAGTCCCTTTGGTTTACTTGTTCCTATATATGTTTAGTCCCTTTGGTTTACTTGTTCCTATATATGTTTAGTCCCTTTGGTTTACTTACTCCTATATATGTTTAGTCCCTTTGGTTTACTTACTCCTATATATGTTTAGTCCCTTTGATTTACTTGTTCCTATATATGTTTAGGCCCTTTGGTTTACTTACTCCTATATATGTTTAGTCCCTATGGTTTACTTACTCCTATATATGTTTAGTCCCTTTGGTTTACTTGCTCCTATATATGTTTAGGCCTTTTGGTTTACTTGTTCCTATATATGTTTAGTCCCTTTGGTTTACTTGTTCCTATATATGTTTAGTCCTTTTGGTTTACTTGTTCCTATATATGTTTAGTCCCTTTGGTTTACTTGTTCCTATATATGTTTAGTCCCTTTGGTTTACTTGTTCCTATATATGTTTAGTCCCTTTGGTTTACTTACTCCTATATATGTTTAGTCCCTTTGGTTTACTTGTTCCTATATATGTTTAGGCCCTTTGGTTTACTTGTTCCTATATATGTTTAGTCCCTTTGGTTTACTTGTTCCTATATATGTTTAGTCCCTTTGGTTTACTTGTTCCTATATATGTTTAGTCCTTTTGGTTTACTTGTTCCTATATATGTTTAGTCCCTTTGGTTTACTTGTTCCTATATATGTTTAGGACCTTTGATTTACTTGTTCCTATATATGTTTAGTCCCTTTGGTTTACTTGCTCCTATATATGTTTAGGACCTTTGATTTACTTGTTCCTATATATGTTTAGGCCCTTTGGTTTACTTGTTCCTATATATGTTTAGTCCCTTTGGTTTACTTGTTCCTATATATGTTTAGTCCCTTTGGTTTACTTGTTCCTATATATGTTTAGGACCTTTGATTTACTTGTTCCTATATATGTTTAGGCCCTTTGGTTTACTTGTTCCTATATATGTTTAGTCCCTTTGGTTTACTTGTTCCTATATATGTTTAGTCCCTTTGGTTTACTTGTTCCTATATATGTTTAGTCCCTTTGGTTTACTTGTTCCTATATATGTTTAGTCCCTTTGGTTTACTTGTTCCTATATATGTTTAGTCCCTTTGGTTTACTTGTTCCTATATATGTTTAGTCCCTTTGGTTTACTTGTTCCTATATATGTTTAGTCCCTTTGGTTTACTTGTTCCTATATATGTTTAGGACCTTTGATTTACTTGCTCCTATATATGTTTAGTCCCTTTGGTTTACTTGTTCCTATATATGTTTAGTCCCTTTGGTTTACTTGTTCCTATATATGTTTAGTCCTTTTGGTTTACTTGTTCCTATATATGTTTAGGACCTTTGATTTACTTGCTCCTATATATGTTTAGTCCCTTTGGTTTACTTGTTCCTATATATGTTTAGGCCCTTTGATTTACTTGCTCCTATATATGTTTAGTCCCTTTGGTTTACTTGTTCCTATATATGTTTAGTCCCTTTGGTTTACTTGTTCCTATATATGTTTAGTCCTTTTGGTTTACTTGTTCCTATATATGTTTAGTCCCTTTGATTTACTTGCTCCTATATATGTTTAGGACCTTTGGTTTACTTGTTCCTATATATGTTTAGTCCCTTTGATTTACTTGCTCCTATATATGTTTAGGCCTTTTGGTTTACTTGTTCCTATATATGTTTAGGACCTTTGATTTACTTGCTCCTATATATGTTTAGTCCCTTTGGTTTACTTGTTCCTATATATGTTTAGTCCCTTTGGTTTACTTGTTCCTATATATGTTTAGGACCTTTGATTTACTTGCTCCTATATATGTTTAGTCCCTTTGGTTTACTTGTTCCTATATATGTTTAGTCCCTTTGGTTTACTTGCTCCTATATATGTTTAGTCCCTTTGGTTTACTTGTTCCTATATATGTTTAGGACCTTTGATTTACTTGCTCCTATATATGTTTAGTCCCTTTGGTTTACTTGTTCCTATATATGTTTAGTCCCTTTGGTTTACTTGTTCCTATATATGTTTAGTCCTTTTGGTTTACTTGTTCCTATATATGTTTAGGACCTTTGGTTTACTTACTCCTATATATGTTTAGTCCCTTTGGTTTACTTGCTCCTATATATGTTTAGGACCTTTGATTTACTTACTCCTATATATGTTTAGGACCTTTGATTTACTTGCTCCTATATATGTTTAGGCCCTTTGGTTTACTTGTTCCTATATATGTTTAGTCCTTTTGGTTTACTTGCTCCTATATATGTTTAGGACCTTTGATTTACTTGCTCCTATATATGTTTAGTCCCTTTGGTTTACTTGTTCCTATATATGTTTAGTCCCTTTGGTTTACTTGTTCCTATATATGTTTAGTCCCTTTGGTTTACTTGTTCCTATATATGTTTAGTCCCTTTGGTTTACTTGTTCCTATATATGTTTAGTCCTTTTGGTTTACTTGTTCCTATATATGTTTAGTCCTTTTGGTTTACTTGCTCCTATATATGTTTAGGACCTTTGGTTTACTTGTTCCTATATATGTTTAGTCCCTTTGATTTACTTGCTCCTATATATGTTTAGTCCCTTTGGTTTACTTGTTCCTATATATGTTTAGTCCCTTTGGTTTACTTGTTCCTATATATGTTTAGTCCCTTTGGTTTACTTGTTCCTATATATGTTTAGTCCCTTTGGTTTACTTGTTCCTATATATGTTTAGTCCTTTTGGTTTACTTGTTCCTATATATGTTTAGTCCCTTTGGTTTACTTGTTCCTATATATGTTTAGTCCTTTTGGTTTACTTGTTCCTATATATGTTTAGTCCCTTTGGTTTACTTGCTCCTATATATGTTTAGGCCTTTTGGTTTACTTGTTCCTATATATGTTTAGGCCCTTTGGTTTACTTGTTCCTATATATGTTTAGTCCCTTTGGTTTACTTGTTCCTATATATGTTTAGGCCTTTTGGTTTACTTGTTCCTATATATGTTTAGGCCCTTTGGTTTACTTACTCCTATATATGTTTAGTCCCTTTGGTTTACTTGTTCCTATATATGTTTAGTCCCTTTGGTTTACTTGTTCCTATATATGTTTAGGCCCTTTGGTTTACTTGCTCCTATATATGTTTAGTCCTTTTGGTTTACTTGTTCCTATATATGTTTAGTCCCTTTGATTTACTTGCTCCTATATATGTTTAGGCCTTTTGGTTTACTTGTTCCTATATATGTTTAGGCCCTTTGGTTTACTTGTTCCTATATATGTTTAGGCCCTTTGGTTTACTTGTTCCTATATATGTTTAGTCCTTTTGGTTTACTTGTTCCTATATATGTTTAGTCCCTTTGATTTACTTGCTCCTATATATGTTTAGGCCTTTTGGTTTACTTGTTCCTATATATGTTTAGTCCCTATGGTTTACTTACTCCTATATATGTTTAGTCCCTTTGGTTTACTTGCTCCTATATATGTTTAGGCCTTTTGGTTTACTTGTTCCTATATATGTTTAGTCCCTTTGGTTTACTTGTTCCTATATATGTTTAGTCCTTTTGGTTTACTTGTTCCTATATATGTTTAGTCCCTTTGGTTTACTTGTTCCTATATATGTTTAGTCCCTTTGGTTTACTTGTTCCTATATATGTTTAGTCCCTTTGGTTTACTTACTCCTATATATGTTTAGGCCTTTTGGTTTACTTGTTCCTATATATGTTTAGGCCCTTTGGTTTACTTGTTCCTATATATGTTTAGTCCCTTTGGTTTACTTGTTCCTATATATGTTTAGGCCCTTTGGTTTACTTGTTCCTATATATGTTTAGTCCCTTTGGTTTACTTGTTCCTATATATGTTTAGTCCCTTTGGTTTACTTGTTCCTATATATGTTTAGGCCCTTTGGTTTACTTGTTCCTATATATGTTTAGTCCTTTTGGTTTACTTGTTCCTATATATGTTTAGTCCCTTTGGTTTACTTGTTCCTATATATGTTTAGTCCTTTTGGTTTACTTGTTCCTATATATGTTTAGTCCCTTTGGTTTACTTGTTCCTATATATGTTTAGTCCCTTTGGTTTACTTGTTCCTATATATGTTTAGTCCCTTTGATTTACTTGTTCCTATATATGTTTAGGCCCTTTGGTTTACTTGTTCCTATATATGTTTAGTCCCTTTGGTTTACTTGTTCCTATATATGTTTAGTCCCTTTGGTTTACTTGTTCCTATATATGTTTAGTCCCTTTGGTTTACTTGTTCCTATATATGTTTAGTCCCTTTGGTTTACTTGTTCCTATATATGTTTAGGACCTTTGATTTACTTGCTCCTATATATGTTTAGGCCCTTTGGTTTACTTGTTCCTATATATGTTTAGTCCCTTTGGTTTACTTGTTCCTATATATGTTTAGTCCCTTTGGTTTACTTGTTCCTATATATGTTTAGTCCCTTTGGTTTACTTGTTCCTATATATGTTTAGGCCCTTTGGTTTACTTGTTCCTATATATGTTTAGTCCCTTTGGTTTACTTACTCCTATATATGTTTAGTCCCTTTGGTTTGCTTGTTCCTATATATGTTTAGTCCCTTTGGTTTACTTGTTCCTATATATGTTTAGTCCTTTTGGTTTACTTGTTCCTATATATGTTTAGGCCCTTTGGTTTACTTGTTCCTATATATGTTTAGGCCCTTTGGTTTACTTGTTCCTATATATGTTTAGTCCTTTTGGTTTACTTGTTCCTATATATGTTTAGTCCCTTTGATTTACTTGCTCCTATATATGTTTAGGCCTTTTGGTTTACTTGTTCCTATATATGTTTAGTCCCTATGGTTTACTTACTCCTATATATGTTTAGTCCCTTTGGTTTACTTGCTCCTATATATGTTTAGGCCTTTTGGTTTACTTGTTCCTATATATGTTTAGTCCCTTTGGTTTACTTGTTCCTATATATGTTTAGTCCTTTTGGTTTACTTGTTCCTATATATGTTTAGTCCCTTTGGTTTTCTTGTTCCTATATATGTTTAGTCCCTTTGGTTTACTTGTTCCTATATATGTTTAGTCCCTTTGGTTTACTTACTCCTATATATGTTTAGGCCTTTTGGTTTACTTGTTCCTATATATGTTTAGGCCCTTTGGTTTACTTGTTCCTATATATGTTTAGTCCCTTTGGTTTACTTGTTCCTATATATGTTTAGGCCCTTTGGTTTACTTGTTCCTATATATGTTTAGTCCCTTTGGTTTACTTGTTCCTATATATGTTTAGTCCCTTTGGTTTACTTGTTCCTATATATGTTTAGGCCCTTTGGTTTACTTGTTCCTATATATGTTTAGTCCTTTTGGTTTACTTGTTCCTATATATGTTTAGTCCCTTTGGTTTACTTGTTCCTATATATGTTTAGTCCTTTTGGTTTACTTGTTCCTATATATGTTTAGTCCCTTTGGTTTACTTGTTCCTATATATGTTTAGTCCCTTTGGTTTACTTGTTCCTATATATGTTTAGTCCCTTTGATTTACTTGTTCCTATATATGTTTAGGCCCTTTGGTTTACTTGTTCCTATATATGTTTAGTCCCTTTGGTTTACTTGTTCCTATATATGTTTAGTCCCTTTGGTTTACTTGTTCCTATATATGTTTAGTCCCTTTGGTTTACTTGTTCCTATATATGTTTAGTCCCTTTGGTTTACTTGTTCCTATATATGTTTAGGACCTTTGATTTACTTGCTCCTATATATGTTTAGGCCCTTTGGTTTACTTGTTCCTATATATGTTTAGTCCCTTTGGTTTACTTGTTCCTATATATGTTTAGTCCCTTTGGTTTACTTGTTCCTATATATGTTTAGTCCCTTTGGTTTACTTGTTCCTATATATGTTTAGGCCCTTTGGTTTACTTGTTCCTATATATGTTTAGTCCCTTTGGTTTACTTACTCCTATATATGTTTAGTCCCTTTGGTTTACTTGTTCCTATATATGTTTAGTCCCTTTGGTTTACTTGTTCCTATATATGTTTAGTCCCTTTGGTTTACTTGCTCCTATATATGTTTAGTCCCTTTGGTTTACTTACTCCTATATATGTTTAGTCCCTTTGGTTTACTTGTTCCTATATATGTTTAGTCCCTTTGGTTTACTTGCTCCTATATATGTTTAGGCCCTTTGGTTTACTTGTTCCTATATATGTTTAGTCCCTTTGGTTTACTTGTTCCTATATATGTTTAGGCCCTTTGGTTTACTTGTTCCTATATATGTTTAGTCCCTTTGGTTTACTTGTTCCTATATATGTTTAGTCCCTTTGATTTACTTGTTCCTATATATGTTTAGTCCCTTTGGTTTACTTGTTCCTATATATGTTTAGTCCCTTTGGTTTACTTGTTCCTATATATGTTTAGGCTCTTTGGTTTACTTACTCCTATATATGTTTAGTCCCTTTGGTTTACTTGTTCCTATATATGTTTAGGCCCTTTGGTTTACTTGTTCCTATATATGTTTAGTCCCTTTGGTTTACTTGTTCCTATATATGTTTAGTCCCTTTGGTTTACTTGTTCCTATATATGTTTAGTCCCTTTGGTTTACTTGTTCCTATATATGTTTAGGCCCTTTGGTTTACTTGTTCCTATATATGTTTAGTCCCTTTGGTTTACTTGTTCCTATATATGTTTAGTCCCTTTGGTTTACTTGTTCCTATATATGTTTAGGCCCTTTGGTTTACTTGTTCCTATATATGTTTAGTCCCTTTGGTTTACTTGTTCCTATATATGTTTAGTCCCTTTGGTTTACTTACTCCTATATATGTTTAGTCCTTTTGGTTTACTTGTTCCTATATATGTTTAGGCCCTTTTGTTTACTTGTTCCTATATATGTTTAGTCCTTTTGGTTTACTTGTTCCTATATATGTTTAGGCCCTTTGGTTTACTTGTTCCTATATATGTTTAGGCCCTTTGGTTTACTTGTTCCCGAAGACTTTTGAATTATTTGGCATTCCAATCTTTTGATTATGGGCGTATCAGATGAAGGTTACTCCAGAAATGTGTCGTGTGTGCTAAATTAGATATCTACTTTTTTATTATATTATGTAAATTATAATATACGTGTGTTCATGTTTTATTTTTTTTTCAGTACTGCCAAATACAGCTGGATATCATTCCTACCCAGATTTTTGTTTGAACAGTTCAGAAGATATGCCAATGTTTTTTTTCTCTTCATATCATTACTACAGGTAAGAAAAAAGAAATTGTAAGTCAATATTAAAAAAAAAATGAAACATCAAAATGGAAGATAGATACATTGTGGAAAGGATTTTATTATTTTTTGTATGACAAACTGTGAAGAGTTAATGTTTTATGTAAAGAAAAGTTTAAACATTTATCTCTGACCTCAAATCATTAAACATAAAAAAAAAGAAGACCATGACATCAGGCCTGCATGACATATGACGTTTGAAATGTGGATTATTTAAATGTGCTTCTGATATAGGAATAGTAACTTTGTTATTAGCTATTTATTCATCATTTTCAGTTGTACCTGTCTGTAAGGCTTTACCAGTTTAATTATTGTAACCTGTCACAAACACTTGATGTGGTTCATTGCTTGTTGGTGCGTAACAAACAAGGTTGTCTTGCTTTACACTATATTGATCTTATTTGTTTTCCTTTATTCAGGCAATCCCATACAGAACAGGCATACCCAATAAACGATCTAGTCTGAGTTTTATATGCTTGTTCTTTGACTCTTGTCCAACTGATGATAAGGTTTTAACAACAGAGCCGAGGCCTTTAGATAAGGTTTTAACAACAGAGCCGAGGCCTTTAGATAAGGTTTTAACAACAGAGCCGAGGCCTTTAGATAAGGTTTTAACAACAGAGCCGAGGCCTTTAGATAAGGTTTTAACAACAGAGCCGAGGCCTTTAGATAAGGTTTTAACAACAGAGCCGAGGCCTTTAGATAAGGTTTTAACAACAGAGCCGAGGCCTTTAGATAAGGTTTTAACAACAGAGCCGAGGCCTTTAGATAAGGTTTTAACAACAGAGCCGAGGCCTTTAGATAAGGTTTTAACAACAGAGCCGAGGCCTTTAGATAAGGTTTTAACAACAGAGCCGAGGCCTTTAGATAAGGTTTTAACAACAGAGCCGAGGCCTTTAGATAAGGTTTTAACAACAGAGCTGAGGCCTTTATTTTACTTTTATTCAGACATTAATGATATGGATTTCAATTTTGAATCTTGTCTAGTTGCTTAGATATGATATAGTAGGTCCAACTATTTTGTTTTCAATATTTCATTCCAACAAATTGTTGGCCTATTTATTCTGGTCTCCCACAAAGACCATTCATTTCTTTAGGTGTGATTTTGTTAGAAGTAATGGGCATCAGTTATAATTGTGTTCCAAGAGTAATAGTTTTTAACCCAGTCTTCATGCTAACCCACTTGTCCGAAGTCCGGGACAAGTAAAACTGGATTCTGACAAGTGAAAATTATGAAAGGATTTGTTTGAATAAATAGAAATTTTTTCTAACTTTTGGTTTCGGGAAAGTAGGTGAAACAAATAAGGCACAGACTGTTAACCCAGGGCTCCCACTACTTTGAAATCAGAGGGAGAAGTGACTTCCCTTTCAGGTGCTGACAAAAGAGAAGTGAGAGACAACAGGGAGAAGTCAAAATATTTCTCTAATTGTACCACTTTTCACATTCGCAGGGCATTATCGTGGCATTCGTATGTTATAATGTACTTGTTATGCATTAAAGTATATTCAGTAGTTGTTTAATTCCTTGTTTTTGTTAGCATATCATCTCTCTGATTTACATATGTCCTTGTATTTGTTTTTTGTTTGTTTGTATTAAATAAATCCTTTTCAGATTCTTTGTTTTGTCTTGCAGATGATAAAGGCACATATATCATAGTCAACTATTGTCCAATAAATAATAAATAAATAAAATTGAATAATTATACAATCAAATTTTAATGAGTGTATATTATTTACATTGCTTCTCTTTAATCACTGATTGATATTAATTAAGAAACTAATCATATCCACAAAGTTAACAATCCCTTTGGATAGTCACCATCAAACCCCAAATAAATGAAATGAAACAATACCGACGTTATTTTACCCGAATACGGATCCGTAGTACAGTTTTTATATTCGTAACTGTTTCGATTACGTCCCTTTACAATGGCGGTTTGAAAAACGGAAATTTTATAGTAAAAATATACCGATGTTTTACTGTTAAAACAGTTAAAATTAGCAAAGCGACTTGGTAAAATCACAGGGCGACTTCCACTTCTCTTTTGGCACTAGTACAAAGCGAAGTGAGCAGCCACAAGGCGACTTCTTCGCCCGAATCGCCCTCCAACGTGAGCCCTGTGTTAACCAACAGATTCTACCTTCTTATAAGTAGTCAGTTAACTACAAATATTCACTGACCCTGCTATTGAACCGTCCATGTTTATGTTGTCATTCACTGACCCTGCTATTGAACCGTCCATGTTTATGTTGTCATTCACTGACCCTGCTATTGAACCGTCCATGTTTATGTTGTCATTCACTGACCCTGCTATTGAACCATCCATGTTTATGTGATCATTCACTGACCCTGCTATTGAACCGTCCATGTTTATGTTGTCATTCACTGACCCTGCTATTGAACCGTCCATGTTTATGTTGTCATTCACTGACCCTGCTATTGAACCGTCCATGTTTATGTGATCATTCACTGACCCTGCTATTGAACCGTCCATGTTTATGTTGTCATTCACTGACCCTGCTATTGAACCGTCCATGTTTATATTGTCATTCACTGACCCTGCTATTGAACCGTCCATGTTTATGTTGTCATTCACTGACCCTGCTATTGAACTGTCCATGTTTATGTTGTCATTCATTGACCCTCCTATTGTACTGTCCATGTTTATGTTGTCATTCACTGACCCTGCTATTGAACCATCCATGTTTATGTGATCATTTTTGTGATAGTGTGTGATCTTTTGAATAGAAGGAATGTGTGTAGGTTTTTTAATTGTTTGTTTATATCTGTATTATTGTTTGGGATCTAATTATCAAGAAGGGAGAATGGTGATCTCATTAACCTGTTTAATCCAGCCTTAGTGTTATTTCATGGACTTTTTCTGTTCAATGATTTGAGGTGACAGGTGATTGTACGTTTGTTGACATTTGTGGAATTATTGACCATTAAACAGTTTAAACTGTCTTTTTATAATTTTTAGTTCACCTGGACTTTTGGTCCAGGTGAACTATTGCCATCACTTGGCGTCCGTCGTCTGTTGTCTGTCGTCTGTAAACTTTTCACATTTCAAGCTTCTTCTCCGAAACCACTGGGCCAATTGGAACCAAACTTAGCAGGAATGTTCCTTGGATGGTCCTCTACCAAAGTTACTGTTTTTCAACATGGCTGCCAGGGCCAATAATATGCTCTGATTGGCTGAAATTTCAAAGATCTTCTTCTCTGAAACTAATGAACTGACTGAACCCAAACTGTAAATGAATGATCATTGGAATGTCCTTTACCAAGTTAATGTTTTTTATGCCGATCGGAAATCCAAATGCCTCTACAAAGCCAAACTGTACATGAATGTTCATTGGATGGCCCTCTACAAACTTTACGTTTTTTGTTCCGATATGAAATTCCAAATGGCGGCTACGGCAGGACTTAGTTTAACATTGGACCCTATGGGAAAAATGTTTCAAAACGCTTCTTTTCTGAAACCACTTGGATAATTGAAACCAAACTGCCCAGGAATGATCATTGGAAGGTCCTTTACAAAGTGTGTGTTTTTTATGCCGATCGGAAATCCAAGATGGCCACCACCGCAGGACATAGATTAACATTGGACCCTATGGGAAAATGTTCAAATGCCTTCTTCTCAGAAACTACAAATATGATTAAAGCCAAACTGTACATGAATGTTCATTGGATGGTCCTCTACAAACTTTACGTTTTTTATTCTGATATGAAATTCCAAATGGCGGCTACGGCAGGACTTAGTTTAACATTGGACCCTATGGGAAAAATGTTTCAAAACGCTTCTTCTCTGAAACCACTAGGACAGTTGAAACCAAACTGCCCAGGAATGATCATTGGAAAGTCCTCTACAAATTATATATTTTTTATGCCGATCGGAAATCTAAGATGGCCGCCACCGCAATACATAGATTAACATTGGACCCTATGGGAAAATGTTCAAATGCCTTCTTCTCAGAAACTAGAAATATGATTAAAGCCAAACTGTACATGAATGTTCATTGGATGTTCCTCTACAAACTTTACGTTTTTTGTTCCGATATGAAATTCCAAATGGCGGCTACGGCAGGACTTAGTTTAACATTGGACCCTATGGGAAAAATGTTTCAAAACGCTTCTTCTCTGAAACCACTTGGATAATTGAAACCAAACTGCCCAGGAATGATCATTGGAAGGTCCTCTACAAAGTGTGTGTTTTTTATGCCGATCGGAAATCCAAGATAGCCACCACCGCATGACATAGATTAACATTGGACCCTATGGGAAAATATTCAAATGCCTTCTTCTCAGAAACTACAAATATGATTAAAGCCAAACTGTACATGAATGTTCATTGGATGGTCCTCTACAAACTTTACGTTTTTTGTTCTGATATGAAATTCAAAATGGCGGCTACGGCAGGACTTAGTTTAACATTGGACCCTATGGGAAAAATGTTTCAAAACGCTTCTTCTCTGAAACCACTTGGACAGTTGAAACCAAACTGCCCAGGAATGATCATTGGAAGGTCCTCTGTTTTTTATGCCGATCGGAAATCCAAGATGGCTGCCACCACAGGTCATAGTATTAACACAGGACCATATGGGGAAAATACAGAAATATGTTCTTCTCTGAAGCTATTGCACTGATTGAACCTAAACTGTGCATCAATCATTGGAAGGTCCTTTACAAACTTTGTGTTTTTTATGTTGATCGTAATTCCAAGATGACTACCACTGCAGGACATAGTTTTTACATAGGACCAATTGGTTCTTTTTATAACCAGGTGAACGATACAGGCTCTTGAGAGCCTCTGGTATTTTCTAATAACTCGAAGTGTTAACCATGAAGAATGGGATTAATTAAATTTTATTTTAAGTGAGAAACAGAGCATTACATTTGCCTGGATGGAAAGCCATTTTCCATTTTCCTTCTCATATTTCCCTTCAATTATGTCAAGATTCTAAAGATACAGTCGAACCTGCTTAAAGGGGACCTCTATATAACAAATCACTGTCTATTAATGAATAGTGCATATAATTTTTACCTTGACAAAAATGTATATAATGGCAACTGCTCATAAAGGGCACATTTTCAGGTTCCCATGGGTGCCCTTTAAATACAGATTTAACTGGATAGGATTAAAAAAAAAGTGACTTCTTTTGATGTGTATTTTTTTTTAACACATTCAAGGAAAAATTATTTTACTACAATCTTATTTTTGTACAGATGATTAATTCTCAAATGATAATAATTTTATAATGTTTGTCTTTTCCAGCAAATCCCCCAAGTGTCCCCCACAGGACGATATACTACAGCATTGCCATTATTGTTCATACTCTCAGTGTCTGCAATCAAAGAAATCATAGAAGATTATGTGAGTTATCATCAAAGTATACAAGATTATCCCCCTTTTTTCCCC
This sequence comes from Bathymodiolus brooksi, assembly GCA_963680875.1. Classification (NCBI taxonomy): domain Eukaryota; kingdom Metazoa; phylum Mollusca; class Bivalvia; order Mytilida; family Modiolidae; genus Bathymodiolus; species Bathymodiolus brooksi. Next base: position 120,261,273 of record OY804582.1, read on the forward strand.
ATTCTTTTGATGTGAACAATGCAAAGAAGAGTGAGTTAACTCCCTTGTCATTCTGCCAGTGTTGAACATCAAAGAAATTATTTTACTTTTGATGTCAGACTATTAAAGATAATAAAATTAAACCTTGTTTATCATTTTCCTAATGTTGAACATCAAAGAAATCATGGGTCCGGTTATGTAAATTACATTTATTACATAGATACTGGTGAAATACTGAGATTTCCAGGTGAAATAAAAACCGGTATTTCATTCAGAGAAATAAAAATGTTTATTTCACTGTGGTGCCACAGTACTAACGTCATCACATTCAAAAATATCAACGAGCATTCGTCGGTAAAAAAAAGTTCCTTCTTAAAACGTTTTACTTGCACCAACAAAAAGATAAAATCTATGTAATAAAAATAAAACTACTCTTGCATTCTGAATATAAAAAATAAATCAGTTGTAACCAAAAACCTACAGCAATTCATCAATTACTACATTCTTCTGTTACAACATGATTATTTTTTCGATATTCAGAATGCAAGAGTAGTTATACTATAACTCTTGTTTATTCTTCTGGTATCTGCCATACAAAACAAACAAGTTGTATGTAAGTTATCTACATTTTGGTGTTCATTCTTATAATGTTGGCTATCTTAGAGGTTGTAAAAGTTTGCATGAGTAATATAGTCTTAAATAATTTTGTGCTAATTATCTGCGATATTGGTTAAAAGAATTGAAAATTAAAAAAAACTAATAATGACTTTTGATGTTGCTATTTTTAGAAACGTCACAGACAAGATGATGCAGTTAATAACAGAGAAGTTTTAGGTTGGTGACAGGGAGAAATAGACATTAAGTCAAACAATGAGTCATAGGTGGGGAAAAAATGGTGGAAATATAAAATATTATACAACATGATGCTAGAAAATATTGTATATACAACACGATATCAGAATATTGGCCTCAACAAATGCAGAAGAAATCTCATTTTAATTTTGAATTTTTATTGTTTGATTGAATACTTATTCTAGTTTCCAGCATTTTTCGTCCATATTTAGTGCTTGAAAAAGTTAAATTACAATGTTTTGGTTAATATTCTACCTAAAACAAATTCTTGAAAACAACACTTTCATGAGCAGCTAGACTGTCTGAGTTCACAATTGTTTTCTACTAATGAATTATTTGCCATCACTTGGCGTCCGTCGTCTGTAAGCTTTTCACATTTCAAGCTTCTTCTCCAAAACCACTGGGCCAATTGGAACCAAACTTACCAGGAATGTTCCTTGGATGATCCTCTACAAAGTTTCTGTTTTTCGTTCCAGTCGGATATTCAACATGGCTGCCAGGGCCAATAATATGCTCTGATTGGCTGAAATTTCAAAGATCTTCTTCTCTGAAACTGATGAACTGACTGAACCCAAACTGTAAATGAATGATCATTGGAATGTCCTTTACCAAGTTTCTGTTTTTTATGCCGATCCGAAATCCAAGATGGCCACCACCGCAGGAAATAGATTAGCATTGGACCCTATGGGAAAATGTTCAAATGCCTTCTTCTCAGAAACTACAAATATGATTAAAGTCAAATTGTACATGAATGTTCATTGGATGATCCTCTACAAACTTTAGGTTTTTTGTTCCGATATGAAATTCAAAATGGCGGCTACGGCAGGACTTAGTTTAACATTGGACCCTATGGGAAAAATGTTTCAAAACGCTTCTTCTCTGAAACCATTTGGAAAATTGAAACCAAACTGTCCATGAATGATCATTGGAAGGTCCTCTACAAAATTTTCTGTTTTTTATGCCGATCGGAAATCCAAGATGGCCGCCACCACAGGAAATAGATTAATATTGGACACTATGGGAAAATGTTCAAATCCCTTCTTCTCAGAAACTACATATCAGACTGAATCCAAACTAGAATGGAATGTTCATTGGATGGTCCTCTACAAAGTTTAGGTTTTTTGTTCCGATATAAAATGGAAGATGGCGGCTACAGCAGGACTTAGTTTAACATTGGACCCTATGGGAAAAGTGTCTCAAAACACTTCCTCTCTGAAACCACTTTGACAATTTGAAACCAAACTGCCCAGGAATGATCATTGGAAGGTCCTCTACAAAATTTTGTTTTTTATGCCAATCGGAAATCCAAGATGGCCGCCACTGCAGGAAATAGATTAACATGGACCCAATGGGAAAATGTTCAAATGCCATCTTCTCAGAAACTACAAATATGATTAAAGCCAAACTGTACATGAATGTTCATTGGATGGTCCTCTATAAAGTTTAGGTTTTATGTTCCGATATGAAATTCAAAATGGCGGCTACGGCAGGACTTAGTTTAACATTGGACCCTATGGGAAAAATGTTTCAAAACGCTTCTTCTCTGAAACCACTTTTGAAACCAAACTGCCCATGAATAATCATTTGAAGGTCCTCTAAAAAGTTTTTGTTTTTTATGGCGATCCGAAATCCAAGATGGCTGCCACCACAGGTCATAGTATTGACACAGGACCATATGGGAAAATACAGAAATATTTTCTTCTTTGAAGCTATTGCACTGATTGAACATAAACTGTGCATCAATCATTGGAAGGTCTTTTACAAACTTCATGTTTTTTATGTTGATCGGAATTCCAAGATGACTACCACTGCAGGACATAGTTTTTCCATAGGACCAATTGGTTCTTTTTATTACCAGGTGAACGATACAGGCTCTTGAGAGCCTCTAGTTATGGTAAATAAATTTGACTAAAACCAGGATATAAATATCTGCCATAAAACTGTTAAATTGTCTGAAAATTTACTATTTTCCTGCCAACCCATGTTAAAACTCACAACACAATATGGCTTCCATGAATTATTTACGGTAGTATACTTTGATGGGAAAAATGGTAATTATTTTTTACGTATGCGGGCTATGTCACACACAAGTTATGCTGCCAAATTCGAGCAGATGATAACTCATCAACATGTGCTTTTACAACGGGAAAGTCAGTCTTATTGATGGAGCATCCATAACAATAATATTGTGTTTGCACATTTTAATTGCACATTGCATATTTATTAATTTTTTGATTATTGATTGATTATTTTCAGTGAATATAGATGTTTAAAACGTTAACAACCGTGTAAATAATTTTATTTTTTGATTTTATCACCTGGCTTAAATGTTTGCACCACCCATGTGCTAATGAGATTTTGCCATCTAAATAAATCGCTCGTTTGTTTGCAAAGCGAAAGAAGGACGTCATATTAGAATTGATGATTTAAACAGGTTTATTCAGCTCTTTAGATAGTATTCACTGTGACATTACAGAGTTAAAGTGAAACATATCTAAATATAACTTTGTATAAACCAGAATCTGGTATACCGAACCTTAAATAAAGTCCTAAAGTAAGAAAACTTTGTTAATTTAACCTGTATAAACTGACCGCCTGTCACAAGGAGATTTGAATTAGACAGGTTTCACTGTATCATATTAATATACTGGAACTGTTTATTTCTCTTTACAGTTTTACGAGATGGACATTGGACCACACTAAGATGGACACAGATAATCGTAGGAGATATAATAAAAGTGATAAGTGGTCAGTTCTTCCCTACAGACCTTGTCCTGTTGTCATCAAGGTAAAATGTGGTCAAATTCTCTTGTTTGAGTAATCAAATGTTTGCTTTATTATTGACCACTAGCAAATGTATCATCATATTCATTTTAGTGACACCTTGACGGTGGTGTAATGTTTAGCATTCTCGCCTCAAACCAAAGCCTTTAAATTTGGTATTTGCAGCATTAAGGAGAAAGAACAAAGACTGGTTGGCACGGAAACCGGATAATGTGTTCTAGTGGGGTGACATGTCTATCCACCGACTGTTGCTTCAGTGAGCTCACACTATAAAAATCAAACTCAGCATGTTGGTCTAGAACAAAGTGTACATCATCATCATTTCATTGAATATAACTTGTTCTCGCCATAATATTGCTGAAAAATTGATCATTTGGTGTTAAAGAATAATTACTCACTCACTCATTTTAGTAACTGAAATTTGAAAAGATCTACGTCAAGAAAGTAGAATTCTTAGCATACTGTATTTCAAATCAACTTCTTCTGTGTTCTGAAACCTGAATTAATGTTGCTAGAAACCTGTAAATATATATGATATGCTTAATGTACCATTGAATTTATATGTGCTATTTTGATATCTTAAATCTTGTCCATAGGACAAATGCTGAAAGTTAGAAAGTTTAAATATTCAAAATTTCTGTATGGTAAAAGCTTGGATAACAAATAAAAAGATTGAAAATAGGTTCAGATCATGGGTAATGTACTAGTTACAAAAAACTGGTGTCAAGTGATCCTATATTCCTATATTTTCAAGATTTTGCTATATTTCCTATCTTTGCCTAAAATTTCCTATATTACATCGCAAAATCCTATATTTTTCCAAAAACTATGAGATTAAAGATTGAATCTTTAATTTTGATTTGAAATTTCATATAAACATGACAAATAGAGGGTATACAAGATATTAATGCTGATACTTCTCTATAGAAATCATCATATAAACATGACAAATAGAGGGTATACAAGATATTAATGCTGATACTTCTCTATAGAAATCATCATATAAACATGACAAATAGAGGCTATACAAGATATTAATGCTGATACTTCTCTATAGAAATCATCATATAAACATGACAAATAGAGGGTATACAAGATATTAATGCTGTTACTTCTCTATAGAAATCATCATATAAACATGACAAATAGAGGGTATACAAGATATTAATGCTGTTACTTCTCTATAGAAATCATCATATAAACATAACAAATAGAGGCTATACAAGATATTAATACTGTTACTTCTCTATAGAAATCATCATATAAACATGACAAATAGAGGCTATACAAGATATTAATACTGATACTTCTCTATAGAAATCATCATACAAACATGACAAATGGAGGGTATACAAGATATTAATGCTGTTACTTCTCTATAGAAATCATCATATAAACATGACAAATAGAGGCTATACAAGATATTAATACTGTTACTTCTCTATAGAAATCATCATATAAACATAACAAATAGAGGATATACAAGATATTAATACTGTTACTTCTCTATAGAAATCATCATATAAACATGACAAATAGAGGGTATACAAGATATTAATACTGATACTTCTCTATAGAAATCATCATATAAACATGACAAATAGAGGCTATACAAGATATTAATACTGATACTTCTCTATAGAAATCATCATATAAACATAACAAATAGAGGGTATACAAGATATTAATACTGATACTTCTCTATAGAAATCATCATATAAACATGACAAATAGAGGGTATACAAGATATTAATACTGTTACTTCTATATAGAAATCATCATATAAACATGACAAATAGAGGGTATACAAGATATTAATACTGATACTTCTCTATAGAAATCATCATATAAACATGACAAATGGAGGGTATACAAGATATTAATACTGTTACTTCTCTATAGAAATCATCATATAAACATGACAAATAGAGGGTATACAAGATATTAATGCTGTTACTTCTCTATAGAAATCATCATATAAACATGACAAATAGAGGGTATACAAGATATTAATACTGTTACTTCTCTATAGAAATCATCATATAAACATGACAAATAGAGGGTATACAAGATATTAATACTGATACTTCTCTATAGAAATCATCATATAAACATGACAAATGGAGGGTATACAAGATATTAATGCTGTTACTTCTCTATAGAAATCATCATATAAACATGACAAATAGAGGCTATACAAGATATTAATACTGATACTTCTCTATAGAAATCATCATATAAACATAACAAATAGAGGCTATACAAGATATTAAAACTGATACTTCTCTATAGAAATCATCATATAAACATAACAAATAGAGGGTATACAAGATATTAATACTGATACTTCTCTATAGAAATCATCATATAAACATGACAAATAGAGGCTATACAAGATATTAATACTGATACTTCTCTATAGAAATCATCATATAAACATAACAAATAGAGGGTATACAAGATATTAATGCTGATACTTCTCTATAGAAATCATCATATAAACATAACAAATAGAGGCTATACAAGATATTAATACTGATACTTCTCTATAGAAATCATCATATAAACATAACAAATAGAGGCTATACAAGATATTAATACTGATACTTCTCTATAGAAATCATCATATAAACATGACAAATAGAGGCTATACAAGATATTAATACTGATACTTCTCTATAGAAATCATCATATAAACATGACAAATAGAGGCTATACAAGATATTAATGCTGTTACTTCTCTATAGAAATCATCATATAAACATGACAAATAGAGGGTATACAAGATATTAATGCTGTTACTTCTCTATAGAAATCATCATATAAACATAACAAATAGAGGGTATACAAGATATTAATGCTGATACTTCTCTATAGAAATCATCATATAAACATGACAAATAGAGGCTATACAAGATATTAATGCTGTTACTTCTCTATAGAAATCATCATATAAACATAACAAATAGAGGGTATACAAGATATTAATACTGATACTTCTCTATAGAAATCATCATATAAACATGACAAATAGAGGGTATACAAGATATTAATACTGATACTTCTCTATAGAAATCATCATATAAACATAACAAATAGAGGGTATACAAGATATTAATACTGATACTTCTCTATAGAAATCATCATATAAACATGACAAATAGAGACTATACAAGATATTAATACTGATACTTCTCTATAGAAATCATCATATAAACATGACAAATAGAGACTATACAAGATATTAATACTGATACTTCTCTATAGAAATCATCATATAAACATAACAAATAGAGGCTATGCAAGATATTAATGCTGATACTTCTCTATAGAAATCATCATATAAACATGACAAATGGAGGGTATACAAGATATTAATGCTGTTACTTCTCTATAGAAATCATCATATAAACATGACAAATAGAGGCTATACAAGATATTAATGCTGATACTTCTCTATAGAAATCATCATATAAACATGACAAATAGAGGGTATACAAGATATTAATACTGATACTTCTCTATAGAAATCATCATATAAACATAACAAATAGAGGCTATACAAGATATTAATACTGATACTTCTCTATAGAAATCATCATATAAACATGACAAATAGAGGCTATACAAGATATTAAAACTGATACTTCTCTATAGAAATCATCATATAAACATGACAAATAGAGGGTATACAAGATATTAATGCTGATACTTCTCTATAGAAATCATCATATAAACATAACAAATAGAGGGTATACAAGATATTAATACTGATACTTCTCTATAGAAATCATCATATAAACATGACAAATAGAGGCTATACAAGATATTAATACTGATACTTCTCTATAGAAATCATCATATAAACATAACAAATAGAGGCTATACAAGATATTAAAACTGATACTTCTCTATAGAAATCATCATATAAACATGACAACTAGAGGGTATACAAGATATTAATGCTGTTACTTCTCTATAGAAATCATCATATAAACATGACAAATAGAGGCTATGCAAGATATTAATACTGATACTTCTTTATAGAAATCATCATATAAACATGACAAATAGAGGCTATACAAGATATTAATACTGATACTTCTCTATAGAAATCATCATATAAACATAACAAATAGAGGGTATACAAGATATTAATACTGATACTTCTCTATAGAAATCATCATATAAACATGACAAATAGAGGGTATACAAGATATTAATACTGTTACTTCTATATAGAAATCATCATATAAACATGACAAATAGAGGGTATACAAGATATTAATACTGATACTTCTCTATAGAAATCATCATATAAACATGACAAATAGAGGGTATACAAGATATTAATACTGATACTTCTCTATAGAAATCATCATATAAACATGACAAATAGAGGGTATACAAGATATTAATACTGATACTTCTCTATAGAAATCATCATATAAACATGACAAATAGAGGGTATACAAGATATTAATACTGATACTTCTCTATAGAAATCATCATATAAACATGACAAATAGAGGGTATACAAGATATTAATACTGATACTTCTCTATAGAAATCATCATATAAACATGACAAATAGAGGCTATACAAGATATTAATACTGATACTTCTCTATAGAAATCATCATATAAACATAACAAATAGAGGCTATACAAGATATTAATACTGATACTTCTCTATAGAAATCATCATATAAACATGACAAATAGAGGGTATACAAGATATTAATACTGATACTTCTCTATAGAAATCATCATATAAACATGACAAATAGAGGGTATACAAGATATTAATACTGATACTTCTCTATAGAAATCATCATATAAACATGACAAATAGAGGGTATACAAGATATTAATGCTGATACTTCTCTATAGAAATCATCATATAAACATGACAAATAGAGGGTATACAAGATATTAATACTGATACTTCTCTATAGAAATCATCATATAAACATGACAAATAGAGGGTATACAAGATATTAATACTGTTACTTCTATATAGAAATCATCATATAAACATGACAAATAGAGGGTATACAAGATATTAATACTGATACTTCTTTATAGAAATCATCATATAAACATGACAAATAGAGGGTATACAAGATATTAATACTGATACTTCTCTATAGAAATCATCATATAAACATGACAAATGGAGGGTATACAAGATATTAATACTGTTACTTCTCTATAGAAATCATCATATAAACATGACAAATAGAGGGTATACAAGATATTAATACTGATACTTCTCTATAGAAATCATCATATAAACATGACAAATAGAGGGTATACAAGATATTAATACTGTTACTTCTCTATAGAAATCATCATATAAACATAACAAATAGAGGGTATACAAGATATTAATACTGATACTTCTCTATAGAAATCATCATATAAACATAACAAATAGAGGGTATACAAGATATTAATACTGATACTTCTCTATAGAAATCATCATATAAACATAACAAATAGAGGGTATACAAGATATTAATACTGATACTTCTCTATAGAAATCATCATATAAACATGACAAATAGAGGGTATACAAGATATTAATACTGATACTTCTCTATAGAAATCATCATATAAACATGACAAATAGAGGGTATACAAGATATTAATACTGTTACTTCTCTATAGAAATCATCATATAAACATGACAAATAGAGGGTATACAAGATATTAATGCTGTTACTTCTCTATAGAAATCATCATATAAACATGACAAATAGAGGCTATGCAAGATATTAATACTGATACTTCTCTATAGAAATCATCATATAAACATGACAAATAGAGGCTATACAAGATATTAATACTGATACTTCTCTATAGAAATCATCATATAAACATAACAAATAGAGGGTATACAAGATATTAATACTGATACTTCTCTATAGAAATCATCATATAAACATGACAAATAGAGGGTATACAAGATATTAATACTGTTACTTCTATATAGAAATCATCATATAAACATGACAAATAGAGGGTATACAAGATATTAATACTGATACTTCTCTATAGAAATCATCATATAAACATGACAAATAGAGGGTATACAAGATATTAATACTGATACTTCTCTATAGAAATCATCATATAAACATGACAAATAGAGGGTATACAAGATACTAATACTGATACTTCTCTATAGAAATCATCATATAAACATGACAAATAGAGGGTATACAAGATATTAATACTGATACTTCTCTATAGAAATCATCATATAAACATGACAAATAGAGGCTATACAAGATATTAATACTGATACTTCTCTATAGAAATCATCATATAAACATAACAAATAGAGGCTATACAAGATATTAATACTGATACTTCTCTATAGAAATCATCATATAAACATGACAAATAGAGGGTATACAAGATATTAATACTGATACTTCTCTATAGAAATCATCATATAAACATGACAAATAGAGGCTATACAAGATATTAATACTGATACTTCTCTATAGAAATCATCATATAAACATAACAAATAGAGGCTATACAAGATATTAATACTGATACTTCTCTATAGAAATCATCATATAAACATGACAAATAGAGGGTATACAAGATATTAATACTGATACTTCTCTATAGAAATCATCATATAAACATGACAAATAGAGGGTATACAAGATATTAATACTGATACTTCTCTATAGAAATCATCATATAAACATGACAAATAGAGGGTATACAAGATATTAATACTGATACTTCTCTATAGAAATCATCATATAAACATGACAAATAGAGGGTATACAAGATATTAATACTGTTACTTCTATATAGAAATCATCATATAAACATGACAAATAGAGGGTATACAAGATATTAATACTGATACTTCTCTATAGAAATCATCATATAAACATGACAAATAGAGGGTATACAAGATATTAATACTGATACTTCTCTATAGAAATCATCATATAAACATGACAAATGGAGGGTATACAAGATATTAATACTGTTACTTCTCTATAGAAATCATCATATAAACATGACAAATAGAGGGTATACAAGATATTAATACTGATACTTCTCTATAGAAATCATCATATAAACATGACAAATAGAGGGTATACAAGATATTAATACTGTTACTTCTCTATAGAAATCATCATATAAACATAACAAATAGAGGCTATACAAGATATTAATACTGATACTTCTCTATAGAAATCATCATATAAACATAACAAATAGAGGGTATACAAGATATTAATACTGATACTTCTCTATAGAAATCATCATATAAACATAACAAATAGAGGGTATACAAGATATTAATACTGATACTTCTCTATAGAAATCATCATATAAACATGACAAATAGAGGGTATACAAGATATTAATACTGATACTTCTCTATAGAAATCATCATATAAACATGACAAATAGAGGGTATACAAGATATTAATACTGTTACTTCTCTATAGAAATCATCATATAAACATGACAAATAGAGGGTATACAAGATATTAATACTGATACTTCTCTATAGAAATCATCATATAAACATGACAAATAGAGGGTATACAAGATATTAATACTGATACTTCTCTATAGAAATCATCATATAAACATGGCAAATAGAGGGTATACAAGATATTAATACTGATACTTCTCTATAGAAATCATCATATAAACATGACAAATAGAGGGTATACAAGATATTAATACTGATACTTCTCTATAGAAATCATCATATAAACATAACAAATAGAGGGTATACAAGATATTAATACTGATACTTCTCTATAGAAATCATCATATAAACATGACAAATAGAGGGTATACAAGATATTAATACTGATACTTCTCTATAGAAATCATCATATAAACATGACAAATAGAGGCTATACAAGATATTAATACTGTTACTTCTATGTAGAAATCATCATATAAACATGACAAATAGAGGGTATACAAGATATTAATACTGATACTTCTCTATAGAAATCATCATATAAACATGACAAATAGAGGGTATACAAGATATTAATACTGTTACTTCTATATAGAAATCATCATATAAACATGACAAATAGAGGGTATACAAGATATTAATACTGATACTTCTCTATTGAAATCATCATATAAACATAACAAATAGAGGGTATACAAGATATTAATACTGATACTTCTCTATAGAAATCATCATATAAACATGACAAATAGAGGGTATACAAGATATTAATGCTGTTACTTCTCTATTGAAATCATCATATAAACATGACAAATAGAGGGTATACAAGATATTAATACTGATACTTCTCTATAGAAATCATCATATAAACATAACAAATAGAGGCTATACAAGATATTAATACTGATACTTCTCTATAGAAATCATCATATAAACATAACAAATAGAGGCTATACAAGATATTAATACTGATACTTCTCTATAGAAATCATCATATAAACATGACAAATAGAGGCTATACAAGATATTAATACTGATACTTCTCTATAGAAATCATCATATAAACATGACAAATAGAGGCTATACAAGATATTAATACTGTTACTTCTCTATAGAAATCATCATATAAACATGACAAATAGAGGGTATACAAGATATTAATGCTGTTACTTCTCTATTGAAATCATCATATAAACATGACAAATAGAGGGTATACAAGATATTAATACTGATACTTCTCTATAGAAATCATCATATAAACATAACAAATAGAGGCTATACAAGATATTAATACTGATACTTCTCTATAGAAATCATCATATAAACATAACAAATAGAGGCTATACAAGATATTAATACTGATACTTCTCTATAGAAATCATCATATAAACATGACAAATAGAGGCTATACAAGATATTAATACTGATACTTCTCTATAGAAATCATCATATAAACATGACAAATAGAGGCTATACAAGATATTAATACTGTTACTTCTCTATAGAAATCATCATATAAACATGACAAATAGAGGGTATACAAGATATTAATGCTGTTACTTCTCTATAGAAATCATCATATAAACATAACAAATAGAGGGTATACAAGATATTAATGCTGATACTTCTCTATAGAAATCATCATATAAACATGACAAATAGAGGCTATACAAGATATTAATGCTGTTACTTCTCTATAGAAATCATCATATAAACATAACAAATAGAGGGTATACAAGATATTAATACTGATACTTCTCTATAGAAATCATCATATAAACATGACAAATAGAGGGTATACAAGATATTAATACTGTTACTTCTCTATAGAAATCATCATATAAACATAACAAATAGAGGGTATACAAGATATTAATACTGATACTTCTCTATAGAAATCATCATATAAACATGACAAATGGAGGGTATACAAGATATTAATACTGTTACTTCTCTATAGAAATCATCATATAAACATGACAAATAGAGGGTATACAAGATATTAATACTGATACTTCTCTATAGAAATCATCATATAAACATGACAAATAGAGGGTATACAAGATATTAATACTGTTACTTCTCTATAGAAATCATCATATAAACATAACAAATAGAGGGTATACAAGATATTAATACTGATACTTCTCTATAGAAATCATCATATAAACATGACAAATAGAGGGTATACAAGATATTAATACTGATACTTCTCTATAGAAATCATCATATAAACATGACAAATAGAGGGTATACAAGATATTAATACTGATACTTCTCTATAGAAATCATCATATAAACATGACAAATAGAGGGTATACAAGATATTAATGCTGATACTTCTCTATAGAAATCATCATATAAACATGACAAATAGAGGGTATACAAGATATTAATACTGATACTTCTCTATAGAAATCATCATATAAACATGACAAATAGAGGGTATACAAGATATTAATACTGTTACTTCTATATAGAAATCATCATATAAACATGACAAATAGAGGGTATACAAGATATTAATACTGATACTTCTCTATAGAAATCATCATATAAACATGACAAATAGAGGGTATACAAGATATTAATACTGATACTTCTCTATAGAAATCATCATATAAACATGACAAATGGAGGGTATACAAGATATTAATACTGTTACTTCTCTATAGAAATCATCATATAAACATGACAAATAGAGGGTATACAAGATATTAATACTGATACTTCTCTATAGAAATCATCATATAAACATGACAAATAGAGGGTATACAAGATATTAATACTGTTACTTCTCTATAGAAATCATCATATAAACATAACAAATAGAGGCTATACAAGATATTAATACTGATACTTCTCTATAGAAATCATCATATAAACATAACAAATAGAGGGTATACAAGATATTAATACTGATACTTCTCTATAGAAATCATCATATAAACATAACAAATAGAGGGTATACAAGATATTAATACTGATACTTCTCTATAGAAATCATCATATAAACATGACAAATAGAGGGTATACAAGATATTAATACTGATACTTCTCTATAGAAATCATCATATAAACATGACAAATAGAGGGTATACAAGATATTAATACTGTTACTTCTCTATAGAAATCATCATATAAACATGACAAATAGAGGGTATACAAGATATTAATACTGATACTTCTCTATAGAAATCATCATATAAACATGACAAATAGAGGGTATACAAGATATTAATACTGATACTTCTCTATAGAAATCATCATATAAACATGGCAAATAGAGGGTATACAAGATATTAATACTGATACTTCTCTATAGAAATCATCATATAAACATGACAAATAGAGGGTATACAAGATATTAATACTGATACTTCTCTATAGAAATCATCATATAAACATAACAAATAGAGGGTATACAAGATATTAATACTGATACTTCTCTATAGAAATCATCATATAAACATGACAAATAGAGGGTATACAAGATATTAATACTGTTACTTCTCTATAGAAATCATCATATAAACATAACAAATAGAGGGTATACAAGATATTAATACTGATACTTCTCTATAGAAATCATCATATAAACATGACAAATAGAGGGTATACAAGATATTAATACTGATACTTCTCTATAGAAATCATCATATAATCATGACAAATAGAGGCTATACAAGATATTAATACTGTTACTTCTATGTAGAAATCATCATATAAACATGACAAATAGAGGGTATACAAGATATTAATACTGATACTTCTCTATAGAAATCATCATATAAACATGACAAATAGAGGGTATACAAGATATTAATACTGTTACTTCTATATAGAAATCATCATATAAACATGACAAATAGAGGGTATACAAGATATTAATACTGATACTTCTCTATTGAAATCATCATATAAACATAACAAATAGAGGATATACAAGATATTAATGCTGATACTTCTCTATAGAAATCATCATATAAACATGACAAATAGAGGGTATACAAGATATTAATGCTGTTACTTCTCTATTGAAATCATCATATAAACATGACAAATAGAGGGTATACAAGATATTAATACTGATACTTCTCTATAGAAATCATCATATAAACATAACAAATAGAGGCTATACAAGATATTAATACTGATACTTCTCTATAGAAATCATCATATAAACATAACAAATAGAGGCTATACAAGATATTAATACTGATACTTCTCTATAGAAATCATCATATAAACATGACAAATAGAGGCTATACAAGATATTAATACTGATACTTCTCTATAGAAATCATCATATAAACATGACAAATAGAGGCTATACAAGATATTAATACTGTTACTTCTCTATAGAAATCATCATATAAACATGACAAATAGAGGGTATACAAGATATTAATGCTGTTACTTCTCTATAGAAATCATCATATAAACATAACAAATAGAGGGTATACAAGATATTAATGCTGATACTTCTCTATAGAAATCATCATATAAACATGACAAATAGAGGCTATACAAGATATTAATGCTGTTACTTCTCTATAGAAATCATCATATAAACATAACAAATAGAGGGTATACGAGATATTAATACTGATACTTCTCTATAGAAATCATCATATAAACATGACAAATAGAGGGTATACAAGATATTAATACTGATACTTCTCTATAGAAATCATCATATAAACATAACAAATAGAGGGTATACAAGATATTAATACTGATACTTCTCTATAGAAATCATCATATAAACATGACAAATAGAGACTATACAAGATATTAATACTGATACTTCTCTATAGAAATCATCATATAAACATGACAAATACAGACTATGCAAGATATTAATACTGATACTTCTCTATAGAAATCATCATATAAACATAACAAATAGAGGCTATACAAGATATTAATGCTGATACTTCTCTATAGAAATCATCATATAAACATGACAAATGGAGGGTATACAAGATATTAATGCTGTTACTTCTCTATAGAAATCATCATATAAACATGACAAATAGAGGCTATACAAGATATTAATGCTGATACTTCTCTATAGAAATCATCATATAAACATGACAAATAGAGGGTATACAAGATATTAATACTGATACTTCTCTATAGAAATCATCATATAAACATAACAAATAGAGGCTATACAAGATATTAATACTGATACTTCTCTATAGAAATCATCATATAAACATGACAAATAGAGGCTATACAAGATATTAAAACTGATACTTCTCTATAGAAATCATCATATAAACATGACAAATAGAGGGTATACAAGATATTAATGCTGATACTTCTCTATAGAAATCATCATATAAACATAACAAATAGAGGGTATACAAGATATTAATACTGATACTTCTCTATAGAAATCATCATATAAACATAACAAATAGAGGCTATACAAGATATTAATACTGATACTTCTCTATAGAAATCATCATATAAACATAACAAATAGAGGCTATACAAGATATTAAAACTGATACTTCTCTATAGAAATCATCATATAAACATGACAAATAGAGGGTATACAAGATATTAATGCTGTTACTTCTCTATAGAAATCATCATATAAACATGACAAATAGAGGCTATGCAAGATATTAATACTGATACTTCTCTATAGAAATCATCATATAAACATGACAAATAGAGGCTATACAAGATATTAATACTGTTACTTCTCTATAGAAATCATCATATAAACATGACAAATAGAGGGTATACAAGATATTAATACTGATACTTCTCTATAGAAATCATCATATAAACATGACAAATAGAGGCTATACAAGATATTAATACTGATACTTCTCTATAGAAATCATCATATAAACATGACAAATAGAGGGTATACAAGATATTAATACTGATACTTCTATATAGAAATCATCATATAAACATAACAAATAGAGGGTATACAAGATATTAATACTGATACTTCTCTATAGAAATCATCATATAAACATGACAAATAGAGGCTATACAAGATATTAATACTGATACTTCTCTATAGAAATCATCATATAAACATGACAAATAGAGGCTATACAAGATATTAATACTGTTACTTCTCTATAGAAATCATCATATAAACATGACAAATAGAGGGTATACAAGATATTAATACTGATACTTCTCTATAGAAATCATCATATAAACATGACAAATAGAGGCTATACAAGATATTAATACTGATACTTCTCTATAGAAATCATCATATAAACATGACAAATAGAGGGTATACAAGATATTAATACTGATACTTCTATATAGAAATCATCATATAAACATAACAAATAGAGGGTATACAAGATATTAATACTGATACTTCTCTATAGAAATCATCATATAAACATGACAAATAGAGGCTATACAAGATATTAATACTGATACTTCTCTATAGAAATCATCATATAAACATGACAAATAGAGGGTATACAAGATATTAATACTGATACTTCTCTATAGAAATCATCATATAAACATGACAAATAGAGACTATACAAGATATTAATACTGATACTTCTCTATAGAAATCATCATATAAACATAACAAATAGAGGGTATACAAGATATTAATGCTGTTACTTCTATATAGAAATCATCATATAAACATGACAAATAGAGGGTATACAAGATATTAATGCTGTTACTTCTCTATAGAAATCATAATATAAACATGACAAATAGAGGGTATACAAGATATTAATACTGTTACTTCTCTATAGAAATCATCATATAAACATGACAAATAGAGGCTATGCAAGATATTAATACTGTTACTTCTCTATAGAAATCATCATATAAACATGACAAATAGAGGGTATACAAGATATTAATACTGATACTTCTCTATAGAAATCATCATATAAACATGACAAATAGAGGCTATACAAGATATTAATACTGATACTTCTCTATAGAAATCATCATATAAACATGACAAATAGAGGCTATACAAGATATTAATACTGATACTTCTATATAGAAATCATCATATAAACATAACAAATAGAGGGTATACAAGATATTAATACTGATACTTCTCTATAGAAATCATCATATAAACATGACAAATAGAGGCTATACAAGATATTAATACTGATACTTCTCTATAGAAATCATCATATAAACATAACAAATAGAGGGTATACAAGATATTAATACTGATACTTCTCTATAGAAATCATCATATAAACATGACAAATAGAGACTATACAAGATATTAATACTGATACTTCTCTATAGAAATCATCATATAAACATAACAAATAGAGGGTATACAAGATATTAATGCTGTTACTTCTATATAGAAATCATCATATAAACATGACAAATAGAGGGTATACAAGATATTAATGCTGTTACTTCTCTATGGAAATCATCATATAAACATGACAAATAGAGGGTATACAAGATATTAATACTGTTACTTCTCTATAGAAATCATCATATAAACATGACAAATAGAGGCTATACAAGATATTAATACTGTTACTTCTCTATAGAAATCATCATATAAACATGACAAATAGAGGGTATACAAGATATTAATACTGATACTTCTCTATAGAAATCATCATATAAACATGACAAATAGAGGCTATACAAGATATTAATACTGATACTTCTATATAGAAATCATCATATAAACATGACAAATAGAGGGTATACAAGATATTAATACTGATACTTCTCTATAGAAATCATCATATAAACATGACAAATAGAGGGTATACAAGATATTAATACTGTTACTTCTATATAGAAATCATCATATAAACATGACAAATAGAGGGTATACAAGATATTAATACTGATACTTCTTTATAGAAATCATCATATAAACATGACAAATAGAGGGTATACAAGATATTAATACTGATACTTCTCTATAGAAATCATCATATAAACATGACAAATGGAGGGTATACAAGATATTAATACTGTTACTTCTCTATAGAAATCATCATATAAACATGACAAATAGAGGGTATACAAGATATTAATACTGATACTTCTCTATAGAAATCATCATATAAACATGACAAATAGAGGGTATACAAGATATTAATACTGTTACTTCTCTATAGAAATCATCATATAAACATAACAAATAGAGGGTATACAAGATATTAATACTGATACTTCTCTATAGAAATCATCATATAAACATAACAAATAGAGGGTATACAAGATATTAATACTGATACTTCTCTATAGAAATCATCATATAAACATAACAAATAGAGGGTATACAAGATATTAATACTGATACTTCTCTATAGAAATCATCATATAAACATGACAAATAGAGGGTATACAAGATATTAATACTGATACTTCTCTATAGAAATCATCATATAAACATGACAAATAGAGGGTATACAAGATATTAATACTGTTACTTCTCTATAGAAATCATCATATAAACATGACAAATAGAGGGTATACAAGATGTTAATGCTGTTACTTCTCTATAGAAATCATCATATAAACATGACAAATAGAGGCTATGCAAGATATTAATACTGATACTTCTCTATAGAAATCATCATATAAACATGACAAATAGAGGCTATACAAGATATTAATACTGATACTTCTCTATAGAAATCATCATATAAACATAACAAATAGAGGGTATACAAGATATTAATACTGATACTTCTCTATAGAAATCATCATATAAACATGACAAATAGAGGGTATACAAGATATTAATACTGTTACTTCTATATAGAAATCATCATATAAACATGACAAATAGAGGGTATACAAGATATTAATACTGATACTTCTCTATAGAAATCATCATATAAACATGACAAATAGAGGGTATACAAGATATTAATACTGATACTTCTCTATAGAAATCATCATATAAACATGACAAATAGAGGGTATACAAGATACTAATACTGATACTTCTCTATAGAAATCATCATATAAACATGACAAATAGAGGGTATACAAGATATTAATACTGATACTTCTCTATAGAAATCATCATATAAACATGACAAATAGAGGCTATACAAGATATTAATACTGATACTTCTCTATAGAAATCATCATATAAACATAACAAATAGAGGCTATACAAGATATTAATACTGATACTTCTCTATAGAAATCATCATATAAACATGACAAATAGAGGGTATACAAGATATTAATACTGATACTTCTCTATAGAAATCATCATATAAACATGACAAATAGAGGCTATACAAGATATTAATACTGATACTTCTCTATAGAAATCATCATATAAACATAACAAATAGAGGCTATACAAGATATTAATACTGATACTTCTCTATAGAAATCATCATATAAACATGACAAATAGAGGGTATACAAGATATTAATACTGATACTTCTCTATAGAAATCATCATATAAACATGACAAATAGAGGGTATACAAGATATTAATACTGATACTTCTCTATAGAAATCATCATATAAACATGACAAATAGAGGGTATACAAGATATTAATACTGATACTTCTCTATAGAAATCATCATATAAACATGACAAATAGAGGGTATACAAGATATTAATACTGTTACTTCTATATAGAAATCATCATATAAACATGACAAATAGAGGGTATACAAGATATTAATACTGATACTTCTCTATAGAAATCATCATATAAACATGACAAATAGAGGGTATACAAGATATTAATACTGATACTTCTCTATAGAAATCATCATATAAACATGACAAATGGAGGGTATACAAGATATTAATACTGTTACTTCTCTATAGAAATCATCATATAAACATGACAAATAGAGGGTATACAAGATATTAATACTGATACTTCTCTATAGAAATCATCATATAAACATGACAAATAGAGGGTATACAAGATATTAATACTGTTACTTCTCTATAGAAATCATCATATAAACATAACAAATAGAGGCTATACAAGATATTAATACTGATACTTCTCTATAGAAATCATCATATAAACATAACAAATAGAGGGTATACAAGATATTAATACTGATACTTCTCTATAGAAATCATCATATAAACATAACAAATAGAGGGTATACAAGATATTAATACTGATACTTCTCTATAGAAATCATCATATAAACATGACAAATAGAGGGTATACAAGATATTAATACTGATACTTCTCTATAGAAATCATCATATAAACATGACAAATAGAGGGTATACAAGATATTAATACTGTTACTTCTCTATAGAAATCATCATATAAACATGACAAATAGAGGGTATACAAGATATTAATACTGATACTTCTCTATAGAAATCATCATATAAACATGACAAATAGAGGGTATACAAGATATTAATACTGATACTTCTCTATAGAAATCATCATATAAACATGGCAAATAGAGGGTATACAAGATATTAATACTGATACTTCTCTATAGAAATCATCATATAAACATGACAAATAGAGGGTATACAAGATATTAATACTGATACTTCTCTATAGAAATCATCATATAAACATAACAAATAGAGGGTATACAAGATATTAATACTGATACTTCTCTATAGAAATCATCATATAAACATGACAAATAGAGGGTATACAAGATATTAATACTGTTACTTCTCTATAGAAATCATCATATAAACATAACAAATAGAGGGTATACAAGATATTAATACTGATACTTCTCTATAGAAATCATCATATAAACATGACAAATAGAGGGTATACAAGATATTAATACTGATACTTCTCTATAGAAATCATCATATAAACATGACAAATAGAGGCTATACAAGATATTAATACTGTTACTTCTATGTAGAAATCATCATATAAACATGACAAATAGAGGGTATACAAGATATTAATACTGATACTTCTCTATAGAAATCATCATATAAACATGACAAATAGAGGGTATACAAGATATTAATACTGTTACTTCTATATAGAAATCATCATATAAACATGACAAATAGAGGGTATACAAGATATTAATACTGATACTTCTCTATTGAAATCATCATATAAACATAACAAATAGAGGGTATACAAGATATTAATACTGATACTTCTCTATAGAAATCATCATATAAACATGACAAATAGAGGGTATACAAGATATTAATGCTGTTACTTCTCTATTGAAATCATCATATAAACATGACAAATAGAGGGTATACAAGATATTAATACTGATACTTCTCTATAGAAATCATCATATAAACATAACAAATAGAGGCTATACAAGATATTAATACTGATACTTCTCTATAGAAATCATCATATAAACATAACAAATAGAGGCTATACAAGATATTAATACTGATACTTCTCTATAGAAATCATCATATAAACATGACAAATAGAGGCTATACAAGATATTAATACTGATACTTCTCTATAGAAATCATCATATAAACATGACAAATAGAGGCTATACAAGATATTAATACTGTTACTTCTCTATAGAAATCATCATATAAACATGACAAATAGAGGGTATACAAGATATTAATGCTGTTACTTCTCTATTGAAATCATCATATAAACATGACAAATAGAGGGTATACAAGATATTAATACTGATACTTCTCTATAGAAATCATCATATAAACATAACAAATAGAGGCTATACAAGATATTAATACTGATACTTCTCTATAGAAATCATCATATAAACATAACAAATAGAGGCTATACAAGATATTAATACTGATACTTCTCTATAGAAATCATCATATAAACATGACAAATAGAGGCTATACAAGATATTAATACTGATACTTCTCTATAGAAATCATCATATAAACATGACAAATAGAGGCTATACAAGATATTAATACTGTTACTTCTCTATAGAAATCATCATATAAACATGACAAATAGAGGGTATACAAGATATTAATGCTGTTACTTCTCTATAGAAATCATCATATAAACATAACAAATAGAGGGTATACAAGATATTAATGCTGATACTTCTCTATAGAAATCATCATATAAACATGACAAATAGAGGCTATACAAGATATTAATGCTGTTACTTCTCTATAGAAATCATCATATAAACATAACAAATAGAGGGTATACAAGATATTAATACTGATACTTCTCTATAGAAATCATCATATAAACATGACAAATAGAGGGTATACAAGATATTAATACTGTTACTTCTCTATAGAAATCATCATATAAACATAACAAATAGAGGGTATACAAGATATTAATACTGATACTTCTCTATAGAAATCATCATATAAACATGACAAATGGAGGGTATACAAGATATTAATACTGTTACTTCTCTATAGAAATCATCATATAAACATGACAAATAGAGGGTATACAAGATATTAATACTGATACTTCTCTATAGAAATCATCATATAAACATGACAAATAGAGGGTATACAAGATATTAATACTGTTACTTCTCTATAGAAATCATCATATAAACATAACAAATAGAGGGTATACAAGATATTAATACTGATACTTCTCTATAGAAATCATCATATAAACATGACAAATAGAGGGTATACAAGATATTAATACTGATACTTCTCTATAGAAATCATCATATAAACATGACAAATAGAGGGTATACAAGATATTAATACTGATACTTCTCTATAGAAATCATCATATAAACATGACAAATAGAGGGTATACAAGATATTAATGCTGATACTTCTCTATAGAAATCATCATATAAACATGACAAATAGAGGGTATACAAGATATTAATACTGATACTTCTCTATAGAAATCATCATATAAACATGACAAATAGAGGGTATACAAGATATTAATACTGTTACTTCTATATAGAAATCATCATATAAACATGACAAATAGAGGGTATACAAGATATTAATACTGATACTTCTCTATAGAAATCATCATATAAACATGACAAATAGAGGGTATACAAGATATTAATACTGATACTTCTCTATAGAAATCATCATATAAACATGACAAATGGAGGGTATACAAGATATTAATACTGTTACTTCTCTATAGAAATCATCATATAAACATGACAAATAGAGGGTATACAAGATATTAATACTGATACTTCTCTATAGAAATCATCATATAAACATGACAAATAGAGGGTATACAAGATATTAATACTGTTACTTCTCTATAGAAATCATCATATAAACATAACAAATAGAGGCTATACAAGATATTAATACTGATACTTCTCTATAGAAATCATCATATAAACATAACAAATAGAGGGTATACAAGATATTAATACTGATACTTCTCTATAGAAATCATCATATAAACATAACAAATAGAGGGTATACAAGATATTAATACTGATACTTCTCTATAGAAATCATCATATAAACATGACAAATAGAGGGTATACAAGATATTAATACTGATACTTCTCTATAGAAATCATCATATAAACATGACAAATAGAGGGTATACAAGATATTAATACTGTTACTTCTCTATAGAAATCATCATATAAACATGACAAATAGAGGGTATACAAGATATTAATACTGATACTTCTCTATAGAAATCATCATATAAACATGACAAATAGAGGGTATACAAGATATTAATACTGATACTTCT
This sequence comes from Bathymodiolus brooksi, assembly GCA_963680875.1. Taxonomy (NCBI): domain Eukaryota; kingdom Metazoa; phylum Mollusca; class Bivalvia; order Mytilida; family Modiolidae; genus Bathymodiolus; species Bathymodiolus brooksi. The sequence goes on from OY804582.1 coordinate 120,286,024, forward strand.
CTATAGAAATCATCATATAAACATGGCAAATAGAGGGTATACAAGATATTAATACTGATACTTCTCTATAGAAATCATCATATAAACATGACAAATAGAGGGTATACAAGATATTAATACTGATACTTCTCTATAGAAATCATCATATAAACATAACAAATAGAGGGTATACAAGATATTAATACTGATACTTCTCTATAGAAATCATCATATAAACATGACAAATAGAGGGTATACAAGATATTAATACTGTTACTTCTCTATAGAAATCATCATATAAACATAACAAATAGAGGGTATACAAGATATTAATACTGATACTTCTCTATAGAAATCATCATATAAACATGACAAATAGAGGGTATACAAGATATTAATACTGATACTTCTCTATAGAAATCATCATATAATCATGACAAATAGAGGCTATACAAGATATTAATACTGTTACTTCTATGTAGAAATCATCATATAAACATGACAAATAGAGGGTATACAAGATATTAATACTGATACTTCTCTATAGAAATCATCATATAAACATGACAAATAGAGGGTATACAAGATATTAATACTGTTACTTCTATATAGAAATCATCATATAAACATGACAAATAGAGGGTATACAAGATATTAATACTGATACTTCTCTATTGAAATCATCATATAAACATAACAAATAGAGGATATACAAGATATTAATGCTGATACTTCTCTATAGAAATCATCATATAAACATGACAAATAGAGGGTATACAAGATATTAATGCTGTTACTTCTCTATTGAAATCATCATATAAACATGACAAATAGAGGGTATACAAGATATTAATACTGATACTTCTCTATAGAAATCATCATATAAACATAACAAATAGAGGCTATACAAGATATTAATACTGATACTTCTCTATAGAAATCATCATATAAACATAACAAATAGAGGCTATACAAGATATTAATACTGATACTTCTCTATAGAAATCATCATATAAACATGACAAATAGAGGCTATACAAGATATTAATACTGATACTTCTCTATAGAAATCATCATATAAACATGACAAATAGAGGCTATACAAGATATTAATACTGTTACTTCTCTATAGAAATCATCATATAAACATGACAAATAGAGGGTATACAAGATATTAATGCTGTTACTTCTCTATAGAAATCATCATATAAACATAACAAATAGAGGGTATACAAGATATTAATGCTGATACTTCTCTATAGAAATCATCATATAAACATGACAAATAGAGGCTATACAAGATATTAATGCTGTTACTTCTCTATAGAAATCATCATATAAACATAACAAATAGAGGGTATACGAGATATTAATACTGATACTTCTCTATAGAAATCATCATATAAACATGACAAATAGAGGGTATACAAGATATTAATACTGATACTTCTCTATAGAAATCATCATATAAACATAACAAATAGAGGGTATACAAGATATTAATACTGATACTTCTCTATAGAAATCATCATATAAACATGACAAATAGAGACTATACAAGATATTAATACTGATACTTCTCTATAGAAATCATCATATAAACATGACAAATACAGACTATGCAAGATATTAATACTGATACTTCTCTATAGAAATCATCATATAAACATAACAAATAGAGGCTATACAAGATATTAATGCTGATACTTCTCTATAGAAATCATCATATAAACATGACAAATGGAGGGTATACAAGATATTAATGCTGTTACTTCTCTATAGAAATCATCATATAAACATGACAAATAGAGGCTATACAAGATATTAATGCTGATACTTCTCTATAGAAATCATCATATAAACATGACAAATAGAGGGTATACAAGATATTAATACTGATACTTCTCTATAGAAATCATCATATAAACATAACAAATAGAGGCTATACAAGATATTAATACTGATACTTCTCTATAGAAATCATCATATAAACATGACAAATAGAGGCTATACAAGATATTAAAACTGATACTTCTCTATAGAAATCATCATATAAACATGACAAATAGAGGGTATACAAGATATTAATGCTGATACTTCTCTATAGAAATCATCATATAAACATAACAAATAGAGGGTATACAAGATATTAATACTGATACTTCTCTATAGAAATCATCATATAAACATAACAAATAGAGGCTATACAAGATATTAATACTGATACTTCTCTATAGAAATCATCATATAAACATAACAAATAGAGGCTATACAAGATATTAAAACTGATACTTCTCTATAGAAATCATCATATAAACATGACAAATAGAGGGTATACAAGATATTAATGCTGTTACTTCTCTATAGAAATCATCATATAAACATGACAAATAGAGGCTATGCAAGATATTAATACTGATACTTCTCTATAGAAATCATCATATAAACATGACAAATAGAGGCTATACAAGATATTAATACTGTTACTTCTCTATAGAAATCATCATATAAACATGACAAATAGAGGGTATACAAGATATTAATACTGATACTTCTCTATAGAAATCATCATATAAACATGACAAATAGAGGCTATACAAGATATTAATACTGATACTTCTCTATAGAAATCATCATATAAACATGACAAATAGAGGGTATACAAGATATTAATACTGATACTTCTATATAGAAATCATCATATAAACATAACAAATAGAGGGTATACAAGATATTAATACTGATACTTCTCTATAGAAATCATCATATAAACATGACAAATAGAGGCTATACAAGATATTAATACTGATACTTCTCTATAGAAATCATCATATAAACATGACAAATAGAGGCTATACAAGATATTAATACTGTTACTTCTCTATAGAAATCATCATATAAACATGACAAATAGAGGGTATACAAGATATTAATACTGATACTTCTCTATAGAAATCATCATATAAACATGACAAATAGAGGCTATACAAGATATTAATACTGATACTTCTCTATAGAAATCATCATATAAACATGACAAATAGAGGGTATACAAGATATTAATACTGATACTTCTATATAGAAATCATCATATAAACATAACAAATAGAGGGTATACAAGATATTAATACTGATACTTCTCTATAGAAATCATCATATAAACATGACAAATAGAGGCTATACAAGATATTAATACTGATACTTCTCTATAGAAATCATCATATAAACATGACAAATAGAGGGTATACAAGATATTAATACTGATACTTCTCTATAGAAATCATCATATAAACATGACAAATAGAGACTATACAAGATATTAATACTGATACTTCTCTATAGAAATCATCATATAAACATAACAAATAGAGGGTATACAAGATATTAATGCTGTTACTTCTATATAGAAATCATCATATAAACATGACAAATAGAGGGTATACAAGATATTAATGCTGTTACTTCTCTATAGAAATCATAATATAAACATGACAAATAGAGGGTATACAAGATATTAATACTGTTACTTCTCTATAGAAATCATCATATAAACATGACAAATAGAGGCTATGCAAGATATTAATACTGTTACTTCTCTATAGAAATCATCATATAAACATGACAAATAGAGGGTATACAAGATATTAATACTGATACTTCTCTATAGAAATCATCATATAAACATGACAAATAGAGGCTATACAAGATATTAATACTGATACTTCTCTATAGAAATCATCGTATAAACATGACAAATAGAGGCTATACAAGATATTAATACTGATACTTCTATATAGAAATCATCATATAAACATAACAAATAGAGGGTATACAAGATATTAATACTGATACTTCTCTATAGAAATCATCATATAAACATGACAAATAGAGGCTATACAAGATATTAATACTGATACTTCTCTATAGAAATCATCATATAAACATAACAAATAGAGGGTATACAAGATATTAATACTGATACTTCTCTATAGAAATCATCATATAAACATGACAAATAGAGACTATACAAGATATTAATACTGATACTTCTCTATAGAAATCATCATATAAACATAACAAATAGAGGGTATACAAGATATTAATGCTGTTACTTCTATATAGAAATCATCATATAAACATGACAAATAGAGGGTATACAAGATATTAATGCTGTTACTTCTCTATGGAAATCATCATATAAACATGACAAATAGAGGGTATACAAGATATTAATACTGTTACTTCTCTATAGAAATCATCATATAAACATGACAAATAGAGGCTATACAAGATATTAATACTGTTACTTCTCTATAGAAATCATCATATAAACATGACAAATAGAGGGTATACAAGATATTAATACTGATACTTCTCTATAGAAATCATCATATAAACATGACAAATAGAGGCTATACAAGATATTAATACTGATACTTCTATATAGAAATCATCATATAAACATAACAAATAGAGGGTATACAAGATATTAATACTGATACTTCTCTATAGAAATCATCATATAAACATGACAAATAGAGGCTATACAAGATATTAATACTGATACTTCTCTATAGAAATCATCATATAAACATAACAAATAGAGGGTATACAAGATATTAATACTGATACTTCTCTATAGAAATCATCATATAAACATGACAAATAGAGACTATACAAGATATTAATACTGATACTTCTCTATAGAAATCATCATATAAACATAACAAATAGAGGGTATACAAGATATTAATGCTGTTACTTCTATATAGAAATCATCATATAAACATGACAAATAGAGGGTATACAAGATATTAATGCTGTTACTTCTCTATGGAAATCATCATATAAACATGACAAATAGAGGGTATACAAGATATTAATACTGTTACTTCTCTATAGAAATCATCATATAAACATGACAAATAGAGGCTATACAAGATATTAATACTGTTACTTCTCTATAGAAATCATCATATAAACATGACAAATAGAGGGTATACAAGATATTAATACTGATACTTCTCTATAGAAATCATCATATAAACATGACAAATAGAGGCTATACAAGATATTAATACTGATACTTCTCTATAGAAATCATCATATAAACATGACAAATAGAGGCTATACAAGATATTAATACTGATACTTCTATATAGAAATCATCATATAAACATAACAAATAGAGGGTATACAAGATATTAATACTGATACTTCTCTATAGAAATCATCATATAAACATGACAAATAGAGGCTATACAAGATATTAATACTGTTACTTCTCTATAGAAATCATCATATAAACATAACAAATAGAGGGTATACAAGATATTAATGCTGTTACTTCTATATAGAAATCATCATATAAACATGACAAATAGAGGGTATACAAGATATTAATGCTGTTACTTCTCTATAGAAATCATCATATAAACATGACAAATAGAGGGTATACAAGATATTAATACTGTTACTTCTCTATAGAAATCATCATATAAACATGACAAATAGAGGGTATACAAGATATTAATACTGATACTTCTCTATAGAAATCATCATATAAACATGACAAATAGAAGGTATACAAGATATTAATGCTGATACTTCTCTATAGAAATCATCATATAAACATGACAAATAGAGGGTATACAAGATATTAATACTGTTATTTCTCTATAGAAATCATCATATAAACATGACAAATAGAGGGTATACAAGATATTAATACTGATACTTCTCTATAGAAATCATCATATAAACATGACAAATAGAGGCTATACAAGATATTAATACTGATACTTCTCTATAGAAATCATCATATAAACATGACAAATAGAGGCTATACAAGATATTAATACTGATACTTCTATATAGAAATCATCATATAAACATAACAAATAGAGGGTATACAAGATATTAATACTGATACTTCTCTATAGAAATCATCATATAAACATGACAAATAGAGGCTATACAAGATATTAATACTGATACTTCTCTATAGAAATCATCATATAAACATAACAAATAGAGGGTATACAAGATATTAATACTGATACTTCTCTATAGAAATCATCATATAAACATGACAAATAGAGACTATACAAGATATTAATACTGATACTTCTCTATAGAAATCATCATATAAACATAACAAATAGAGGGTATACAAGATATTAATGCTGTTACTTCTATATAGAAATCATCATATAAACATGACAAATAGAGGGTATACAAGATATTAATGCTGTTACTTCTCTATAGAAATCATCATATAAACATGACAAATAGAGGGTATACAAGATATTAATACTGTTACTTCTCTATAGAAATCATCATATAAACATGACAAATAGAGGCTATACAAGATATTAATACTGTTACTTCTCTATAGAAATCATCATATAAACATGACAAATAGAGGGTATACAAGATATTAATACTGATACTTCTCTATAGAAATCATCATATAAACATGACAAATAGAGGCTATACAAGATATTAATACTGATACTTCTCTATAGAAATCATCATATAAACATGACAAATAGAGGCTATACAAGATATTAATACTGATACTTCTATATAGAAATCATCATATAAACATAACAAATAGAGGGTATACAAGATATTAATACTGATACTTCTCTATAGAAATCATCATATAAACATGACAAATAGAGGCTATACAAGATATTAATACTGATACTTCTCTATAGAAATCATCATATAAACATGACAAATAGAGGGTATACAAGATATTAATACTGATACTTCTCTATAGAAATCATCATATAAACATGACAAATAGAGGGTATACAAGATATTAATACTGATACTTCTCTATAGAAATCATCATATAAACATGACAAATAGAGACTATACAAGATATTAATGCTGTTACTTCTCTATAGAAATCATCATATAAACATGACAAATAGAGGGTATACAAGATATTAATGCTGATACTTCTCTATAGAAATCATCATATAAACATGACAAATAGAGACTATACAAGATATTAATACTGTTACTTCTCTATAGAAATCATCATATAAACATGACAAATAGAGGGTATACAAGATATTAATACTGATACTTCTCTATAGAAATCATCATATAAACATGACAAATAGAGGGTATACAAGATATTAATACTGATACTTCTCTATAGAAATCATCATATAAACATGACAAATAGAGGGTATACAAGATATTAATACTGATACTTCTCTATAGAAATCATCATATAAACATGACAAATAGAGGGTATACAAGATATTAATACTGATACTTCTCTATAGAAATCATCATATAAACATGACAAATAGAGACTATACAAGATATTAATGCTGATACTTCTCTATAGAAATCATCATATAAACATGACAAATAGAGGGTATACAAGATATTAATACTGATACTTCTCTATAGAAATCATCATATAAACATAACAAATAGAGGCTATACAAGATATTAATACTGTTACTTCTCTATAGAAATCATCATATAAACATAACAAATAGAGGGTATACAAGATATTAATGCTGATACTTCTCTATAGAAATCATCATATAAACATGACAAATAGAGACTATACAAGATATTAATACTGATACTTCTCTATAGAAATCATCATATAAACATGACAAATAGAGGGTATACAAGATATTAATACTGATACTTCTCTATAGAAATCATCATATAAACATGACAAATAGAGGCTATACAAGATATTAATACTGATACTTCTCTATAGAAATCATCATATAAACATAACAAATAGAGGGTATACAAGATATTAATACTGATACTTCTCTATAGAAATCATCATATAAACATAACAAATAGAGGGTATACAAGATATTAATGCTGTTACTTCTCTATAGAAATCATCATATAAACATGACAAATAGAGGGTATACAAGATATTAATACTGATACTTCTCTATAGAAATCATCATATAAACATGACAAATAGAGGGTATACAAGATATTAATACTGATACTTCTCTATTGAAATCATCATATAAACATGACAAATAGAGGGTATACAAGATATTAATGCTGATACTTCTCTATAGAAATCATCATATAAACATAACAAATAGAGGGTATACAAGATATTAATACTGTTACTTCTCTATAGAAATCATCATATAAACATGAGAAATAGAGGGTATACAAGATATTAATACTGATACTTCTCTATAGAAATCATCATATAAACATGACAAATAGAGGCTATACAAGATATTAATACTGATACTTCTATATAGAAATCATCATATAAACATAACAAATAGAGGGTATACAAGATATTAATACTGATACTTCTCTATAGAAATCATCATATAAACATGACAAATAGAGGCTATACAAGATATTAATACTGATACTTCTCTATAGAAATCATCATATAAACATAACAAATAGAGGGTATACAAGATATTAATACTGATACTTCTCTATAGAAATCATCATATAAACATGACAAATAGAGACTATACAAGATATTAATACTGATACTTCTCTATAGAAATCATCATATAAACATAACAAATAGAGGGTATACAAGATATTAATGCTGTTACTTCTATATAGAAATCATCATATAAACATGACAAATAGAGGGTATACAAGATATTAATGCTGTTACTTCTCTATAGAAATCATCATATAAACATGACAAATAGAGGGTATACAAGATATTAATACTGTTACTTCTCTATAGAAATCATCATATAAACATGACAAATAGAGGCTATACAAGATATTAATACTGTTACTTCTCTATAGAAATCATCATATAAACATGACAAATAGAGGGTATACAAGATATTAATACTGATACTTCTCTATAGAAATCATCATATAAACATGACAAATAGAGGCTATACAAGATATTAATACTGATACTTCTCTATAGAAATCATCATATAAACATGACAAATAGAGGCTATACAAGATATTAATACTGATACTTCTATATAGAAATCATCATATAAACATAACAAATAGAGGGTATACAAGATATTAATACTGATACTTCTCTATAGAAATCATCATATAAACATGACAAATAGAGGCTATACAAGATATTAATACTGATACTTCTCTATAGAAATCATCATATAAACATGACAAATAGAGGGTATACAAGATATTAATACTGATACTTCTCTATAGAAATCATCATATAAACATGACAAATAGAGGGTATACAAGATATTAATACTGATACTTCTCTATAGAAATCATCATATAAACATGACAAATAGAGACTATACAAGATATTAATGCTGTTACTTCTCTATAGAAATCATCATATAAACATGACAAATAGAGGGTATACAAGATATTAATGCTGATACTTCTCTATAGAAATCATCATATAAACATGACAAATAGAGACTATACAAGATATTAATACTGTTACTTCTCTATAGAAATCATCATATAAACATGACAAATAGAGGGTATACAAGATATTAATACTGATACTTCTCTATAGAAATCATCATATAAACATGACAAATAGAGGGTATACAAGATATTAATACTGATACTTCTCTATAGAAATCATCATATAAACATGACAAATAGAGGGTATACAAGATATTAATACTGATACTTCTCTATAGAAATCATCATATAAACATGACAAATAGAGGGTATACAAGATATTAATACTGATACTTCTCTATAGAAATCATCATATAAACATGACAAATAGAGACTATACAAGATATTAATGCTGATACTTCTCTATAGAAATCATCATATAAACATGACAAATAGAGGGTATACAAGATATTAATACTGATACTTCTCTATAGAAATCATCATATAAACATAACAAATAGAGGCTATACAAGATATTAATACTGTTACTTCTCTATAGAAATCATCATATAAACATAACAAATAGAGGGTATACAAGATATTAATGCTGATACTTCTCTATAGAAATCATCATATAAACATGACAAATAGAGACTATACAAGATATTAATACTGATACTTCTCTATAGAAATCATCATATAAACATGACAAATAGAGGGTATACAAGATATTAATACTGATACTTCTCTATAGAAATCATCATATAAACATGACAAATAGAGGCTATACAAGATATTAATACTGATACTTCTCTATAGAAATCATCATATAAACATAACAAATAGAGGGTATACAAGATATTAATACTGATACTTCTCTATAGAAATCATCATATAAACATAACAAATAGAGGGTATACAAGATATTAATGCTGTTACTTCTCTATAGAAATCATCATATAAACATGACAAATAGAGGGTATACAAGATATTAATACTGATACTTCTCTATAGAAATCATCATATAAACATGACAAATAGAGGGTATACAAGATATTAATACTGATACTTCTCTATTGAAATCATCATATAAACATGACAAATAGAGGGTATACAAGATATTAATGCTGATACTTCTCTATAGAAATCATCATATAAACATAACAAATAGAGGGTATACAAGATATTAATACTGTTACTTCTCTATAGAAATCATCATATAAACATGAGAAATAGAGGGTATACAAGATATTAATACTGTTACTTCTCTATAGAAATCATCATATAAACATGACAAATAGAGGGTATACAAGATATTAATACTGTTACTTCTCTATAGAAATCATCATATAAACATGACAAATAGAGACTATACAAGATATTAATACTGATACTTCTCTATAGAAATCATCATATAAACATGACAAATAGAGGGTATACAAGATATTAATACTGATACTTCTCTATAGAAATCATCATATAAACATAACAAATAGAGGGTATACAAGATATTAAAACTGATACTTCTCTATTGAAATCATCATATAAACATGACAAATAGAGACTATACAAGATATTAATACTGATACTTCTCTATAGAAATCATCATATAAACATGACAAATAGAGGGTATACAAGATATTAATACTGATACTTCTCTATAGAAATCATCATATAAACATGACAAATAGAGGGTATACAAGATATTAATACTGTTACTTCTCTATAGAAATCATCATATAAACATGACAAATAGAGGGTATACAAGATATTAATGCTGATACTTCTCTATAGAAATCATCATATAAACATAACAAATAGAGGGTATACAAGATATTAATACTGATACTTCTCTATAGAAATCATCATATAAACATGACAAATAGAGGGTATACAAGATATTAATACTGTTACTTCTCTATAGAAATCATCATATAAACATGACAAATAGAGACTATACAAGATATTAATACTGATACTTCTCTATAGAAATCATCATATAAACATGACAAATAGAGGCTATACAAGATATTAATACTGATACTTCTCTATAGAAATCATCATATAAACATGACAAATAGAGGCTATACAAGATATTAATACTGATACTTCTCTATAGAAATCATCATATAAACATAACAAATAGAGGCTATACAAGATATTAATACTGATACTTCTCTATAGAAATCATCATATAAACATAACAAATAGAGGGTATACAAGATATTAATACTGATACTTCTCTATAGAAATCATCATATAAACATGACAAGTAGAGGGTATACAAGATATTAATACTGATACCTCTCTATAGAAATCATCATATAAACATGACAAATAGAGGCTATACAAGATATTAATACTGATACTTCTCTATAGAAATCATCATATAAACATGACAAATAGAGGCTATACAAGATATTAATACTGATACTTCTCTATAGAAATCATCATATAAACATAACAAATAGAGGGTATACAAGATATTAATACTGATACTTCTCTATAGAAATCATCATATAAACATGACAAATAGAGGGTATACAAGATATTAATACTGATACTTCTCTATAGAAATCATCATATAAACATAACAAATAGAGGGTATACAAGAAATTAATACTGTTACTTCTCTATAGAAATCATCATATAAACATGACAAATAGAGGGTATACAAGATATTAATACTGATACTTCTCTATAGAAATCATCATATAAACATGACAAATAGAGGCTATACAAGATATTAATACTGATACTTCTCTATAGAAATCATCATATAAACATAACAAATAGAGGGTATACAAGATATTAATACTGATACTTCTCTATAGAAATCATCATATAAACATGACAAATAGAGACTATACAAGATATTAATGCTGATACTTCTCTATAGAAATCATCATATAAACATGACAAATAGAGGCTATACAAGATATTAATACTGTTACTTCTCTATAGAAATCATCATATAAACATGACAAATAGAGGGTATACAAGATATTAATGCTGATACTTCTCTATAGAAATCATCATATAAACATGACAAATAGAGACTATACAAGATATTAATACTGATACTTCTCTATAGTAAACATCATATAAACATAACAAATAGAGGCTATACAAGATATTAATGCTGATACTTCTCTATAGAAATCATCATATAAACATGACAAATAGAGGGTATACAAGATATTAATACTGATACTTCTCTATAGAAATCATCATATAAACATAACAAATAGAGGCTATACAAGATATTAATACTGATACTTCTCTATAGAAATCATCATATAAACATGACAAATAGAAGGTATACAAGATATTAATACTGTTACTTCTCTATAGAAATCATCATATAAACATGACAAATAGAGGCTATACAAGATATTAATACTGATACTTCTCTATAGAAATCATCATATAAACATGACAAATAGAGGGTATACAAGATATTAATACTGATACTTCTCTATAGAAATCATCATATAAACATAACAAATAGAGGGTATACAAGATATTAATACTGTTACTTCTCTATAGAAATCATCATATAAACATGACAAATAGAGGCTATACAAGATATTAATACTGATACTTCTCTATAGAAATCATCATATAAACATGACAAATAGAGGCTATACAAGATATTAATACTGATACTTCTCTATAGAAATCATCATATAAACATAACAAATAGAGGCTATACAAGATATTAATACTGATACTTCTCTATAGAAATCATCATATAAACATGACAAATAGAGGGTATACAAGATATTAATACTGATACTTCTCTATAGAAATCATCATATAAACATAACAAATAGAGGCTATACAAGATATTAATACTGATACTTCTCTATAGAAATCATCATATAAACATGACAAATAGAGGGTATACAAGATATTAATACTGATACTTCTCTATAGAAATCATCATATAAACATGACAAATAGAGGCTATACAAGATATTAATACTGATACTTCTCTATAGAAATCATCATATAAACTTGACAAATAGAGGCTATACAAGATATTAATACTGTTACTTCTCTATAGAAATCATCATATAAACATGACAAATAGAGGGTATACAAGATATTAATACTGATACTTCTCTATAGAAATCATCATATAAACATGACAAATAGAGGGTATACAAGATATTAATGCTGATACTTCTCTACAGAAATCATCATATAAACATGACAAATAGAGGCTATACAAGATATTAATACTGATACTTCTCTATAGAAATCATCATATAAACATGACAAATAGAGGGTATACAAGATATTAATACTGATACTTCTCTATAGAAATCATCATATAAACATAACAAATAGAGGCTATACAAGATATTAATACTGTTACTTCTCTATAGAAATCATCATATAAACATGACAAATAGAGGGTATACAAGATATTAATACTGTTACTTCTCTATAGAAATCATCATATAAACATGACAAATAGAGGGTATACAAGATATTAATACTGATACTTCTCTATAGAAATCATCATATAAACATGACAAATAGAAGGTATACAAGATATTAATGCTGATACTTCTCTATAGAAATCATCATATAAACATGACAAATAGAGGGTATACAAGATATTAATACTGTTACTTCTCTATAGAAATCATCATATAAACATGACAAATAGAGGGTATACAAGATATTAATACTGATACTTCTCTATAGAAATCATCATATAAACATGACAAATAGAGGCTATACAAGATATTAATACTGATACTTCTCTATAGAAATCATCATATAAACATGACAAATAGAGGGTATACAAGATATTAATACTGATACTTCTCTATAGAAATCATCATATAAACATGACAAATAGAGGCTATACAAGATATTAATACTGATACTTCTCTATAGAAATCATCATATAAACATGACAAATAGAGGGTATACAAGATATTAATACTGATACTTCTCTATAGAAATCATCATATAAACATGACAAATAGAGGGTTGAAACCAAACTGCCCAGGAATGATCATTGGAAGGTCCTCTTCAAATAATATGTTTTTTATGCCGATCGGAAATCCAAGATGGCCGCCACCACAATACATAGATTAACATTGGACCCTATCGGAAAATGTTCAAATGCCTTCTTCTCAGAAACTACAAATATTATTAAAGCCAAACTGTACATGAATGTTCATTGGATGGTCCTCTACAAACTTTACGTTTTTTGTTCCGAAATGAAATTCAAAATGGCGGCTACGGCAGGACTTAGTTTAACATTGGACCCTATGGGGAAAATGTTTCAGAATGCTTCTTCTCTGAAACCACTAGGACAGTTGAACCCAAACTGCCCAGGAATGATCATTGGAAGGTCCTCTACAAATTTTATGTTTTTTATGCCGATCGGAAATCCAAGATGGCCGCCACCGTAGTACATAGATTAACATTGGACCCTATGGGAAAATGTTCAAATGCCTTCTTCTCAGAAACTACAAATATTATTAAAGCCAAACTGTACATGAATGTTCATTGGATGGTCCTCTACAAACTGTACGTTTTTTGTTCCGGTATGAAATTCCAAATGGCGGCTACGGCAGGACTTAGTTTAACATTGGACCCTATGGGAAAAATGTTTCAAAACGCTTCTTCTCTGAAACCACTTGGACAATTGAAACCAAACTGCCCAGGAATGATCATTGGAAGGTCCTCTACAAAATATATGTTTTTTTATGTCGAACGGAAATCCAAGATGGCCGCCACCGCAGTACATAGATTAACATTGGACCCTATGGGAAAATGTTCAAATGCCTTCTTCTCAGAAACTACAAATATTATTAAAGCCAAACTGTACAAGAATATTCATTGGAAGGTTCTCTACAAACTTTACGTTTTTTGTTCCGATATGAAATTCCAAATGGCGGCTACGGCAGGACTTAGTTTAACATTGGACCCTATGGGAAAAATGTTTCAAAACGCTTCTTCTCTGAAACCACTTGGACAATTGAAACCAAACTGCCCAGGAATGATCATTGGAAGGTCCTCTACAAAATATATGTTTTTTTATGTCGATCGGAAATCCAAGATGGCCACCACCGCAGTACATAGATTAACATTGGACCCTATCGGAAAATGTTCAAATGCCTTCTTCTCAGAAACTACAAATATTATTAAAGCCAAACTGTACATGAATGTTCATTGGATGATCCTCTACAAACTTTACGTTTTATGTTCCGGTATGAAATTCAAAATGGCGGCTACGGCAGGACTTATTTAACATTGGACCCTATGGGGAAAATGTTTCAAAACGCTTCTTCTCTGAAACCACTTGGACAATTGAAACCAAATTGCCCAGGAATGATCATTGGAAGGTCCTCTACAAACTATATGTTTTTTTTATGTCGATCGGAAATCCAAGATGGCCGCCCACCGCAATACATAGATTAACATTGGACCCTATGGGAAAATGTTCAAATGCCTTCTTCTCAGAAACTAGAAATATGATTAAAGCCAAACTGTACATGAATGTTCATTGGATGGTCCTCTACAAACTTTACGTTTTTTGTTACGATATGAAATTCCAAATGGCGGCTACGGCAGGACTTAGTTTAACATTGGACCCTATGGGGAAAATGTTTCAAAACGCTTCTTCTCTGAAACCACTAGGACAGTTGAAACCAAACTGCCCAGGAATGATCATTGGAAGGTCCTCTACAAATTTTATATTTTTTATGCCGATCGGAAATCCAAGATGGCCACCACCGCAATACATAGATTAACATTGGACCCTATGGGAAAATGTTCAAATGCCTTCTTCTCAGAAACTAGAAATATTATTAAAGCCAAACTGTACATGAATGTTCATTGGATGGTCCTCTACAAACTTTACGTTTTTTGTTCCGATATGAAATTCAAAATGGCGGCTACGGCAGGACTTAGTTTAACATTGGACCCTATGGGGAAAATGTTTCAAAACGCTTCTTCTCTGAAACCACTAGGACAGTTGAAACCAAACTACCCAGGAATGATCATTGGAAGGTCCTCTACAAATTATTTGTTTTTTATGTCGATCTGAATTCCAAGATGGCCGCCACCGCAATACATAGATTAACATTGGACCCTATGGGAAAATGTTCAAATGCCTTCTTCTCAGAAACTACAAATATTATTAAAGCCAAACTGTATATGAATATTCATTGGATGGTCCTCTACAAACTGTACGTTTTTTGTTCCGATATGAAATTCCAAATGGCGGCTACGGCAGGACTTAGTTTAACATTGGACCCTATGGGGAAAATGTTTCCAAACGCTTCTTCTCTGAAACCACTTGGACAATTGAAACCAAACTGCCCAGGAATGGTCATTGGAAGGTCCTCTACAAAGTTTATGCTTTTTTTATGCCGATCGAAAATTCAAGATGGCCACCACCGCAGGATATAGATTAACATTGGACCCTATGGGAAAATATTCAAATGCCTTCTTCTCAGAAACTACAAATATTATTAAAGCCAAACTGTACATGAATGTTCATTAGATGGTCCTCTACAAACTTTACGTTTTTTGTTCCGATATGAAATTCAAAATGGCGGCTACGGCAGGACTTAGTTTAACATTGGACCCTATGGGGAAAATGTTTCAAAACGCTTCTTCTCTGAAACCACTAGGACAGTTGAAACCAAACTGCCCAGGAATGATCATTGGAAGGTCCTCTATAAATTTTATGTTTTTTATGCCGATCTGAAATCGAAGATGGCCACCACCGCAATACATAGATTAACATTGGACCCTATGGGAAAATGTTCAAATGCCTTCTTCTCAGAAACTACAAATATTATTAAAGCCAAACTGTACATGAATGTTCATTGGATGGTCCTCTACAAACTGTACGTTTTTTGTTCCGATATGAAATTCCAAATGGCGGCTACGGCAGGACTTAGTTTAACATTGGACCCTATGGGGAAAATGTTTCCAAACGCTTCTTCTCTGAAACCACTTGGACAATTGAAACCAAACTGCCCAGGAATGGTCATGGTCATTGGAAGGTCCTCTACAAAGTTTATGCTTTTTTTATGCTGATCGAAAATTCAAGATGGCCACCACCGCAGGATATAGATTAACATTGGACCCTATGGGAAAATATTCAAATGCCTTCTTCTCAGAAACTACAAATATTATTAAAGCCAAACTGTACATGAATGTTCATTAGATGGTCCTCTACAAACTTTACGTTTTTTGTTCCGGTATGAAATTCAAAATGGCGGCTACGGCAGGACTTAGTTTAACATTGGACCCTATGGGGAAAATGTTTCAAAACGCTTCTTCTCTGAAACCACTAGGACAGTTGAAACCAAACTGCCCAGGAATGATCATTGGAACGTCCTCTACAAATTTTATGTTTTTTATGTCGATCGGAAATCCAAGATGGCCGCCCACCGCAATACATAGATTAACATTGGACCCTATCGGAAAATGTTCAAATGCCTTCTTCTCAGAAACTAGAAATATGATTAAAGCCAAACTGTACATGAATGTTCATTAGATGGTCCTCTACAAACTTTACGTTTTTTGTTCCGGTATGAAATTCAAAATGGCGGCTACGGCAGGACTTAGTTTAACATTGGACCCTATGGGAAAAATGTTTCAAAACGCTTCTTCTCTGAAAACACTTGGACAATTGAAACCAAACTGCCCAGGAATGATCATTGGAAGGTCCTCTACAAACTTTATGTTTTTTATGCCGATCGGAAATCCAAGATGGCCGCCACCACAATACATAGATTAACATTGGACCCTATGGGAAAATGTTCAAATGCCTTCTCAGAAACTACAAATATTATTAAAGCCAAACTGTACATGAATGTTCATTGGATGGTCCTCTACAAACTTTACGTTTTTTGTTCCATTATGAAATTCAAAATGGCGGCTACGGCAGGACTTAGTTTAACATTGGACCCTATGGGAAAAATGTTTGAAAACGCTTCTTCTCTGAAACCAAACTGCCCAGGAATGATCATTGGAAGGTCCTCTGTTTTTTATGCCGATCGGAAATCCAAGATGGCTGCCACCACAGATCATAGTATTAACACAGGACCATATCGGGAAAATACAGAAATATCTTCTTCTCTGAAGCTATTGCACTGATTGAACCTAAACTGTGCATCAATCATTGGAAGGTCCTTTACAAACTTTTTTTATGTTGATCGTAATTCCTAGATGACTACCACTGCAGGACATAGTTTTTACATAGGACCAATTGGTTTTTTTTATAACCAGGTGAACGATACAGGCTCTGGTTATGTTTATGTGAATTGTCGTTATCGCGTTTTGTTGATCAATATCTTCTTATCGATTACTTTTACTATTGCAATCAACCGAACACTAACAAATCTACCATTTATTAAATATATCTAACTCCCGGTGACGTCACGGTGGGAACTCCGGACTTCGACTACACAACATTTGGGACTTCACTTGGTTCTACTATATAGATGCACGAAGCGTTCCGATTGGAGTATTTGCTCATGAAGGATGCGCAGTCATCACATTCCAAAAGCTGGGATATCCCTTTACGGAACATAAAAAAGCAAGGAAATCGATTTAACGGTTTTTCGGTAATTTAAAGTTTTCGGATAATTTTCAAAGCGAGAACGTTACTATTTATGCTTGGTAGCATCACTCGTGATCCTATTTTTTGTAGTAAAGCACGAATTTTGATGCAAGTCAAAAACATTTTTTTCAGGTCATTGATGATTACGAAAAGATTACTGGACATTGTGTCCTGTGAATTTAAAAAAAAAATGTTTAAAGAAAGGAGGTCCTGTGGAAGCAATGAAGGTCCAGTGAAATTTTTATCTACACAGGACCTTTGGTCCTGTTAAAAAAAGTTAAGTTTCACTGGGACTGGATTTAAGCCAACATTCCTTGAGATTTCATTCATTATTCAACGTGAGAGTAATAATCAGATTAAAATATGAGACCTCTAGTTATTATGTCCCCTTCGAACGAAGGGAGACATATTGTTTTAGTCTGATTTTTTTCTTCCGCTTCCGCTTCTTCTGGTTCTTTTCAGCGAAGCTTGTCCGGACCATAACATTTTTGTCTTTCCAGATAGGTCAATTATATTTGGTATGTGGGTGCATGACCATAAGGCGTGTGTCGTGTACCATAATGACCTTCGTGGGACCTTGACCTTTAATAATCAGATTAAAATATGAGACCTCTAGTTATTATGTCTCCCCTTCGAACGAAGGGAGACATATTGTTTTAGTCTGATTTTTTCTTCCGCTACCGCTTCTTCTGCTTCCGCTTCTTCTCAGCGAAGCTTGTCCAGACCATAACTTTTTTGTCTTTCCAGATAGGTCAATTATATTTGGAATATGGGTGCATGACCATAAGGCGGTGTGTCGTGTACCATAATGACCTTCGTGGGACCTTGACCTTTGACCTCGAGGTCAAATAATTGTTTTTTAAATAGTATCATTCAACTCATAATGTGTAACTTATTGTTGTACAGATGGCCGCATTAAGAGGAGATATAAGTTTTAGGTATCTAAAACAGTTCTTCCTAGTTGATAGTTATATATTAGACCATTTTTCAATTCTTCTTGCAGAAGAGATATTCTGAGGCTGATTTTGTCATGAAAGTTGCCTGGAAAATTGCTTTGTATAACCTTGTTTTTTACCAGCTGCCACTGATACAACATTGTAGTATATTTTACAAAAAAAATACCTTTCAGAGTACCAAAAATTTTAGGAGAATTCAATGGCAAAATATGCTCGGAATGGCCTCGGAATGCATCTCCTACAATCTAGAATTTCAAAATTTTCCGGGAGAAGACCCCTGTACCCCCCATCTACCAGAGAGGGGGGAACCCCCTCTTGGACTCTCTCCCACTTGCACCTGCGGCACTCGGTTTGTGCCTCTGGCACTCAACTCTCCCCCTACTTTATAAATTGAGACTCCTACATCAGTTCTTTTTGAGAACCCTGTAATTTAGAAGTCATGATTTCGAAGACATTATATACAAATTTGTCCTTTAAAGTGTTAAGGAGTTGCCATGTTCTTGTAATGCTCAATCCTTTGAAAAAGTTGATGATAATTTTAATTTCTATATTTTCTCTATAATATGTTTTATTCTTTATGTCACAATATTTATTTTGTAAAAAAAACAATAGGAAACTAGAGTTTAATGATACTGTTTTTTTTTTCATTTGTCAGTAAAAAGGAGGCGAGGCATGGATACAGGGGAGGTGGAGGCCATGAATTTTTTTGCTAAATATACCCTATTTTTATCCTATATTATCGTTATCATTTGACACCTTGTAGTTATGTAGAGGTGGCATGAAGATTGTTTTAGTAATGTAGAGGTGGCATGAAGATTGTTTTAGTAATGTAGAGGTGGCATGAAGATTGTTTTTTTGTGCCAAAATCATGTTTAGACATCCCAACATGTAAATCACAGAACTTTTACAATTTCTAAATACATGTGATATAAATTATTAAAATTAAAATCAATCTACCTCAGGCACCGCTAACCTTAGCCTATTTTGGCTATTTTGTAAAACCAATTTTGTTAACTTGCTTACAAAGATTTTAAGATTATTTTTGCTTTCCAATTGCTTTCCAAGTGTACCTGATGAAGGTTATTCCAGGCATCGAGAGGACTAGATATCTATGTTTTTTTATTCTGACATATTACTGTATATTTATGAAGTGTGAATTATGTCATGTTTGTATTGTTAATGTTTTATTTGTAAATCCCTCAGTCCTATATTCAATAATTTCATAAATGATCATTGATTTCAGTGAACCTCAAGCTATGTGTTATATAGAGACAGCAAACTTAGATGGAGAAACCAACCTGAAATTAAGACAGGTATTGACAGTTATTGACAAGTATAAAAGATAATGGCTTTTAGTAAAAAAAAAAAATATATGGATGTAAATAAACAAGACATATTATCCATCATATTACACTTAAACACAAAGTAAAGGAATAATGCTTTTGTTGTTGTTCTGCATTTCACAGTCATTTTAGGATCTTCAACAAAGAGCATAACTCATACCCTAAAATTTCCCCAAGCCTGCAATTAAGCAGTACTCTTTACTTCTGATGATATAAATGCTACATCTGGTCATCTTAGGATCAAACGTCATGCAGAAAGACAACATTATTATTATCATAGAGTCTGAAATAGACACAAAACACATTTAATTATCATCATCTCATTAAAAAGTCATATTTAGCACAGTCAATCAATTTTTTGATTCATACAATATTTACAAGGATTATGACAGACAACCAATACAAGCTACTTATTTGTGATAATTTTATATGTTCAGGATTTATGACAAGCAGTCAAGCTTTTTACTCCTTCAATATAATATTTCCAGGGATTACCACAGACAGCTAAACTTCTTACTCACGAGGATCTACTTGACTTAACAGGGACAGCAGAATGTGAGCTGCCAAACAGACATCTATATGACTTTGTAGGGAATATAAGACCATCTGGTAGATTGTAAGTATGCTTATGTGACTGTTTAAAAAATATATGATAAGTTTTTAATAATGATGTAAAATTGTTATCTCTGTTCACATGAAATAAACTTCAGCAATTATTATTGGATTCTATTATTAGCCAATATAGTCCACAGTCAGGCTTTTTGTATTATAACATGAAAATAGAGATATATCATGTCAATATTTTGAGATAAAATTTTATTAAAGAACAAGAATTTTGAGAATTCCTCTATGTGTAAAGCATGATTTGATTATTTATATACTAAATTCACAAGAGAAAAAAAATGGAAAAACATGAAAGAAAATCTTATATCACCAATCAGAAAAAACCAAATAAAAGACCAGTAATGATTGCAGTACTTCATCTTACAGTCACAGTAAGTTCTTCTAATATTAACTATAACTAATACTAATAAGGGAGTACTTTATGAGGGTGTTATGGTACCTTCCAGCAAACCTCATAAAGGGAGTACTTTTTGAGGGTGTTATGGTACCTTCCAGCAAACCTCATCGAGGGTGTACTTTTTGAGGGTGTTATGGTACCTTCCAGCAAACCTCATAAAGGGAGTACTTTTTGAGGGTGTTATGGTACCTTCCAGCAAACCTCATAAAGGGAGTACTTTTTGAGGGTGCTATGGTACCTTCCAGCAAACCTCATAAAGGGAGTACTTTTTGAGGGTGTTATGGTACCTTCCAGCAAACCTCATAAAGGGAGTACTTTTTGAGGGTGTTATAGTACCTTCTAGCAAACCTCATAAAGGGAGTACTTTTTGAGGGTGTTATAGTACCTTCTAGCAAACCTCATAAAGGGAGTACTTTTTGAGGTGTTATAGTATTTTCCAGCAAACCTCATAAATAGAGTACTTTATGAGGGTGTTATGGTACCTTCCAGCAAACCTCATAAAGGGAGTACTTTATGAGGGTGTTATGGTACCTTCCAGCAAACCTCATAAAGGGAGTACTTTTTGAGGGTGTTATGGTAGCTTCCAGCAAACCTCATAAAGGGAGTACTTTATGAGGGTGTTATGGTACCTTCCAGCAAACCTCATAAAGGGAGTACTTTTTGAGGGTGTTATAGTATTTTCCAGCGAACCTCATAAAGGGAGTACTTTATGAGGGTGTTATGGTACCTTCCAGCAAACCTCATAAAGAGAGTACTTTTTGAGGGTGTTATGGTACCTTCCAGCAAACCTCATAAACGGAGTACTTTATGAGGGTGTTATGGTACCTTCCAGCAAACCTCATAAAGGGAGTACATTATGAGGGTGTTATAGTACCTTACAGCAAACCTCATAAAGGGAGTACTTTATGAGGGTGTTATAGTACCTTCCAGCAAACCTCATAAAGGGAGTACTTTATGAGGGTGTTATAGTACCTTCCAGCAAACCTCATAAAGGGAGTACTTTATGAGGGTGTTATGGTACCTTCCAGCAAACCTCATAAAGGGAGTACTTTATGAGGGTGTTATAGTACCTTCCAGCAAACCTCATAAAGGGAGTACTTTATGAGGGTGTTATGGTACCTTCCAGCAAACCTCATAAAGGGAGTACTTTATGAGGGTGTTATGGTACCTTCCAGCAAACCTCATAAAGGGAGTACTTTTTTGATGGTGTTATGGTACCTTCCAGCAAACCTCATAAAGGGAGTACTTTTTGAGGGTGTTATAGTACCTTTCAGCAAACCTCATAAAGGGAGTACTTTATGAGGGTGTTATGGTACCTTCCAGCAAACCTCATAAAGGGAGTACTTTTTGAGGGTGTTATAGTACCTTCCAGCAAACCTCATAAAGGGAGTACTTTAATAGGGTGTTATGGTACCTTCCAGCAAACCTCATCAAGGGAGTACTTTTTGAGGGTGTTATAGTACCTTCCAGCAAACCTCATAAAGGGAGTACTTTATGAGGGTGTTATGGTACCTTCCAGCAAACCTCATAAAGGGAGTACTTTTTGAGGGTGTTATGGTACCTTCCAGTGAACCTCATAAAGGGAGTACTTTAATAGGGTGTTATGGTACCTTCCAGCAAACCTCATAAAGGGAGTACTTTATGAGGGTGTTATTGTACCTTCCAGCAAACATCATAAAGGGAGTACTTTTTGAGGGTGTTATAGTATTTTCCAGCAAACCTCATAAATAGAGTACTTTATGAGGGTGTTATGGTACCTTCCAGCAAACCTCATAAAGGGAGTATTTTTTGAGGGTGTTATAGTATTTTCCAGCAAACCTCATAAAGGGAGTACTTTATGAGGGTGTTATGGTACCTTCCAGCAAACCTCATAAAGGGAGTACTTTTTGAGGGTGTTATGGTACCTTCCAGCAAACCTCATAAACGGAGTACTTTATGAGGGTGTTATGGTACCTTCCAGCAAACCTCATAAAGGGAGTACTTTTTGAGGGTGTTATAGTATTTTCCAGCGAACCTCATAAAGGGAGTACTTTATGAGGGTGTTATGCTACCTTCCAGCAAACCTCATCAAGAGAGTACTTTTTGAGGGTGTTATAGTATTTTCCAGCAAACCTCATAAAGTGAGTACTTTATGAGGGTGTTATGGTACCTTCCAGGAAACCTCATAAAGGGAGTACTTTTTGAGGGTGTTATGGTACCTTCCAGCAAACCTCATAAACGGAGTACTTTTTGAGGGTGTTATAGTATTTTCCAGCAAACCTCATAAAGGGAGTACTTTTTGAGGGTGTTATAGTACCTTCCAGCAAACCTCATAAAGGGAGTACTTTATGAGGGTGTTATAGTACCTTCTAGCAAACCTCATAAAGGGAGTACTTTTTGAGGGTGTTATGGTACCTTCCAGCAAACCTCATAAAGGGAGTACTTTAATAGAGTGTTATGGTACCTTCCAGCAAACCTCATAAAGGGAGTACTTTATGAGGGTGTTATTGTACCTTCCAGCAAACCTCATAAAGGGAGTACTTTTTGAGGTGTTATAGTATTTTCCAGCAAACCTCATAAATAGAGTACTTTATGAGGGTGTTATGGTACCTTCCAGCAAACCTCATAAAGGGAGTATTTTTTGAGGGTGTTATAGTATTTTCCAGCAAACCTCATAAAGGGAGTACTTTATGAGGGTGTTATGGTACCTTCCAGCAAACCTCATAAAGGGAGTACTTTTTGAGGGTGTTATGGTACCTTCCAGCAAACCTCATAAAGGGAGTACTTTATGAGGGTGTTATGGTACCTTCCAGCAAACCTCATAAAGGGAGTAATTTTTGAGGGTGTTATAGTATTTTCCAGCGAACCTCATAAAGGGAGTACTTTAATAGGGTATTATGGTACCTTCCAGCAAACCTCATAAAGGGAGTACTTTTTGAGGGTGTTATGGTACCTTCCAGCAAACCTCATAAACGGAGTACTTTATGAGGGTGTTATGGTACCTTCCAGCAAACCTCATAAAGGGAGTACGTTATAAGGTGTTATAGTACCTTCCAGCAAACCTCATAAAGGGAGTACTTTATGAGGGTGTTATAGTACCTTCCAGCAAACCTCATAAAGGGAGTACTTTATGAGGGTGTTATGGTACCTTCCAGCAAACCTCATAAAGGGAGTACTTTATGAGGGTGTTATGGTACCTTCCAGCAAACCTCATAAAGGGAGTACTTTATGAGGGTGTTATGGTACCTTCCAGCAAACCTCATAAAGGGAGTACTTTATGAGGGTGTTATGGTACCTTCCAGCAAACCTCATAAAGGGAGTACTTTATGAGGGTGTTATGGTACCTTCCAGCAAACCTCATAAAGGGAGTACTTTATGAGGGTGTTATGGTACCTTCCAGCAAACCTCATTAAGGGAGTACTTTATGAGGGTGTTATGGTACCTTCGAGCAAACCTCATAAAGGGAGTACTTTTTTGATGGTGTTATGGTACCTTCCAGCAAACCTCATCAAGGGAGTACTTTTTGAGGGTGTTATAGTACCTTCCAGCAAACCTCATAAAGGGAGTACTTTTTGAGGGTGTTATGGTACCTTCCAGCAAACCTCATCAAGGGAGTACTTTTTGAGGGTGTTATGGTACCTTCCAGCAAACCTCATAAAGGGAGTACTTTAATAGGGTGTTATGGTACCTTCCAGCAAACCTCATAAAGGGAGTACTTTTTGAGGGTGTTATGGTACCTTCCAGCAAACCTCATAAAGGGAGTACTTTTTGAGGGTGTTATGGTACCTTCCAGCAAACCTCATAAAGGGTGTACTTTTTGAGGATGTTATGGTACCTTCCAGCAAACCTCATAAAGAGAGTACTTTTTGAGGGTGTTATGGTACCTTCCAGCAAACCTCATAAAGGGAGTACTTTTTGAGGGTGTTATGGTACCTTCCAGCAAACCTCATAAAGGGAGTACTTTATGAGGGTGTTATAGTACCTTCCAGCAAACCTCATAAAGGGAGTACTTTTTTGAGGGTGCTATGGTACCTTCCAGCAAACCTCATCAAGGGAGTACTTTTTGAGGGTGTTATGGTACCTTCCAGCAAACCTCATAAAGGGAGTACTTTATGAGGGTGTTATGGTACCTTCCAGCAAACCTCATAAAGGGAGTACTTTTTGAGGGTGTTATAGTACCTTCCAGCAAACCTCATAAAGGGAGTACTTTTTGAGGGTGTTATAGTACCTTCCAGCAAACCTCATAAAGGGAGTACTTTATGAGGGTGTTATTGTACCTTCCAGCAAACCCCATAAAGGGAGTACTTTTTGAGGGTGTTATAGTATTTTCCAGCAAACCTCATAAAGGGAGTACTTTATGAGGGTGTTATGGTACCTTCCAGCAACCCTCATAAAGGGAGTATTTTTTGAGGGTGTTATAGTATTTTCCAGCAAACCTCATACAGGAGTACTTTATGAGGGTGTTATGGTACCTTCCAGCAAACCTCATAAAGGGAGTACTTTTTGAGGGTGTTATGGTACCTTCCAGCAAACCTCATAAAGGGAGTACTTTTTTAGGGTGTTATAGTATTTTCCAGCAAACCTCATAAAGGGAGTACTTTATGAGGGTGCTATGGTACCTTCCAGCAAACCTCATAAAGGGAGTACTTTAATAGGGTGTTATTGTACCTTCCAGCAAACCTCATAAAGGGAGTACTTTTTGAGAGTGTTATAGTACCTTCCAGCAAACCTCATAAAGGGTGTACTTTTTGAGGATGTTATGGTACCTTCCAGCAAACCTCATAAAGAGAGTACTTTTTGAGGGTGTTATGGTACCTTCCAGCAAACCTCATAAAGGGAGTACTTTTTGAGGGTGTTATGGTACCTTCCAGCAAACCTCATAAAGGGAGTACTTTATGAGGGTGTTATAGTACCTTCCAGCAAACCTCATAAAGGGAGTACTTTTTTGAGGGTGCTATGGTACCTTCCAGCAAACCTCATCAAGGGAGTACTTTTTGAGGGTGTTATGGTACCTTCCAGCAAACCTCATAAAGGGAGTACTTTATGAGGGTGTTATGGTACCTTCCAGCAAACCTCATAAAGGGAGTACTTTTTGAGGGTGTTATAGTACCTTCCAGCAAACCTCATAAAGGGAGTACTTTAATAGGGTGTTATAGTACCTTCCAGCAAACCTCATAAAGGGAGTACTTTATGAGGGTGTTATTGTACCTTCCAGCAAACCCCATAAAGGGAGTACTTTTTGAGGGTGTTATAGTATTTTCCAGCAAACCTCATAAAGGGAGTACTTTATGAGGGTGTTATGGTACCTTCCAGCAACCCTCATAAAGGGAGTATTTTTTGAGGGTGTTATAGTATTTTCCAGCAAACCTCATACAGGAGTACTTTATGAGGGTGTTATGGTACCTTCCAGCAAACCTCATAAAGGGAGTACTTTTTGAGGGTGTTATGGTACCTTCCAGCAAACCTCATAAATGGAGTACTTTATGAAGGTGTTAAAGTACCTTCTAGCAAACCTCATAAAGGGAGTACTTTTTTGAGGGTGCTATGGTACCTTCCAGCAAACCTCATCAAGGGAGTACTTTTTGAGGGTGTTATAGTACCTTCCAACAAACCTCATAAAGGGAGTACTTTATGAGGGTGTTATGGTACCTTCCAGCAAACCTCATAAAGGGAGTACTTTTTGAGGGTGTTATAGTACCTTCCAGCAAACCTCATAAAGGGAGTACTTTAATAGGGTGTTATAGTACCTTCCAGCAAACCTCATAAAGGGAGTACTTTATTAGGGTGTTATTGTACTTTCCAGCAAACCTCATAAAGGGAGTACTTTTTGAGGGTGTTATAGTATTTTCCAGCAAACCTCATAAAGGGAGTACTTTATGAGGGTGTGATGGTACCTTCCAGCAACCCTCATAAAGGGAGTATTTTTTGAGGGTGTTATAGTATTTTCCAGCAAACCTCATAAACGGAGTACTTTATGAGGGTGTTATGGTACCTTCCAGCAAACCTCATAAAGGGAGTACTTTTTGAGGGTGTTATGGTACCTTCCAGCAAACCTCATAAAGGGAGTACTTTTTGAGGGTGTTATAGTATTTTTCAGCAAACCTCATAAAGGGAGTACTTTATGAGGGTGCTATGGTACCTTCCAGCAAACCTCATGAAGGGAGTACTTTAATAGGGTGTTATAGTACCTTCCAGCAAACCTCATAAAGGGAGTACTTTATGAGGGTGTTATAGTACCTTCCAGCAAACCTCATCAAGGGAGTACTTTATGAGGGTGTTATAGTACCTTCCAGCAAACCTCATAAAGGGAGTACTTTATGAGGGTGTCATTGTACCTTCCAGCAAACCTCATCAAGGGAGTACTTTTTGAGGGTGTTATAGTATTTTCCAGCAAACCTCATAAATAGAGTACTTTATGAGGGTGTTATGGTATCTTCCAGCCAACCTCATAAAGGGAATATTTTTTGAGGGTGTTATAGTATTTTCCAGCAAACCTCAAAGGGAGTACTTTATGAGGGTATTATGGTACCTTCCAGCAAACCTCATAAAGGGAGTACTTTTTGAGGGTGTTATGGTACCTTCCAGCAAACCTCATAAAGGGAGTACTTTATGAGGGTGTTATGGTACCTTCCAGCAAACCTCATAAAGGGAGTACTTTTTGAGGGTGTTATAGTATTTTCCAGCGAACCTCATAAAGGGAGTACTTTATGAGGGTGTTATGGTACCTTCCAGCAAACCTCATCAAGGGAGTTCTTTTTGAGGGTGTTATAGTATTTTCCAGCAAACCTCATAAAGTGAGTACTTTATGAGGGTGTTATGGTACCTTCCAGCAAACCTCATAAAGGGAGTACTTTTTGAGGGTGTTATGGTACCTTCCAGGAAACCTCATAAAGGGAGTACTTTTTGAGGGTGTTATAGTACCTTCCAGCAAACCTCATAAAGGGAGTACTTTATGAGGGTGTTATAGTACCTTCCAGCAAACCTCATAAAGGGAGTACTTTATGAGGGTGTTATAGTAACTTCCAGCAAACCTCATAAAGGGAGTACTTTATAAGGGTGTTATGGTACCTTCCAGCAAACCTCATAAAGGGAGTACTTTTTGAGGGTGTTATGGTACCTTCCAGCAAACCTCATAAAGGGAGTACTTTTTGAGGGTGTTATGGTACCTTCCAGCAAACCTCATAAAGGGTGTACTTTTTGAGGATGTTATGGTACCTTCCAGCAAACCTCATAAAGAGAGTACTTTTTGAGGGTGTTATGGTACCTTCCAGCAAACCTCATAAAGGGAGTACTTTTTGAGGGTGTTATGGTACCTTCCAGCAAACCTCATAAATGGAGTACTTTATGAAGGTGTTATAGTACCTTCTAGCAAACCTCATAAAGGGAGTACTTTTTTGAGGGTGCTATGGTACCTTCCAGCAAACCTCATAAAGGGTGTACTTTTTGAGGATGTTATGGTACCTTCCAGCAAACCTCATAAAGGGAGTACTTTTTGAGGGTGTTATGGTACCTTCCAGCAAACCTCATAAAGGGAGTACTTTTTGAGGGTGTTATAGTATTTTACAGCAAACCTCATAAAGGGAGTACTTTATGAGAGTGTTATGATACCTTCCAGCAAACCTCATAAAGGGAGTATTTTTTGAGGGTGTTATAGTATTTTCCAGCAAACCTCATAAAGGGAGTACTTTATGAGGGTGTTATGGTACCTTCCAGCAAACCTCATAAAGGGAGTACTTTTTGAGAGTGTTATGGTACCTTCCAGCAAACCTCATAAAGGGAATACTTTTTGAGGGTGTTATAATATTTTCCAGTAAACCTCATAAAGGGAGTACTTTATGAGGGTGTTATGGTACCTTCCAGCAAACCTCATAAAGGGAGTACTTTTTGAGGGTGTTATAGTATTTTCCAGCAAACCTCATAAAGGGAGTACTTTATGAGGATGTTATAGTACCTTCCAGCAAACCTTATCAAGGGAGTACTTTTTGAGGGTGTTATGGTACCTTCCAGCAAACCTCATAAAGGGAGTACTTTATGAGGGTGTTATGGTACCTTCCAGCAAACCTAATAAAGGGAGTACTTTTTGAGGGTGTTATAGTATTTTCCAGCAAACCTCATAAAGGGAGTACTTTATGAGGGTGTTATAGGACCTTCCAGCAAACCTCATAAAGGGATTACTTAATGAGGGTGTTATAGTACCTTCCAGCAAACCTCATAAAGGGAGTACTTTATGAGGGTGTTATGGTACCTTCCAGCAAACCTCATAAAGGGAGTACTTTATGACTGTATTATGGTACCTTCCAGCAAACCTCATAAAGGGAGTACTTTATGAGGGTGTTATGGTACCTTCAAGCAAACCTCATAAAGGGAGTACTTTATGAGGGTGTTATGGTACCTTCCAGCAAACCTCATAAAGGGAGTACTTTATGAGGGTGTTATGGTACCTTCCAGCAAACCTCATAAAGGGAGTACTTTTTGAGGGTGTTATAGTACCTTCCAGCAAACCTCATAAAGGGAGTACTTTTTGAGGGTGTTATGGTACCTTCCAGCAAACCTCATAAAGGGAGTACTTTTTGAGGGTGTTATGGTACCTTCCAGCAAACCTCATAAAGGGAGTACTTTATGAGGGTTTTATGGTACATTCCAGCAAACCTCATAAAGGGAGTACTTTTTGACGGTGTTATAGTACCTTCCAGCAAACCTCATAAAGGGAGTATTTTTTTAGGGTGTTATGGTACCTTCCAGCAAACCTCATAAAGGGAGTAGTTTTTGAGGGTGTTATGGTACCTTCCAGCAAACCTCATAAAGGGAGTACTTTATGAGGGTGTTATGGTACTTTCCAGCAAACCTCATAAAGGGAGTACTTTATGAGGGTGTTTTGGTACCTTCCAGCAAACCTCATTAAGGGAGTACTTTATGAGGGTGTTATGATACCTTCCAGCAAACCTCATAAAGGGAGTACTTTATGAGGGTGTTATGGTACCTTCCAGCAAACATCATCAAGGGAGTACTTTATGAGGGTGTTATTGTACCTTCCAGCAAACCTCATAAAGGGAGTACTTTTTGAGGGTGTTATGGTACCTTCCAGCAAACCTCATAAATGGAGTACTTTTTGAGGGTGTTATGGTACCTTCCAGCAAACCTCATAAAGGGAGTACTTTTTGAGGGTGTTATGGTACCTTCCAGCAAACCTCATAAAGGGAGTACTTTATGAGGGTTTTATGGTACCTTCCAGCAAACCTCATAAAGGGAGTACTTTTTGAGGGTGTTATAGTACCTTCCAGCAAACCTCATAAAGGGAGTACTTTTTGAGGGTGTTATATTATTT
Organism: Bathymodiolus brooksi; assembly: GCA_963680875.1. Taxonomy (NCBI): domain Eukaryota; kingdom Metazoa; phylum Mollusca; class Bivalvia; order Mytilida; family Modiolidae; genus Bathymodiolus; species Bathymodiolus brooksi. Next base: position 120,317,585 of record OY804582.1, read on the forward strand.
TCCAGCAAACCTCATAAAGGGAGTACTTTTTGAGGGTTTTATGGTACCTTCCAGCAAACCTCATAAAGGGAGTACTTTTTGAGGGTGTTATAGTATTTTGCAGCAAACCTCATAAAGGGAGTACTTTATGAGGGTGCTATAGTACCTTCCAGCAAACCTCATAAAGGGATTACTTAATGAGGGTGTTATAGTACCTTCCAGCAAACCTCATAAAGGGAGTACTTTATGAGGGTGTTATGGTACCTTCCAGCAAACCTCATAAAGGGAGTACTTTATGAAGGTATTATGGTACCTTCCAGCAAACCTCATAAAGGGAGTACTTTTTGAGGGTGTTATGGTACCTTCCAGCAAACCTCATAAAGGGAGTACTTTTTGAGGGTGTTATGGTACCTTCCAGCAAACCTCATAAAGGGAGTACTTTATGAGGGTGTTATGGTACCTTCCAGCAAACCTCATAAAGGGAGTACTTTTTGAGGGTGTTATAGTACCTTCCAGCAAACCTCATAAAGGGAGTACTTTTTGAGGGTGTTATGGTACCTTCCAGCAAACCTCATAAAGGGAGTACTTTTTGAGGGTGTTATGGTACCTTCCAGCAAACCTCATAAAGGGAGTACTTTATGAGGGTGTAATGGTATCTTCCAGCAAACCTCATAAAGGGAGTACTTTTTGAGGGTGTTATAGTACCTTCCAGCAAATCTCATAAAGGGAGTACTTTTTGAGGGTGTTATGGTACCTTCCAGCAAACCTCATAAAGGGAGTACTTTATGAGGGTGTTATGGTACCTTCCAGTAAACCTCATAAAGGGAGTACTTTTTGAGGGTGTTATAGTACCTTCCAGCAAACCTCATAAAGGGAGTACTTTTTGAGGGTGTTATGGTACCTTCCAGCAAACCTCATAAAGGGAGTACTTTATGAGGGTGTTATGGTACCTTCCAGCAAACCTCATTAAGGGAGTACTTTATGAGGGTGTTATGGTACCTTCCAGCAAACCTCATAAAGGGAGTACTTTATGACTGTATTATGGTACCTTCCAGCAAACCTCATAAAGGGAGTACTTTATGAGGGTGTTATGGTACCTTCAAGCAAACCTCATAAAGGGAGTACTTTATGAGGGTGTTATGGTACCTTCCAGCAAACCTCATAAAGGGAGTACTTTATGAGGGTGTTATGGTACCTTCCAGCAAACCTCATAAAGGGAGTACTTTTTGAGGGTGTTATAGTACCTTCCAGCAAACCTCATAAAGGGAGTACTTTTTGAGGGTGTTATGGTACCTTCCAGCAAACCTCATAAAGGGAGTACTTTTTGAGGGTGTTATGGTACCTTCCAGCAAACCTCATAAAGGGAGTACTTTATGAGGGTTTTATGGTACATTCCAGCAAACCTCATAAAGGGAGTACTTTTTGACGGTGTTATAGTACCTTCCAGCAAACCTCATAAAGGGAGTACTTTTTTAGGGTGTTATGGTACCTTCCAGCAAACCTCATAAAGGGAGTAGTTTTTGAGGGTGTTATGGTACCTTCCAGCAAACCTCATAAAGGGAGTACTTTATGAGGGTGTTATGGTACTTTCCAGCAAACCTCATAAAGGGAGTACTTTATGAGGGTGTTTTGGTACCTTCCAGCAAACCTCATTAAGGGAGTACTTTATGAGGGTGTTATGATACCTTCCAGCAAACCTCATAAAGGGAGTACTTTATGAGGGTGTTATGGTACCTTCCAGCAAACATCATCAAGGGAGTACTTTATGAGGGTGTTATTGTACCTTCCAGCAAACCTCATAAAGGGAGTACTTTTTGAGGGTGTTATGGTACCTTCCAGCAAACCTCATAAATGGAGTACTTTTTGAGGGTGTTATGGTACCTTCCAGCAAACCTCATAAAGGGAGTACTTTTTGAGGGTGTTATGGTACCTTCCAGCAAACCTCATAAAGGGAGTACTTTTTGAGGGTGTTATAGTACCTTCCAGCAAACCTCATAAAGGGAGTACTTTTTGAGGGTGTTATATTATTTTCCAGCAAACCTCATAAAGGGAGTACTTTTTGAGGGTTTTATGGTACCTTCCAGCAAACCTCATAAAGGGAGTACTTTTTGAGGGTGTTATAGTATTTTGCAGCAAACCTCATAAAGGGAGTACTTTATGAGGGTGCTATAGTACCTTCCAGCAAACCTCATAAAGGGATTACTTAATGAGGGTGTTATAGTACCTTCCAGCAAACCTCATAAAGGGAGTACTTTATGAGGGTGTTATGGTACCTTCCAGCAAACCTCATAAAGGGAGTACTTTATGAGGGTATTATGGTACCTTCCAGCAAACCTCATAAAGGGAGTACTTTTTGAGGGTGTTATGGTACCTTCCAGCAAACCTCATAAAGGGAGTACTTTTTGAGGGTGTTATGGTACCTTCCAGCAAACCTCATAAAGGGAGTACTTTATGAGGGTGTTATGGTACCTTCCAGCAAACCTCATAAAGGGAGTACTTTTTGAGGGTGTTATAGTACCTTCCAGCAAACCTCATAAAGGGAGTACTTTTTGAGGGTGTTATGGTACCTTCCAGCAAACCTCATAAAGGGAGTACTTTTTGAGGGTGTTATGGTACCTTCCAGCAAACCTCATAAAGGGAGTACTTTATGAGGGTGTAATGGTATCTTCCAGCAAACCTCATAAAGGGAGTACTTTTTGAGGGTGTTATAGTACCTTCCAGCAAATCTCATAAAGGGAGTACTTTTTGAGGGTGTTATGGTACCTTCCAGCAAACCTCATAAAGGGAGTACTTTATGAGGGTGTTATGGTACCTTCCAGTAAACCTCATAAAGGGAGTACTTTTTGAGGGTGTTATAGTACCTTCCAGCAAACCTCATAAAGGGAGTACTTTTTGAGGGTGTTATGGTACCTTCCAGCAAACCTCATAAAGGGAGTACTTTATGAGGGTGTTATGGTACCTTCCAGCAAACCTCATTAAGGGAGTACTTTATGAGGGTGTTATGGTACCTTCCAGCAAACCTCATAAAGGGAGTACTTTATGAGGGTGTTATGATACCTTCCTGCAAACCTCATAAAGGGAGTACTTTTTGAGGGTGTTATGGTACCTTCCAGCAAACCTCATAAAGGGAGTACTTTATGAGGGTGTTATGGTACCTTCCAGCAAACCTCATAAAGGGAGTACTTTATGAGGGTGTTATGGTACCTTCCAGCAAACCTTATAAAGGGAGTTCTTTATGAGGGTGTTATGGTACCTTCCAGCAAACCTCATAAAGGGAGTACTTTATGAGGGTGTTATAGTACTTTCCAGCAAACCTCATAAAGGGAATACTTTATGAGGGTGTTATGGTACCTTCCAGCAAACCTCATAAAGGGAGTACTTTATGAGGGTGTTATGGTACCTTCCAGCAAACCTCATAAAGGGAGTACTTTTTGAGTGTGTTATAGTACCCTCCAGCAAACCTCATAAAGGGAGTACTTTTTGAGGGTGTTATAGTACCTTCCAGTAACCCTCATAAAGGGAGTACTTTTTGAGGGTGTTATGGTAGCTTCCAGCAAACCTCATAAAGGGAGTACTTTATGAGGGTGTTATGGTACATTCCAGCAAACCTCATAAAGGGAGTACTTTTTGAGGGTGTTATGGTACCTTCCAGCAAACCTCATAAAGTGAGTACTTTTTGAGGGTGTTATAGTACCTTCCAGCAAACCTCATAAAGGGAGTACTTTTTGAGAGTGTTATGGTACCTTCCAGCAAACCTCATAAAGGGTGTACTTTTTTGAGGATGTTATGGTACCTTCCAGCAAACCTCATAAAGAGAGTACTTTATGAGGGTGTTATGGTACCTTCCAGCAAACCTCATAAAGGGAGTACTTTTTGAGGGTGTTATGGTACCTTTCAGCAAACCTCATAAAGGGAGTACTTTATGAGGGTGTTATGGTACCCTCCAGCAAACCTCATAAAGGGAGTACTTTTTTGAGGGTGTTATGGTACCTTCCAGCAAACCTCATCAAGGGAGTACTTTTTGAGGGTGTTATAGTACCTTCCAGCAAACCTCATAAAGGGAGTACTTTATGAGGGTGTTATGGTACCTTCCAGCAAACCTCATAAAGGGAGTACTTTTTCAGGGTGTTATAGTATTTTCCAGCAAACCTCATAAAGGGAGTACTTTATGAGGGTGTTATGGTACCTTCCAGCAAACCTCATAAAGGGAGTACTTTTTGAGGGTGTTATGGTACCTTCCAGTAAACCTCATAAAGGGAGTACTTTTTGAGGGTGTTATAGTATTTTCCAGCAAACCTCATAAAGGGAGTACTTTATGAGGGTGCTATGGTACCTTCCAGCAAACCTCATAAAGTGAGTACTTTAATAGGGTGTTATAGTACCTTCCAGCAAACCTCATAAAGGGAGTACTTTATGAGGGTGTTATTGTACCTTCCAGCAAACCTCATAAAGGGAGTAATTTTTGAGGGTGTTATAGTATTTTACAGCAAACCTCATAAAGGGAGTACTTTATGAGAGTGTTATGGTATCTTCCAGCAAACCTCATAAAGGGAGTATTTTTTTAGGGTGTTATAGTATTTTCCAGCAAACCTCATAAAGGGAGTACTTTATGAGGGTGTTATGGTACCTTCCAGCAAACCTCATAAAGGGAGTACTTTTTGAGGGTGTTATGGTACCTTCCAGCAAACCTCATAAAGGGAGTACTTTTTGAGGGTGTTATTGTATTTTCCTGCAAACCTCATAAAGGGAGTACTTTATGAGGGTGTTATGGTACCTTCCAGCAAACCTCATAAAGGGAGTACTTTTTGAGGGTGTTATAGTATTTTCCAGCAAACCTCATAAAGGGAGTACTTTATGAGGATGTTATAGTACCTTCCAGCAAACCTCATAAAGGGAGTACTTTTTGAGGGTGTTATGGTACCTTCCAGCAAATCTCATAAAGGGAGTACTTTATGAGGGTGTTATGGTACCTTCCAGCAAACCTCATAAAGGGAGTACTTTTTGAGGGTGTTATAGTATTTTCCAGCAAACCTCATAAAGGGAGTACTTTATGAGGGTGCTATAGTACCTTCCAGCAAACCTCATAAAGGGATTACTTTATGAGGGTGTTATAGTACCTTCCAGCAAACCTCATAAAGGGAGTACTTTATGAGGATGTTATGGTACCTTCCAGCAAACCTCATAAAGGGAGTACTTTATGAGGGTGTTATGGTACCTTCCAGTAAACCTCATAAAGGGAGTACTTTATGAGGGTGTTATGGTACCTTCCAGCAAACCTCATAAAGGGAGTACTTTTTGAGGGTGTTATGGTACCTTCCAGCAAACCTCATTAAGGGAGTACTTTATGAGGGTTTTATGGTACCTTCCAGCAAACCCCATTAAGGGAGTACTTTATGAGGGTGTTATGGTACCTTCCAGCAAACCTCATAAAGGGAGTACTTTATGAGGGTTTTATGATACCTTCCAGCAAACCTCATAAAGGGAGTACTTTTTGAGGGTGTTATGGTACCTTCCAGCAAACATCATCAAGGGAGTACTTTATGAGGGTGTTATGGTACCTTTCAGCAAACCTCATAAAGGGAGTACTTTATGAGGGTGTTATGGTACCTTCCAGCAAACCTCATAAAGGGAGTAATTTATGAGGGTGTTATGGTACCTTCCAGCAAATCTCATCAAGGGAGTACTTTTTGAGGGTGTTATGGTACCTTCCAGCAAACCTCATAAAGGGAGTACTTTATGAGGGTGTTATAGTACCTTCCAGCAATCCTCTAAAAACATCATATGTTGAAGTGTTTTATCTATTGTAGAGCTATACCACTAGGTCCAGACCAATTACTATTGAGGGGCGCCATGCTGAGGAATACTAAATGGATATTTGGTAAGTAAACTTACTACTTACATGGTACAGTTACAGAGGTTATTAATTAATTAATGTGTGATTAATTTAACTTTTTCAGTTGTATTGGGACAAAGGCCTTGGTGATCAAGTGGTTAAGAATGTTCATTTCTGACCACAAGTCTAACACTAATGACATGAGCCCTGTTACCCACCTCAAGTGTCTATCTATGCTAGACTTTTATTCAGTTAGTTCATTATATCGTGGCATTAGTGATACGAGTGTTAGGAATAAATACTGTATTATTAGATATTTTGTATAAATTTATAAATAAAAGTAGAAATTACAAACTTTATATGAGGTATAATCAAACAGAAATTATAATTTGAAAGGCTGCATTTCATACAATCTTTCACTGTGGACATTTTAGTTGTTGCTATAACTGCATCGGTGGTCTAATTTCTAGCTTGCTTGCCTTGAGTGTTTTAGATCATGGATTTCGAGTCCTGATTGGGTCTAACCAAAGATTATAAATTATATTGAAAATTCCAAACATGCAGCATTTATGAGATATAGCAAAGACTCTTTGGCCCGGAATCAGGATAATGTGTCTGAATGGGGAGACATGTCTATCTGCGGACTGTTGTTTTAGTGAGCTGGCACTATAAAAATTCAACTAAGTTGATTGGTCTAGTACAAAGTGGACCTCATCATCTTCTCATTGAAAATTAACTTGTTCTCGCCATGATATAGCTGAAAAATTGCTGAGACATCAGTTTTTTTTTCGGAAATTAAAAAAAAAGATATTGTTAAATTTATTAAAAAGAAACTCTGTAAATTTAAATATTTGAATTTTGTCTGTTTTGACAGGTATTGTAATTTACACTGGTCATGAAACCAAGCTGATGTTAAACTCTACAACAGCACCATTAAAACGCTCCAATGTAGAACGTGTCACCAATCATCAAATCATTATTTTATTTGTCATACTGATAGCCTTAGCTATGATCAGTACAATAGCCAATCAAATCTGGACAAACTGGCATGTGCACAAAGATTGGTATTTGTTTTACGATGGTAAGTGTTTAGTGTGTTGTAAGTTTGGGTTAGGGTTTAGCACTCAGATTAGGGTTATGGTGTTTAATGCAACTTTAAGCAATATTTCAGTTATATTGTGGCAGTCAGTTTTATTGGTGGAGGAAACTGGAGAAAACCACCGAGCTGGCACAAGTCACTGATAAACTTTATCACATAATGTTGTATCCAGTACACCTCACCTGAGTGGGATTTAAACTCACAACGATAGTGGTGATAGCTACTGATTGCATAGGTGGTATGTAAATCCAACTAACATATGATGACGACCACGATGTAAGTTTGGGGGTTTTATGCATCAATTAGTGTCATTTACTCAAATGGTAATGATCAAGCATGATGTCCTACAAAACAATAAAAAAAACCAGAGATAATTGAAATCTAAATCTTGGCTTTGGACAATAACAGAAAAAAAGACATCGAATTATTTGATAGAATTTTTATTTCTAACCTCAGATTAGCACATATGGCTTTCAAGATCATCTCCTCCTTGAAATACTTGATTTTTAAATGAAATACTTCTCTACACAGTAACTCTAATGATGTGTAGAGGAGAAAGGGGGGAGGATCAGCTTCTATTTTTGTACAATATAGACATATTTTGAATAGTAAATTGTACTAGAAGAGAGACATAATTTCCATTTTTAGCTCACTTGGCCTTTAGGCCATGTGAGCTATTGTCATCACTTTTCGTCCGTCGTCTGTCGTCCATCCGTCAACATTTCACATTTTAATCTTCTCCTCAGAAACCACTGGGCCAATTGCAACCAAACTTTGGTGGAATGGTCCTTGGATGGCCCCCTTCCAAAATTGTGTCCGGTGAACCCGACTTCCAACCAAGATGGTCGCCAAGCTAAAAATAGAAAAAAGGAGGGGATGAAATTTTAATTGGCCATTGCTGCTTTAGTGTAAGTCAAAATGAGCTCAAATTTTAAGTGCAGCTAGATGGCAAGGGGTAGTTTAACATATATTCCGGTTTTTTTTTGTGAAATTTTTCTTTCAGCCGATATATACCGATTATGCAAATTAGGCATATTTTGATAAAAGATCACATTTAAATCTTCTCCTCTGTAACCGCTGAACCAAATTAAACCAAACCTGGCCGGGAAAGTCCCTGGGTGGGTCCCTTTCAAAATTGTGTCTGACAGCCCCGCCCTCCATTCAAGATGGCTGCTGTTACTAAAAATAGAAATTTCTTCAATTGTCCATTGCTGCTTTAGTATAAGTCAAAATGAGCTCAAATTTTAACTGCAGCTACATGGCAAGGAGTAGTTTAGCATATGTTCAGGGTTTTTGTTTGAAATTTTTCTTTCAGCCGAATTATACCTATTATGCAAATTAGGCATATTTTGATAAAAGATCACATTTAAATCTTCTCCTCTGAAACCGCTGAACCAAATTAGACCAAACCTGGCAGGGATGGTCCCTTTCAAAATTGTGTCCGTCAACGCCATCCTGTATCCAAGATGGCCACCATTACTAAAAATAGAAATTCCTTCAAATGGCCAAAACTGCTCTATTGTAAGCCAGAATGTGCCCAAATTTGAACTGTATATGCATAATGATGAGCTTTTTAACATATATTACAGGATTTTTTATGAACTTTTGCTGATTTTGACTGATTATGCAAATTAAAAAAAAGGTGGGATGAAATTAAAAAAAATCTTCTCCTCTGAAACTACTGAGCCAACATTGCTGAAATGATTCTTGGGTGGTCCTCTTCCATAATTGTGTCCGGCATTTCAGAACTCTGACCAAGATGGCCACCACAGCCGAACTTAATTTAGCATAGGACCCTATGGGAAATTCCCATAAAAATCTTCTTGTCTGAAACCATTTGCTCAATAAGAACAAAATTTTGATGAAATAATCATTGGATGGTTCTCTTCCAAAAATGTGTCCGGTGGCTCGGCCCTTTGACCATGATGGCCCCCACAGCCGAACTTAGCTTAACATAGGACCCTATGGGAAATTCACATAAACATCTTCTCCTCAGAAACCACTGGGCCAATTGCAACAAAACTTTGGCGGAATGATCCTTGGATGGCCCCCTTCCAAAATTGTGTCCGGTGATCCCGACTTTCAACCAAGATGGCCACCAAGCTAAAAATAGAAAAAAGGGGGGATGAAATTAAAAGAAAATCTTCTCCTCTGAAACTACTGAGCCAATCTCAACCAAACTTTGTTGAAATGATCCTTGGGTGGTTCCCTTCCAAAATTGTGTCCGGCATTTCATACCTCCGACCAAGATGGCTGCCACAGCCGAACTTAATTTAACATAGAACCCTATGGGAAATTCCCATAAAAATCTTCTTGTCTGAAACCATTTGCTCAATAAGAACTAAATGTTGATGAAATAGTCATTGGATGGTTCTCTTCCAAAAATATGTCAGGAGGTTCGGCCCTTCGACCAAGATGGCCCCCACAGCCGAACTTAGCTTAACATAGGACCTTATGGGAAAGTCACATAAAAATCTATCCTCAGAAACCACTGGGCCAATTGAAACCAAACTTTGGTGGAATAGTCCTTGGATGGCCCCCTTCCAAAATTGTGTCCGGTGATCCCGACTTCCAACCAAGATGGCAGCCAAGCTAAAAATAGAAAAAAGGGGGGATGAAACTACTGAGCCAATCTCAACCAAACTTTGCTGAAATGATCCTTGGGTGGTCCCCTTCCAAATTTATGTCTGGCATTTCAGACCTCCAACCAAGATGGCCACCACAGCTGAACTTAATTTAACATACCTCCCTTTTTTATTTTGTGTGATTGCATTATAATCTATTAAATTGGAGTTACCCCCTTTTTTTATTTTGCGCGATTGCATTGGAATCTATTAATTTGGAGTTACCTCCCTTTTAAGTTCACCTGGACCAAAGGTCCAGGTGAACTATTGCCATCACTTGGCGTCCGTCGTCTGTCGTCTGTAAACTTTTCACATTTCAAGCTTCTTCTCCGAAACCACTGGGCCGATTGGAACCAAACTTAGCGGGAATGTTCCTTGGATGGTCCTCTACAAAGTTACTGTTTTTCGTTCCAGTCGGATATTCAATATGGCTGCCAAGGCCAATAATATGCTCTGATTGGCTAAAATTTCAAAGATCTTCTTCTCTGAAACTAATGAACTGACTGAACCCAAACTGTACAGGAATGATCATTGGAATGTCCTTTACCAAGTTACTGTTTTTTATGCCGATCGGAAATCCAAGATGGCCACCATCGCAGGACATAGATTAACATTGGACCCTATGGGAAAATGTTCAAATGCCTTCTTCTCAGAAACTACAAATATGATTAAAGCCAAACTGTACATGAATGTTCATTAGATGGTCCTCTACCATCTTAATGTTTTTTGTTCCGATATGAAATTCAAAATGGCGGCTACGGCAGGACTTAGTTTAACATTGGACCCTATGGGGAAAATGTTTCAAAATGCTTCTTCTCTGAAACCACTTGGACAGTTGAAACCAAACTGCCCAGGAATGATCATTGGAAGGTCCTCTACAAATTTCTATATTTTATGCCGATCGGAAATCCAAGATGGCCGCCACCGCAATACATATATTAACATTGGACCCTATGGGAAAATATTCAAATGCCTTCTTCTCAGAAACTACAAATATGATTAAAGCCAAACTGTACATGAATGTTCATTGGATGGTCCTCTACAATCTTAATGTTTTTTGTTCCGATATGAAATTCAAAATGGCGGCTACGGCAGGACTTAGTTTAACATTGGACCTTATGGGAAAAATGTTTCAAAATGCTTCTTCTCTGAAACCACTTGGACAATTGAAACCAAACTCCCCAGGAATGATCATTGGAAGGTCCTCTACAAATTTTCTGTTTTTTATGCCGATCGGAAATCAAAGATGGCCGCCACCGCAGGACATAGATTAACATTGGACCCTATGGGAAAATATTCAAATGCCTTCTTCTCAGAAACTACAAATATGATTAAAGCCAAACTGTACATGAATGTTCATTAGATGACCCTCTACAAACTTTAGGTTTTTTGTTCCGGTATGAAATTCAAAATGGCGGCTACGGCAGGACTTAGTTTAACATTGGACCCTATGGGAAAAATGTTTCAAAATGCTTCTTCTCTGAAACCACTTGGACAGTTGAAACCAAACTGCCGAGGAATGATCATTGGAAGGTCCTCTACAAATTTTCTGTTTTTTATGCCGATCGAAAATCCAAGATGGCCGCCACCGCAGGACATAGATTAACATTGGAGCCTATGGGAAAATATTCAAATGCCTTCTTCTCAGAAACTACAAATATGATTAAAGCCAAACTGTACATGAATGTTCATTGGATGGTCCTCTACAATCTTAATGTTTTTTGTTCCGATATGAAATTCAAAATGGCGGCTACGGCAGGACTTAGTTTAACATTGGACCCTATGGGAAAAATGTTTCAAAATGCTTCTTCTCTGAAACCACTTGGACAATTGAAACCAAACTGCCCATGAATGATCATTGGAAGGTCCTCTACAAATTTTATGTTTTTTATGCCGATCGGAAATCCAAGATGGCTGCCACCGCAGGACATAGATTAACATTGGACCCTATGGGAAAATATTCAAATGCCTTCTTCTCAGAAACTACAAATATGATTAAAGCCAAACTGTACATGAATGTTCATTGGATGGTCCTCTACAAACTTTACGTTTTTTGTTTCGGTATGAAATTCAAAATGGCGGCTACGGCAGGACTTAGTTTAACATTGGACCCTATGGGAAAAATGTTTCAAAATGATTGTTCTCTGAAACCACTTGGACAGTTGAAACCAAACTGCCCAGGAATGATCATTGGAAGGTCCTCTACAAATTTTCTGTTTTTTATGCCGATCGGAAATCCAAGATGGCCGCCACCGCAATACATAGATTAACATTGGACCCTATGGGAAAATATTCAAATGCCTTCTTCTCAGAAACTACAAATATGATTAAAGCCAAACTGTACATGAATGTTCATTAGATGGCCCTCTACAAACTTTACGTTTTTTGTTCCGGTATGAAATTCAAAATGGCGGCTACGGCAGGACTTAGTTTAACATTGGACCCTATGGGAAAAATGTTTCAAAATGCTTCTTCTCTGAAACCACTAGGACAGTTGAAACCAAACTGCCCAGGAATGATCATTGGAAGGTCCTCTACAAATTTTCTGTTTTTTATGCCGATCAGAAATCCAAGATGGCCACCACTGCAGGACATAGATTAACATTGGACCCTATGGGAAAATATTCAAATGCCTTCTTCTCAGAAACTACAAATATGATTAAAGCCAAACTGTACATGAATGTTCATTGGATGGTCCTCTACAATCTTAATGTTTTTTGTTCCGATATGAAATTCAAAATGGCGGCTACGGCAGGACTTAGTTTAACATTGGACCCTATGGGAAAAATGTTTCAAAATGCTTCTTCTCTGAAACCACTTGGACAGTTGAAACCAAACTGCCGAGGAATGATCATTGGAAGGTCCTCTACAAATTTTCTGTTTTTTATGCCGATCGAAAATCCAAGATGGCCGCCACCGCAATACATAGATTAACATTGGACCCTATGGGAAAATATTCAAATGCCTTCTTCTCAGAAACTACAAATATGATTAAAGCCAAACTGTACATGAATGTTCATTAGATGGTCCTCTACAAACTTTAGGTTTTTTGTTCCGGTATGAAATTCAAAATGGCGGCTACGGCAGGACTTAGTTTAACATTGGACCCTATGGGAAAAATGTTTCAAAATGCTTCTTCTCTGAAACCACTTGGACAGTTGAAACCAAACTGCCCAGGAATGATCATTAGAAGGTCCTCTACACATTTTATGTTTTTTATGCCGATCGGAAATCCAAGATGGCTGCCACCGCAGGACATAGATTAACATTGGACCCTAAGGGAAAATATTCAAATGCCTTCTTCTCAGAAACTACAAATATGATTAAAGCCAAACTGTACATGAATGTTCATTAGATGGTCCTCTACAAACTTTAGGTTTTTTGTTCCGGTATGAAATTCAAAATGGCGGCTACGGCAGGACTTAGTTTAACATTGGACCCTAAGGGAAAAATGTTTCAAAATGCTTCTTCTCTGAAACCACTTGGACAGTTGAAACCAAACTGCCCAGGAATGATCATTGGAAGGTCCTCTACAAATTTTATGTTTTTTATGCCGATCGGAAATCCAAGATGGCCGCCACCGCAATACATAGATTAACATTGGACCCTATGGGAAAATATTCAAATGCCTTCTTCTCAGAAACTACAAATATGATTAAAGCCAAACTGTACATGAATGTTCATTGGATGGTCCTCTACAATCTTAAGGTTTTTTGTTCCGATATGAAATTCAAAATGGCGGCTACGGCAGGACTTAGTTTCACATTGGACTCTATGGGAAAAATGTTTCAAAATGCTTCTTCTCTGAAACCACTTGGACAGATAAAACCAAACTGCCCAGGAATGATCATTGGAAGGTCCTCTACAAATTTTATGTTTTTTATGCTGATCGAAAATCCAAGATGGCCGTCACCGCAGGACATAGATTAACATTGGACCCTATGGGAAAATATTCAAATGCCTTCTTCTCAGAAACTGCAAATATGATTAAAGCCAAACTGTACATGAATGTTCATTGGATGGTCCTCTACAATCTTAATGTTTTTTGTTCCGGTATGAAATTCAAAATGGCGGCTACGGCAGGTCTTATTTTAACTTTGGACCCTATGGGAAAAATGTTTCAAAATGCTTCTTCTCTGAAACCACTTGGACAGTTGAAACCAAACTGCCCATGAATGATCATTGGAAGGTCCTCTACAAATTTTATGTTTTTTATGCCGATCGGAAATCCAAGATGGCCGCCACCGCAGGACATAGATTAACATTGGACCCTATCGAAAAATGTTCAAATGCCTTCTTCTCAGAAACTACAGATATGATTAAAGCCAAACTGTACAGGAATGTTCATTGGATGGTCCTCTACAAACTTTAGGTTTTTTGTTCTGATATGAAATTCAAAATGGCGGCTACGGCAGAACTTAGTTTAACATTGGACCCTATGGGGAAAAATGTTTCAAAACGTTTCTTTTCTGAAACCACTTGGATAATTGAAACCAAACTACCCAGGAATGATCATTGGAAGGTCCTCTACAAAGTTTCTGTTTTTTATGCCGATCGGAAATCCAAGATGGCTGCCACCACAGGTCATAGTATTAACACAGGACGATATGGGGAAAATATAGAAATATGTTCTTCTCTGAAGCTATTGCACTGATTGAACCTAAACTGTGCATCAATCATTGGGAGGTCCTTTGCAAACTTAGTGTTTTTTATGTTGATCGTAATTCCAAGATGACTACCACTGCAGGACATAGTTTTTACATAGGACCAATTGGTTCTTTTTATAACCAGGTGAACGATACAGACTCTTGAGAGCCTCTGGTTTATTTTGCACGATTACATTGCAATATAATAAATTGGGGTTACCTCCCTTTTTTGTTTTGCGCGATTGATTTGCAGTCTATTAAATTGGAGTTACCTCCCTTTTTTATTTTGCGTGATTGCATTGCAATCTATTAAATTGGAATTACCTCCCTTTTATATTTTGCGTGATTGCATTGCAATCTATTAAATTGGAAATACCTCCCTTTTTTATTTTGCACGATTACATTGCAATCTGTTAAATTGGAGTTACCTCCCTTTTTTGTTTTGGTGCAATTGCATTGCAATATATTAAATTGGAGTTACCTCCCTTTTTTATTTTGCACGATTGCATTGCAATCTATTAAATTGGAGTTACCTCCCTTTTATATTTTGCTCGATTGCATTGTAATCTATTAAATTGGAGTTTACCTCCCTTTTATATTTTGCGTGATTGCATTGCAATCTATTAAATTGGAGTTAGCTCCCTTTTATATTTTGCACGATTGCATAGCAATCTATTATATTGGAGTTACATCCCTTTTTTATTTTGCACGATTGCATTGCAATCCATTACATTGGAGTTACCTCCCTTTTTTGTGTGCGATTGCATTGCAATGTATTAAATTGGAGTTACCTCCCTTTTTTGTTTTGTGCGATTGCATTGCAATCTATTAAATTGGAGTTATATCCCTTTTATGTTTTGCGTGATTGCATTGCATTGCAATCTATTAAATTGGAGTTACCTCCCTTTTTTAAATGTTGCATGATTGCATTGCAATCTATTAAATTGGAGTTACGTCCCTTTTTTTATTTGGCGCGATTGCATTGCAATCTATTAAATTAGAGTTACACCAGGCGATCGTTTCACTAAAGGTTGTAAGTCGTAAACGTAAACGTATGTGTACTCTTAAGAGTTACGACCGTTTCACTTATAGTTAGGATTTACGAATTGCGATAAAAAGTGATCGCAAAGTTAAGAGTGGTGGTAGGTACTCGTAAGTCGTAAATCGTAAATCGTAAACCTATTTTTGAAGAGAAGAATTGCTATCTGTATATTTTTATTATGAACATTGATCAAATGAAGCGAGCAATACATATTAGATGCACTCAACAATTTTTATATTTCGAGAGCCATAAAAAATCATTAAAACAACTATGTACACATTATTGTTTATTTCAGTTCCATATTTACAATATCAACATATTTTATTAAGGAGGGTATTTAGAAGAAATTTCAAGAAATGAACGATATCGGGTACATGTAGAAACAATGGCTAAAAAGTATATTTAAGCACAAACAGAGGGCACATTACATTTGCATGTATTTGGGGATTAACAGGTATTCCACTTGCACGGAGAAAGAGCATTACAATTGTCTGTAAAATATACCTGAGAGTTTGTTTTTTTTACATTTGCGCAGATTGCCTGTTATTTAGAATATACATGTATTTAAGTTATTCATAACATTTTCTGCATTTTGCAGCATGACTGACGATGCAATATGGATTATTCACCACTTTCTTCAGCCTTTAAAATGAAAAAAAAATAATATAAGAATAACATACAAATATATGAAATATAAATTTAAAAAAAGATTAATTTGTGAATTTGCAAAACATACATGTATAAAAGAAAGAAAAAAACAATAATTTTGAAGGCAGCATATTTCTACAGTCAAAATGGTAGTTTTTATTGATTATATAACACTATGAATATAAATCAACAGTACATGTACACGTTAAGGTTTAATATCATAAGATGTGTATTTTTGTTGTTGTATGTGTTGATGAAACATTATTTTATATGTGTGAATACAGTGGTGCAATAAAACTACCCAAATCAATGGTCACATTTTTGAAATTTCCCCTTGCATATAGCATGAAATTTATTAAAATATATTCCATAAAATAAATTTCTTCTCAAATTTCGGTAAAATTTTACACTTAACAATTTTTTTCTAATAGCTTTGGTTTATTCATTTGAAAAATCACTTTAGAGTTTTAGAATTAGTTAATTATTAAAAATGTATTTTAACACATTTAAAATGTGATTATTAATGTAATCAGCTTCCGAGCAATTAATGTAATCAGCTGGTTTTGGCATTACTGTTTAGGCCCTTCAGGGTATTTGTTCTCAATCAGACATTGTTCTTTCGGCTTTTGATCTTCCAAATCTTTTGACTTTATCTGCACTGATGAGACATAAATTGTTGAAATGATCATTTGCAGAATTTAAATTAACTGCAATCTCGGTTCTTTGTTAGTTTGCTTACCTTTGAATATAGTAGTAATCCACTTTGTTTTCTTTTTCTCCAGTCTTCATTTTCTTACAATCTTTCTTATAAACATTCAATATGGTATAATGTATTGGACAAAACTGTGAATTTCTTTTATTTAAAGTATTAGTAATAACATTTAAGCAATTTATTGAAAATAGCTAAAAAAATTCAGGCATTCTATAGAATGACTAGATATTTTTAGGCATTCAATAGAATTCCTATTGATGTTAGGCATTCTATAGATTGCCTAAAATTACAGTCATTCTACAGAATGCCTGATTCTTTAAATTGCCTGTAACATATACAATGTATTTTTATCTCCACTATAGGAGATATTACTTGTCGCAAGTTGTAAGTCGTAACTGAGTTTAGGACTAGTTTAGTGAAACCACGTATACGTGCATGTAAGGAAATCTTAAGAGTGATTTTAGACTTACTTAAGATGGCCACCAAGCTAAAAATAGAAAAAAGGGGGACGATATTTTAAAAAAATCTTCTCCTCTGAAACTACTGAGCCAATCTCAACCAAGCTTTACTGAAATGATCCTTGGGTGGTCCCCTTCCAAAATTGTGTCCGGCATTTCAGACCTCCGACCAAGATGGCCGCCACAGCCGAACTTAATTTAGCATAGGACCTTATGGGAAATTCACATAAAAACCATCTTGTCTGGAACCGGTAGCTCAATTAGAACCAAACTTTGATGGAATAGTCATTGGATGGTCCTTTTCCAAAATTGTGTCCGGCAGTCGCGCTCTCCCACCAAGATGGCCACCACAGTGCAGTTGCGTTGTTATTGAAAGCAGCTTTGATCCAGGTGAGCGATTACAGGCTCCTGGGAGCCTCTGGTTCAACAGATCAATAATTGAATATTCTTTCACCATTTTAAGGACATTTATGTTAGCTATCCCCTTTTAGGGACTATATTTTTTCAAGTGCACTCTTACTGGGTTTTTTTGTCAAGAGATTTCACCATGTGTTTGTGTATTTTGTTTTTCTAGTCACCCCCATCCAGTAGTGTTGTGTATTATTTATATTTTTAGCACTACTACCAAGTAACTTTGGATATAATTTCTATTTTTAACACTACCCCCAAGTAACTTTGGATATAATTTCTATTTTTAGCACTACCACCAAGTAACTTTCGATATAATTTCTATTTTTAGCACTACCACCAAGTAACTTTGGATATAATTTCCTGACGTTTATCATCTTATATAACAATCTTATACCTATCAGTCTTCAAGTCACGTTGGAGGTTGTCAAGTTCATACAAGCTATATATATAAACTGGGTAAGTCACATGACGTACGAGTCACTTTAAAGTAAAAATGTATGTATCTAATTTAGTGTTTATTACAGGTTTCTGGAATAACCTTCATCAGGTTAGCTCAAGGTCAAATAGTAGTCTTTGAGAGCAAGAAAACTAACAGATCTTAGCAAGATAGTTAGCCATAATTGACTAAGGTTACCCTGGAAGGAGATGAACTTTCATTATTGTAATAATTACATTATTTAGAGCAGTAAATTTCAATAATAGATATATTTTATAAATCATGTGAGTACTGAAACTACTACTGATTGATTGATACGGGACTAATAGCCCACCAGCATCGGTATCAACCCTATGATAGTAATCCATATGTATATAATTAATTTAGCACTCACAACACCTTTCTGGAGTTACCTTTATCAGGTATGCTCAATTTTATCATAACGTATAATAACCGTTTACTGTAAATTCATTGTTATTTGTGTTATACCAATTTTTGTGGGCAATTTTAAACCATGAAATTAAGAATTCAACAAATATTTGTCACCATATATATATATATATATAAAAGGACTGACAGTGGATGGATCCATTAATTTACGTATCCACAAAATAAAAAACATTCTTCACACCAGATAAATTGATATCCACAATTGAAATTAATTCACAGTAATTATCAGTCTTCAAGTCACCTTGGAAATCGTCAAGTTTATGCAAGTTATGTTTATTAACAGGGCATGTCCCACAACCTACGAGTCACTTTGAAGGTCATCAAGTTTAATTTATACATGCTATGTTTATAAACTTGAAAAAGTCACATGACCTACGACATGTAAAAATCTCCTTGAAGATTGTCAAGTTTGTACAGTATGTTTGTAAATTGAGAAAGTCACATGACCTACACAACAAGCCATTGTAAAGGTCATCTGTTTTATTGATATGTGTTGGAATACTATTTTATGTGAGTAAATTTCTCTTCAATAAAACATTTTAATATAGTGTTTATATGAGTCTATTTGATAGTTGCTAAGTAACAAATTTAATATTATAGGATTTAGATATGTACTACAAGGAAACAAATACTCCAGCAATGGCTAGAACTTCTAATCTTAATGAAGAATTAGGACAGGTGAGTCTGTAGATTTAATCATGTTTTACAAGGAAACAGATACTCCAGCAATGGCTAGAACTTCTAATCTTAATGATGAATTAGGACAGGTGAGTCTGTAGATTTAATCATGTTTTACAAGGAAACAGATACTCCAGCAATGGCTAGAACTTCTCATCTTAATGAAGAATTAGGACAGGGAGTCTGTAGATTTAATCATGTTTTACAAGGAAACAGATACTCCAGCAATGGCTAGAACTTCTCATCTTAATGAAGAATTAGGACAGGTGAGTCTGTAGATTTAATCATATTATACAAGGAAACAGATACTCCAGCAATGGCTAGAACTTCTAATCTTAATGAAGAATTAGGAGGTGAGTCTAGATTTAATCATGTTATACAAGGAAACAGATACTCCAGCAATGGCTAGAACTTCTAATCTTAATGAAGAATTAGGACAGGTGAGTCTAGATTTAATCATGTTTTACAAGGAAACAGATACTCCAGCAATGGCTAGAACTTCTAATCTTAATGAAGAATTAGGAGGTGAGTCTGTAGATTTAATCATGTTATACAAGGAAACAGATACTCCAGCAATGGCTAGAACTTCTAATCTTAATGAAGAATTAGGACAGGTGAGTCTAGATTTAATCATGTTTTACAAGGAAACAGATACTCCAGCAATGGCTAGAACGTCTAATCTTAATGAAGAATTAGGAGGTGAGTCTAGATTTAATCATGTTATACAAGGAAACAGATACTCCAGCAATGGCTAGAACTTCTAATCTTAATGAAGAATTAGGACAGGTGAGTCTAGATTTAATCATGTTTTACAAGGAAACAGATACTCCAGCAATGGCTAGAACTTCTAATCTTAATGAAGAATTAGGAGGTGAGTGTAGATTTAATCATGTTATACAAGGAAACAGATACTCCAGCAATGGCTAGAACTTCTAATCTTAATGAAGAATTAGGAGGTGAGTCTAGATTTAATCATGTTATACAAGGAAACAGATACTCCAGCAATGACTAGAACTTCTAATCTTAATGAAGAATTAGGACAGGTGAGTATGTAGATTTAATCATGTTTTACAAGGAAACAGATGCTCCAGCAATGGCTAGAACTTCTAATCTTAATGAAGAATTAGGACAGGTGAGTCTAGATTTAATCATGTTTTACAAGGAAACAGATACTCCAGCAATGGCTAGAACTTCTAATCTTAATGAAGAATTAGGACAGGTGAGTCTAGATTTAATCATGTTTTACAAGGAAACAGATACTCCAGCAATGGCTAGAACGTCTAATCTTAATGAAGAATTAGGAGGTGAGTCTAGATTTAATCATGTTATACAAGGAAACAGATACTCCAGCAATGGCTAGAACTTCTAATCTTAATGAAGAATTAGGACAGGTGAGTCTAGATTTAATCATGTTTTACAAGGAAACAGATACTCCAGCAATGGCTAGAACTTCTAATCTTAATGAAGAATTAGGAGGTGAGTGTAGATTTAATCATGTTATACAAGGAAACAGATACTCCAGCAATGGCTAGAACTTCTAATCTTAATGAAGAATTAGGAGGTGAGTCTAGATTTAATCATGTTATACAAGGAAACAGATACTCCAGCAATGACTAGAACTTCTAATCTTAATGAAGAATTAGGACAGGTGAGTCTAGATTTAATCATGTTTTACAAGGAAACAGATACTCCAGCAATGGCTAGAACTTCTAATCTTAATGAAGAATTAGGAGGTGAGTCTAGATTTAATCATGTTATACAAGGAAACAGATACTCCAGCAATGGCTAGAACTTCTAATCTTAATGAAGAATTAGGAGGTGAGTCTAGATTTAATCATGTTATACAAGGAAACAGATACTCCAGCAATGGCTAGAACTTCTAATCTTAATGAAGAATTAGGACAGGTGAGTCTGTAGATTTAATCATGTTTTACAAGGAAACAGATGCTCCAGCAATGGCTAGAACTTCTAATCTTAATGAAGAATTAGGACAGGTGAGTCTGTAGATTTAATCATATTTTACAAAGAAACAGATTCTCCAGCAATGGCTAGAACTTCTAATCTTAATGAAGAATTAGGACAGGTGAGTCTGTATATTTAATCATGTTTTACAAGGAAACAGATACTCCAGCAATGGCTAGAACTTCTAATCTTAATGAAGAATTAAGGTGAGTCTTACTCACATGTTGCTCCACTCAGACACATTATCCTGATTCTTAGACAACATGTCTTTGTTCTTACTCACATGTTGCTCCACTCAGACACATTATCCTGATTCTTAGACAACATGTCTTTGTTCTTACTCACATGTTGCTCCACTCAGACACATTATCCTGATTCTTAGACAACATGTCTTTGTTCTTACTCACATGTTGCTCCACTCAGACACATTATCCTGATTCTTAGACAACATGTCTTTGTTCTTACTCACATGTTGCTCCACTCAGACACATTATCCCGATTCTTGGACAACATGTCTTTGTTCTTACTCACATGTTGCTCCACTCAGACACATTATCCTGATTCTTAGACAACATGTCTTTGTTCTTACTCACATGTTGTTCCACTCAGACACATTATCCTGATTCTTAGACAACATGTCTTTGTTCTTACTCACATGTTGTTCCACTCAGACACATTATCCTGATTCTTAGACAACATGTCTTTGTTCTTACTCACATGTTGCTCCACTCAGACACATCCTGATTCTTAGACAACATGTCTTTGTTCTTACTCACATGTTGTTCCACTCAGACACATTATCCTGATTCTTAGACAACATGTCTTTGTTCTTACTCACATGTTGCTCCACTCAGACACATTATCCTGATTCTTAGACAACATGTCTTTGTTCTTACTCACATGTTGCTCCACCCAGACACATTATCCTGATTCTTAGACAACATGTCTCTGTTCTTACTCACATGTTGCACCACTCAGACACATTATCCTGATTCTTAGACAACATGTCTTTGTTCTTACTCACATGTTGCTCCACTCAGACACATTATCCTGATTCTTAGACAACATGTCTTTGTTCTTACTCACATGTTGCTCCACTCAGACACATTATCCTGATTCTTAGACAACATGTCTTTGTTCTTACTCACATGTTGCTCCACTCAGACACATTATCCTGATTCTTAGACAACATGTCTTTGTTCTTACTCACATGTTGCTCCACTCAGACACATTATCCTGATTCTTAGACAACATGTCTTTGTTCTTACTCACATGTTGCTCAACTCAGACACATTATCCTGATTCTTAGACAACATTTCTTTGTTCTTACTCACATGTTGCTCCACTCAGACACATTATCCTGATTCTTAGACAACATGTCTTTGTTCTTACTCACATGTTGCTCCACTCAGACACATTATCCTGATTCTTAGACAACATGTCTTTGTTCTTACTCACATGTTGCTCCACTCAGACACATTATCCTGATTCTTAGACAACATGTCTTTGTTCTTACTCACATGTTGCTCCACTCAGACACATTATCCTGATTCTTAGACAACATGTCTCTGTTCTTACTCACATGTTGCTCCACTCAGACACATTATCCTGATTCTTAGACAACATGTCTTTGTTCTTACTCACATGTTGCTCCACTCAGACACATTATCCTGATTCTTAGAGAACATGTCTTTGTTCTTACTCACATGTTGCTCCACTCAGACACATTATCCTGATTCTTAGACAACATGTCTTTGTTCTTACTCACATGTTGCTCCACTCAGACACATTATCCTGATTCTTAGACAACATGTCTTTGTTCTTACTCACATGTTGCTCCACTCAGACACATTATCCTGATTCTTAGACAACATGTCTTTGTTCTTACTCACATGTTGCTCCACTCAGACACATTATCCTGATTCTTAGACAACATGTCTTTGTTCTTACTCACATGTTGCTCCACTCAGACACATTATCCTGATTCTTAGAGAACATGTCTTTGTTCTTACTCACATGTTGTTCTTACTCACATGTTGCTCCACTCAGACACATTATCCTGATTCTTAGACAACATGTCTTTGTTCTTACTCACATGTTGCTCCACTCAGACACATTATCCTGATTCTTAGACAACATGTCTCTGTTCTTACTCACATGTTGCTCCACTCAGACACATTATCCTGATTCTTAGACAACATGTCTTTGTTCTTACTCACATGTTGCTCCACTCAGACACATTATCCTGATTCTTAGACAACATGTCTTTGTTCTTACTCACATGTTGCTCCACTCAGACACATCCTGATTCTTAGACAACATGTCTTTGTTCTTACTCACATGTTGCTCCACTCAGACACAATATCCTGATTCTTAGACAACATGTCTTTGTTCTTACTCACATGTTGCTCCACTCAGACACATTATCCTGATTCTTAGACAACATGTCTTTGTTCTTACTCACATGTTGCTCCACTCAGACACATTATCCTGATTCTTAGACAACATGTCTTTGTTCTTACTCACATGTTGCTCCACTCAGACACATTGTCCTGATTCTTAGACAACATGTCTGTTCTTACTCACATGTTGCTCCACTCAGACACATTATCCTGATTCTTAGACAACATGTCTTTGTTCTTACTCACATGTTGCCCCACTCAGACACATTATCCTGATTCTTAGACAACATGTCTTTGTTCTTACTCACATGTTGATCCACTCAGACACATTATCCTGATTCTTAGACAACATATCTTTGTTCTTACTCACATGTTGCTCCACTCAGACACATTATCCTGAT
Source organism: Bathymodiolus brooksi (assembly GCA_963680875.1). Classification (NCBI taxonomy): domain Eukaryota; kingdom Metazoa; phylum Mollusca; class Bivalvia; order Mytilida; family Modiolidae; genus Bathymodiolus; species Bathymodiolus brooksi. The sequence goes on from OY804582.1 coordinate 120,341,366, forward strand.
TCTTAGAGAACATGTCTTTGTTCTTACTCACATGTTGCTCCACTCAGACACATTATCCTGATTCTTAGACAACATGTCTTTGTTCTTACTCACATGTTGCTCCACTCAGACACATTATCCTGATTCTTAGACAACATGTCTTTGTTCTTACTCACATGTTGTTCCACTCAGACACATTATCCTGATTCTTAGACAACATGTCTTTGTTCTTACTCACATGTTGCTCCACTCAGACACATTATCCTGATTCTTAGACAACATGTCTTTGTTCTTACTCACATGTTGCTCCACTCAGACACATTATCCTGATTCTTAGACAACATGTCTTTGTTCTTACTCACATGTTGCTCCACTCAGACACATTATCCTGATTCTTAGAGAACATGTCTTTGTTCTTACTCACATGTTGCTCCACTCAGACACATTATCCTGATTCTTAGACAACATGTCTTTGTTCTTACTCACATGTTGCTCCACTCAGACACATTATCCTGATTCTTAGACAACATGTCTTTGTTCTTACTCACATGTTGCTCCACTCAGACACATTATCCTGATTCTTAGACAACATGTCTTTGTTTTTACTCACATGTTGCCCCACTCAGACACATTATCCTGATTCTTAGACAACATGTCAGACACATTATCCTGATTCTTAGACAACATGTCTGTTCTTACTCACATGTTGCTCCACTCAGACACATTATACTGATTCTTAGACAACATGTCTTTGTTCTTACTCACATGTTGCTCCACTCAGACACATTATCCTGATTCTTAGACAACATGTCTTTGTTCTTACTCACATGTTGCTCCACTCAGACACATTATCCTGATTCTTAGACAACATGTCTTTGTTCTTACTCACATGTTGCTCCACTCAGACACATTATCCTGATTCTTAGACAACATGTCTTTGTTCTTACTCACATGTTGATCCACTCAGACACATTATCCTGATTCTTAGACAACATGTCTTTGTTCTTACTCACATGTTGCTCCACTCAGACACATTATCCTGATTCTTAGACAACATGTATTTGTTCTTACTCACATGTTGCTCCACTCAGACACATTATCCTGATTCTTAGACAACATGTCTTTGTTCTTACTCACATGTTGCTCCACTCAGACACTTATCCTGATTCTTAGAAAACATGTCTTTGTTCTTACTCACATGTTGCTCCACTCAGACACATTATCCTGATTCTTAGACAACATGTCTTTGTTCTTACTCACATGTTGCTCCACTCAGACACATTATCCTGATTCTTAGACAACATGTCATTGTTCTTACTCACATGTTGCTCCACTCAGACACATTATCCTGATTCTTAGACAACATGTCTTTGTTCTTACTCACATGTTGCTCCACTCAGACACATTATCCTGATTCTTAGAGAACATGTCTTTGTTCTTACTCACATGTTGCTCCACTCAGACACATTATCCTGATTCTTAGACAACATGTCTTTGTTCTTACTCACATGTTGCTCCACTCAGACACATTATCCTGATTCTTAGACAACATGTCTTTGTTCTTACTCACATGTTGCTCCACTCAGACACATTATCCTGATTCTTAGACAACATGTCTTTGTTCTTACTCACATGTTGCTCCACTCAGACACTTATCTTGATTCTTAGACAACATGTCTTTGTTCTTACTCACATGTTGCTCCACTCAGACACATTATCCTGATTCTTAGACAACATGTCTTTGTTCTTACTCACATGTTGCTCCACTCAGACACATTATCCTGATTCTTAGACAACATGTCTTTGTTCTTACTCACATGTTGCTCCACTCAGACACATTATCCTGATTCTTAGACAACATGTCTTTGTTCTTACTCACATGTTGCTCCACTCAGACACATTATCCTGATTCTTAGACAACATGTCATTGTTCTTACTCACATGTTGCTCCACTCAGACACATTATCCTGATTCTTAGACAACATGTCTTTGTTCTTACTCACATGTTGCTCCACTCAGACACATTATCCTGATTCTTAGACAACATGTCTTTGTTCTTACTCACATGTTGCTCCACTCAGACACATTATCCTGATTCTTAGACAACATGTCTTTGTTCTTACTCACATGTTGCTCCACTCAGACACATTATCCTGATTCTTAGACAACATGTCTTTGTTCTTACTCACATGTTGCTCCACTCAGACACATTATCCTGATTCTTAGACAACATGTCTTTGTTCTTGCTCACATGTTGCTCCACTCAGACACATTATCCTGATTCTTAGACAACATGTCTTTGTTCTTACTCACATGTTGCTCCACTCAGACACATTATCCTGATTCTTAGACAACATGTCTTTGTTCTTACTCACATGTTGCTCCACTCAGACACATTATCCTGATTCTTAGACAACATGTCTTTGTTCTTACTCACATGTTGCTCCACTCAGACACATTATCCTGATTCTTAGACAACATGTCTTTGTTCTTACTCACATGTTGCTCCACTCAGACACATTATCCTGATTCTTAGACAACATGTCTTTGTTCTTACTCACATGTTGCTCCACTCAGACACATTATCCTGATTCTTAGACAACATGTCTTTGTTCTTACTCACATGTTGCTCCACTCAGACACATTATCCTGATTCTTAGACAACATGTCTTTGTTCTTACTCACATGTTGCTCCACTCAGACACATTATCCTGATTCTTAGACAACATGTCTTTGTTCTTACTCACATGTTGCTCCACTCAGACACATTATCCTGATTCTTAGACAACATGTCTTTGTTCTTACTCACATGTTGCTCCACTCAGACACATTATCCTGATTCTTAGACAACATGTCTTTGTTCTTACTCACATGTTGCTCCACTCAGACACATTATCCTGATTCTTAGACAACATGTCTTTGTTCTTACTCACATGTTGCTCCACTCAGACACATTATCCTGATTCTTAGAGAACATGTCTTTGTTCTTACTCACATGTTGCTCCACTCAGACACATTATCCTGATTCTTAGACAACATGTCTTTGTTCTTACTCACATGTTGATCCACTCAGACACATTATCCTGATTCTTAGAGAACATGTCTTTGTTCTTACTCACATGTTGCTCCACTCAGACACATTATCCTGATTCTTAGAGAACATGTCTTTGTTCTTACTCACATGTTGCTCCACTCAGACACATTATCCTGATTCTTAGACAACATGTCTTTGTTCTTACTCACATGTTGCTCCACTCAGACACATTATCCTGATTCTTAGACAACATGTCTTTGTTCTTACTCACATGTTGCTCCACTCAGACACATTATCCTGATTCTTAGAGAACATGTCTTTGTTCTTACTCACATGTTGCTCCACTCAGACACATTATCCTGATTCTTAGAGAACATGTCTTTGTTCTTACTCACATGTTGCTCCACTCAGACACATTATCCTGATTCTTAGACAACATGTCTTTGTTCTTACTCACATGTTGCTCCACTCAGACACATTATCCTGATTCTTAGACAACATGTCTTTGTTCTTACTCACATGTTGCTCCACTCAGACACATTATCCTGATTCTTAGACAACATGTCTTTGTTCTTACTCACATGTTGCTCCACTCAGACACATTATCCTGATTCTTAGACAACATGTCTTTGTTCTTACTCACATGTTGCTCCACTCAGACACATTATCCTGATTCTTAGACAACATGTCTTTGTTCTTACTCACATGTTGCTCCACTCAGACTTACTCCTGTTTATTTAGAGGAGAAGCAGAAAATACCAATTTGATAGTCTGGTTTGTTTCTACCGCGGCTCGAACCCACAATCTACTAAACTCAAGGCGAGTACGCTAACCATAACACCACCAATGTGGTTGAAACCATTATTTGACAATGACCAGTGAAATCTTGATAAAGAATTGTGATAGAGAAGATTGTAGACTTAGTCTGGTATTACAAGGAAACAGAGATTTGACAATGGCTAGGAATATCTTTAATAAAGAATTGGATGCAGATTTTGTTTTACATTTTGTTGTTTATTATAAAGAGAAACATAAGAAGAGGAACATAGCAAAATTTGTATATTATAGAGCAAAATTGTTTTGTATGTGGGCTAATATTAAGATATTTTCTTTATTGTTTTTGCAGGTGAAATACATCTTCTCAGATAAAACTGGTACATTGACCAGAAATGTTATGGAATTCAGAAAATGTAGCATTGGTGGCATATGTTATGGGTAAGTCAAGTAAGGTGGCCACTTATTTGAGTTAAAATAACATGTAAATCCAATTGGGAGGGTTTTAAACTCACTGTTTTCAGCAGGTGACCACTAATTTGAGGTGGCAATTTTTTTTAGGCCAATTTGACTTAATCCAATATCAGGCATTCTTTTTACATGCAAAGACAAATCATAGTTTTTAAACTTCAAAGAACAGTAAATAAAGTAATTTCAATACAGTTTACCTGTCTAAATGGAACCTCCTGTTCTATTTATACAGGTTAAATTAACAACGATTCCTACAGCTAGACTTTATTTAAAATTCGGTTTATACAGGTTTTCTGGTTTATTCAGGGTTCGGTCTAGACAGGATTTGGCTGAAAGGAGAAATTATCTGTATCCTTGGTTTGAAGGGTTAATTTGTTGAACTTAGATATGAGAGTGAAAAAATACCTTGTATGTTCATGAGACTGGTTAGCTTGACATTAGGATAATGTGTCCGAGTGGGTGACATGTCTATCTGCCGACTGTTGTTTCAGTGAGCTAGCAATGTAAATATCCTACTTAGTATGTTGGTCTAGTACAAAGTGGACCACATCATCATCTCATTGAAAATTAACTTGTTCTCGCCACGGTATAGCTGAAAAATTGCTGAGTTGGCATTAAACAACAATCACTCACATGTTCATGAAATTTACTGATGATATTAAAAGTGCTATAAAACTATTTATCTTGTATAAGTAGATGGTCATTTCTATAATCAGTTCATTGTTGGACATTCAAAAATCTACATAATGTCTTTCATTAAAAAAAAAAAACAAATTCAGCTGCTAACCAATAGCATCACAATCACTTCAGTTTTTGGTTTCTGAAAGTCAAAATTACCCAAAATTCATGTATTTATGAGATTATGAACTGTACAATAAAATGAAGAACAAAAAATACCACACTATCTTCTGATACTATCTTATACACTATCTTCTGATACTATCTTCTACACTATCTTCTACACTATCTTCTACACTATCTTCTGATACTATCTTCTACACTATCTTCTGATACTATCTTCTACACTATCTTCTGATACTATCTTCTACACTTTCTTCTACACTATCTTCTGATATTATCTTCTACACTATCTTCTACACTATATTCTACACTATCTTCTGATACTATCTTCTACACTATCTTCTGATACTATCTTCTACACTTTCTTCTACACTATCTTCTGATACTATCTTCTACACTTTCTTCTACACTATCTTCTGATACTATCTTCTGATACTATCTTCTACACAATCTTCTGATACTATCTTCTACACTATCTTCTGATACTATCTTCTGACACTATCTTCTGATACTATCTTCTGACACTATCTTCTGATACTATCTTCTGATACTATCTTCTACACTATCTTCTGATACTATCTTCTACACAATCTTCTGATACTATCTTCTACACTATCTTCTGATACTATCTTCTACACTATCTTCTGATACTATCTTCTGACACTATCTTCTGATACTATCTTCTGACACTATCTTCTGATACTATATTCTACACTATATTCTATACTATCTTCTGACACTATCTTCTGATACTATCTTCTACACTATCTTCTAATACTATATTCTACACTATCTTCTGACACTATCTTTTGATACTATCTCCTGATACTATCTTCTACACTATCTTCTGATACTATCTTCTACATTATCTTCTGATACTATCTTCTACACAATCTTCTGATACTATATTCTGATACTATCTTCTACACTATCTTCTGATACTATCTTCTACACTATCTTCTGATACTATATTCTACACTATCTTCTGACACTATCTTCTGATACTATCTTCTACGCTATCTTCTGATACTATCTTCTACACTATCTTCAGATACTATCTTCTGATACTATCTTCTACACTATCTTCTGATACTATATTCTGATATTATCTTCTACACTATCTTCTGATACTATCTTCTACACTATTTTCTGATACTATCTTCTGATACTATCTTCTACACTATCTTCTGATACTATCTTCTACACTATCTTCTGATAATATCTTCTGATACTATCGTCTACACAATCTTCTGATACTATCTTCTACACTATCTTCTGATACTATCTTCTGACACTATCTTCTGATACTGTCTTCTGACACTATCTTCTACACTATCTTCTGATACTATCTTCTGACTCTTCTACACTATCTTCTGATATTATCTTCTACACTATCTTCTGATACTATCTTCTACACTATCTTCTGATACTATCTTCTGATACTGTCTTCTGACACTATCTTCTACACTATCTTCTGATACTATCTTCTGACACTCTTCTACACTATCTTCTGATACTATCTTCTACACTATCTTCTAATACTATCTTCTACACTATCTTCTACACTATCTTCAGATACTATCTTCTACACTATCTTCTGATACTATCTTCTGATACTATCTTCTGACACTATCTTCTGATACTATCTTCTACACTATCTTCTGATACTATCTTCTACACTATCTTCTGATACTATCTTCTACACTATCTTCTGATACTATCTTCTACACTACCTTCTGATACTATCTTCTGATACTATATTCTACACTCTTCTGATACTATCTTCTGACACTATCTTCTGACACTCTTCTACACTATCTTCTGATACTATCTTCTACACTATCTTCTGATTCTATATTCTACACTATCTTCTACACTATCTTCTACACAATCTTCTGATACTATCTTCTACACTATCTTCTGATACTATCTTCTGACACTATCTTCTGATACTATCTTCTGATACTATCTTCTGACACTATCTTCTGATACTATATTCTACACTATCTTCTACACTATCTTCTGATACTATCTTCTACACTATCTTCTGATACTATCTTCTACACTATCTTCTGATACTATCTTCTACACAATCTTCTGATACTATCGTCTACACTATCTTCTGATACTATCTTCTGACACTATCTTCTAATACTGTCTTCTGACACTATCTTCTGATACTATCTTCTGACACTATCTTCTGATACTATCTTCTACACTATCTTCTACACTATCTTCTGATATATCTTCTGATAGTGTGGTATTTTTATGCCCCCACGACGAAGAGTCGGGGGGGCATATTAATTTACCCTTGCCCGTCTGTTCGTCCGTACGGATATAGATACATGGTTTGTCCGGCTATCTCCTACAGTTTTGGAGCTACAGCTTTAATATTTTGTAGGATGTTTATACACATAATGGAGGTGTGCATGTCCACAGGATTTTGTTTTCTTCAAATATTCTCAAAATGACAGGTAGTTGGACTTAGTCATTTTGTTAGTCCATCCGGATATAGATACATGGTTTGTCCGGCTATCTCCTCCTACAGTTTTGGAGCTACAGCTTTAATATTTTGTATGATGTTTATGCACATAATGGAGGTGTGCATGTCCACATGATTTTGATTTTCTGCAAATGTTTTCAAAATGACAGGTTGTTGGACTTAGTCATTTTGTTAGTCCATCCGGATATAGATACATGGTTTGTCCGGCTATCTCCTCCTACAGTTTTGGAGCTACAGCTTTAATATTTTGTATGATGTTTATACACATAATGGAGGTGTGCATGTCCACAGATTTTGATTTTCATCAAATATTTGATAATGACAGGTAGTTGGACGAAAGGTGGGGGGGGGGGAGATTTTTGTCAAATATTCACAAAATGACAGGTAGTTGGACTTAATTTCCTTCGTACTAGCTACATAATGGAAACATGGTTTGTATGGCTCCTACTACAGTTTTTGACTTGTTTATAATTTCTTATGATCAGTTGTGTCATTTGTGTCTTATAGACACTTTATTTTTTTTAAATCACTCCTATCAAAACAACTTTGTCCATAATTATCAAGTGGGCATACTTCTTTTCTAGTTTGTTTTTCAGTTGCAAAATCCAATCGAAAAATCGTAGAATGAGACAAAATCAATACCCCTAACACATATATACATGGCCGCTTACTTTCCTGACTTGTTACAGGCACTTCAATAAAAAGTGGCTGAGTTGAATTAGTTTTATGGGCCAAAATCTCCCCTCTTAGTGAAATGATGCAGACAAAAAATATAATAAAAGATTTTTTATTTTTCAGGAATGATGACGAGAGTGGTGAAGATTTCAATGATAAATTACTACAAGAAAATCTACATAAAGGTCATGTGACAGCTCCGGTTATTAAGGAATTTTTAAATCTGTTATCTGTGTGTCATACTGTTGTACCAGAAACTGTTCATGAAGATGGAGAAACTTCTATCATTTACCAAGCTTCATCTCCAGGTAAATAAAAAACTTCAATCATTTATCTAGCTTCATCTCCAGGTAAATAAAAAACTTCTATCATTTATCTAGCTTCATCTCCAGGTAAATAAAAAACTTCAATCATTTATCTAGCTTCATCTCCAGATAAATAAAAAACTTCTATCATTTACCAAGCTTCATCTCCAGGTAAATAAAAAACTTCAATCATTTACCAAGCTTCATCTTCAAGTAAATAAAAAACTTCAATCATTTACCAAAAAAACTATCTAAATGATAGTTCATCTCCAGGTAAATAAAATAAAAAACAAAAAATACCACACTGTCAGAACAATTTTAAAAATACCACACTGTCAGAACAGTTCCATGATCTAACAGAAAAACAAAAAATACCACACTGTCAGAACAGTTCCATGATCTAACAGAAAAACAAAAAATACCACACTGTCAGAACAGTTCCATGATCTAACAGAAAAACAAAAAATACCACACTGTCAGAACAGTTCCATGATCTAACAGAAAAACAAAAAATACCACACTGTCAGAACAGTTCCATGATCTAACAGAAAAACAAAAAATACCACACTGTCAGAACAGTTCCATGATCTAACAGAAAAACAAAAAATACCACACTGTCAGAACAGTTCCATGATCTAACAGAAAAACAAAAAATACCACACTGTCAGAACAGTTCCATGATCTAACAGAAAAACAAAAAATACCACACTATCAGAACAATTATAAAAATACCACACTGTCAGAACAATTATAAAAATACCACTGTCAGAACAATTATAAAAATACCACACTGTCAGAACAATTATAAAAATACCACACTGTCAGAACAATTATAAAAATACCACACTGTCAGAACAATTATAAAAATACCACACTGTCAGAACAATTATAAAAATATCACACTGTCAGAACAATTATAAAAATACCACACTGTCAGAACAATTATAAAAATACCACACTGTCAGAACAATTATACAAATACCACACTGTCAGAGCAATTATAAAAATACCACACTGTCAGAACAATTATAAAAATACCACACTGTCAGAACAGTTCCATGATCTAACAGAAAAACAAAAAATACCACACTGTCAGAACAGTTCCATGATCTAACAGAAAAACAAAAATTACCACACTGTCAGAACAGTTCCATGATCTAACAGAAAAACAAAAAATACCACACTGTCAGAACAGTTCCATGATCTAACAGAAAAACAAAAAATACCACACTGTCAGAACAGTTCCATGATCTAACAGAAAAACAAAAAATACCACACTATCAGAACAATTATAAAAATACCACACTGTCAGAACAATTATAAAAATACCACACTGTCAGAACAATTATAAAAATACCACACTGTCAGAACAATTATAAAAATACCACACTGTCAGAACAATTATAAAAATATCACACTGTCAGAACAATTATAAAAATACCACACTGTCAGAACAATTATAAAAATACCACACTGTCAGAACAATTATAAAAATACCACACTGTCAGAACAATTATAAAAATACCACACTGTCAGAACAATTATAAAAATACCACACTGTCAGAACAGTTCCATGATCTAACAGAAAAACAAAAAATACCACACTGTCAGAACAGTTCCATGATCTAACAGAAAAACAAAAAATACCACACTGTCAGAACAGTTCCATGATCTAACAGAAAAACAAAAAATACCACACTGTCAGAACAGTTCCATGATCTAACAGAAAAACCAAAAATACCACACTGTCAGAACAGTTCCATGATCTAACAGAAAAACAAAAAATACCACACTGTCAGAACAATTATAAAAATACCACACTGTCAGAACAATTATAAAAATACCACACTGTCAGAACAATTATAAAAATACCACTGTCAGAACAATTATAAAAATACCACACTGTCAGAACAATTATAAAAATACCACACTGTCAGAACAATTATAAAAATACCACACTGTCAGAACAATTATAAAAATACCACACTGTCAGAACAATTATAAAAATATCACACTGTCAGAACAATTATAAAAATACCACACTGTCAGAACAATTATAAAAATACCACACTGTCAGAACAATTATACAAATACCACACTGTCAGAGCAATTATAAAAATACCACACTGTCAGAACAATTATAAAAATACCACACTGTCAGAACAGTTCCATGATCTAACAGAAAAACAAAAAATACCACACTGTCAGAACAGTTCCATGATCTAACAGAAAAACAAAAATTACCACACTGTCAGAACAGTTCCATGATCTAACAGAAAAACAAAAAATACCACACTGTCAGAACAGTTCCATGATCTAACAGAAAAACAAAAAATACCACACTGTCAGAACAGTTCCATGATCTAACAGAAAAACAAAAAATACCACACTATCAGAACAATTATAAAAATACCACACTGTCAGAACAATTATAAAAATACCACACTGTCAGAACAATTATAAAAATACCACACTGTCAGAACAATTATAAAAATACCACACTGTCAGAACAATTATAAAAATATCACACTGTCAGAACAATTATAAAAATACCACACTGTCAGAACAATTATAAAAATACCACACTGTCAGAACAATTATAAAAATACCACACTGTCAGAACAATTATAAAAATACCACACTGTCAGAACAATTATAAAAATACCACACTGTCAGAACAGTTCCATGATCTAACAGAAAAACAAAAAATACCACACTGTCAGAACAGTTCCATGATCTAACAGAAAAACAAAAAATACCACACTGTCAGAACAGTTCCATGATCTAACAGAAAAACAAAAAATACCACACTGTCAGAACAGTTCCATGATCTAACAGAAAAACCAAAAATACCACACTGTCAGAACAGTTCCATGATCTAACAGAAAAACAAAAAATACCACACTGTCAGAACAGTTCCATGATCTAACAGAAAAACAAAAAATACCACACTGTCAGAACAGTTCCATGATCTAACAGAAAAACAAAAAATACCACACTGTCAGAACAGTTCCATGATCTAACAGAAAAACAAAAAATACCACACTGTCAGAACAGTTCCATGATCTAACAGAAAAACCAAAAATACCACACTGTCAGAACAGTTCCATGATCTAACAGAAAAACAAAAAATACCACACTGTCAGAACAGTTCCATGATCTAACAGAAAAACAAAAAATACCACACTGTCAGAACAGTTCCATGATCTAACAGAAAAACAAAAAATACCACACTGTCAGAACAGTTCCATGATCTAACAGAAAAACAAAAAATACCACACTGTCAGAACAGTTCCATGATCTAACAGAAAAACAAAAAATACCACACTGTCAGAACAGTTCCATGATCTAACAGAAAAACAAAAAATACCACACTGTCAGAACTGATAGAAGCGGAGACAAAATTGATACCCCTAACATGCATGTATGTTTCATATAATAAGTACATAGAGAACAAATCAGAAAGAGGCTGTCGTGGTCGTGATCATATGGTAGTTGGATTTACATCTATCTATGCAATCAGTGCCTATCACCACTAAAGTTGTGAGTTCGAATCCCATTCGTGGCAAGGTGTACTCGATAAAGCACACTATGTGATAAAGTTTGTCAGTGACTTGTGACAGGTCTGTGATTTCCTCTAGGTAATCCGGTTTCCTCCACCAATAACACTGACCGCCACAATATAGCTGAAATATTGTTGAAAGTGGCATTAAACACCATAACCCTATCCCAAATCAGAAATGTTCAGTTTATGCTTTGCTGTATGATTGTTCTATAAGGAATCGCCACTGAAAATGATATCAATCCTTTGTTATATTGATCGGTTATTTGATGTTTAAGGAGAAGAAACAAATACTAATTATATAGTCTTTGTTTTGACCTGACTCACAACAGGGCTGTAATGTACAATCCACCACACTCAAGAGTGCTAACCCATCTATGTGTTTCATAAAAAGAAAAAGAGAACAAAACTAACCAATCTTCAATATGAAATTTTAATGGTCAATACAAGATTTTACAAAATTAAGTTGAAATAAACAACCGTTTAAGTTTCTCATTCATAAATATAATCATGTTATTTATAAATTACAGATGAAGCTGCCTTAGTTAAGGGTGCTAAGATGTTAGGTTTTGTGTTTACTGGTAGAACACCACAAGGTGTATATATAAAAGTGGTAAGTTCTTCAGATATTGTTTACAATTATACCGTTGTTCAGATATTGTTTACAATAATATCGTTGTTCAGATATTGTGCAGCAATAATACAGTGAAGGTGTCTAATAAAAATGTATCTACATGTATCTAATTTAGAGCGAGTAACATGTTTCTGTAATAATTTTCACCAGGTTTGCTTATAGTCAAAAGATTGCAAAGCCAAATAATTTTAAAGTTTGTTTGGAGCAAGTAAACCAAAGGACCTAAATCAGCTATGGTTACTAGTTTTAACTAAGAAGAGCAAGTAAACCAAAGGACCTAAATCAGCTATGGTTACTAGTTTTAACTAAGAAGAGCAAGTAAACCAAAGGACCTAAATCAGCTATGGTTACTAGTTTTAACTAAGAAGAGCAAGTAAACCAAAGGACCTAAATCAGCTATGGTTACTAGTTTTAACTAAGAAGAGCAAGTAAACCAAAGGACCTAAATCAGCTATGGTTACTAGTTTTAACTAAGAAGAGCAAGTACACCAAAGGACCTAAATCAGCTATGGTTACTAGTTTTAACTAAGAAGAGCAAGTAAACCAAAGGACCTAAATCAGCCATGGTTACTAGTTTTAACTAAGAAGAGCAAGTAAACCAAAGGACCTAAATCAGCCATGGTTACTAGTTTTAACTAAGAAGAGCAAGTAAACCAAATGACCTAAATCAGCCATGGTTACTAGTTTTAACTAAGAAGAGCAAGTAAACCAAAGGACCTAAATCAGCCATGGTTACTAGTTTTAACTAAGAAGAACAAGTAAACCAAAGGACCTAAATCAGCCATGGTTACTAGTTTTAACTAAGAAGAGCAAGTAAACCAAATGACCTAAATCAGCCATGGTTACTAGTTTTAACTAAGAAGAGCAAGTAAACCAAATGACCTAAATCAGCCATGGTTACTAGTTTTAACTAAGAAGAGCAAGTAAACCAAAGGACCTAAATCAGCCATGGTTACTAGTTTTAACTAAGAAGAGCAAGTAAACCAAAGGACCTAAATCAGCTATGGTTACTAGTTTTAATTAAGAAGAGCAAGTAAACCAAATGACCTAAATCAGCCATGGTTACTAGTTTTAACTAAGAAGAGCAAGTAAACCAAAGGACCTAAATCAGCCATGGTTACTAGTTTTAACTAAGAAGAGCAAGTAAACCAAAGGACCTAAATCAGCTATGGTTACTAGTTTTAACTAAGAAGAGCAAGTAAACCAAAGGACCTAAATCAGCCATGGTTACTAGTTTTAACTAAGAAGAGCAAGTAAACCAAAGGACCTAAATCAGCCATGGTTACTAGTTTTAACTAAGAAGAGCAAGTAAACCAAAGGACCTAAATCAGCCATGGTTACTAGTTTTAACTAAGAAGAGCAAGTAAACCAAAGGACCTAAATCAGCCATGGTTACTAGTTTTAACTAAGAAGAGCAAGTAAACCAAATGACCTAAATCAGCCATGGTTACTAGTTTTAACTAAGAAGAGCAAGTAAACCAAAGGACCTAAATCAGCCATGGTTACTAGTTTTAACTAAGAAGAGCAAGTAAACCAAAGGACCTAAATCAGCCATGGTTACTACTTTTAACTAAGAAGAGCAAGTAAACCAAAGGACCTAAATCAGCCATGGTTACTAGTTTTAACTAAGAAGAGCAAGTAAACCAAAGGACCTAAATCAGCCATGGTTACTAGTTTTAACTAAGAAGAGCAAGTAAACCAAAGGACCTAAATCAGCCATGGTTACTAGTTTTAACTAAGAAGAGCAAGTAAACCAAAGGACCTAAATCAGCCATGGTTACTAGTTTTAGCTAAGAAGAGCAAGTAAACCAAAGGACCTAAATCAGCCATGGTTACTAGTTTTAACTAAGAAGAGCAAGTAAACCAAAGGACCTAAATCAGCCATGGTTACTAGTTTTAACTAAGAAGAGCAAGTAAACCAAAGGACCTAAATCAGCCATGGTTACTAGTTTTAACTAAGAAGAGCAAGTAAACCAAAGGACCTAAATCAGCCATGGTTACTAGTTTTAACTAAGAAGAGCAAGTAAACCAAAGGACCTAAATCAGCTATGGTTACTAGTTTTAACTAAGAAGAGCAAGTAAACCAAAGGACCTAAATCGGCTATGGTTACTAGTTTTAACTAAGAAGAGCAAGTAAACCAAAGGACCTAAATCAGCCATGGTTACTAGTTTTAACTAAGAAGAGCAAGTAAACCAAAGGACCTAAATCAGCCATGGTTACTAGTTTTAACTAAGAAGAGCAAGTAAACCAAAGGACCTAAATCAGCTATGGTTACTAGTTTTAACTAAGAAGAGCAAGTAAACCAAAGGACCTAAATCAGCTATGGTTACTAGTTTTAACTAAGAGGAGCAAGTAAACCAAAGGACCTAAATCAGCTATGGTTACTAGTTTTAACTAAGAAGAGTAAGTAAACCAAAGGACCTAAATCAGCCATGGTTACTAGTTTTATCTAAGAAGAGCAAGTAAACCAAAGGACCTAAATCAGCCATGGTTACTAGTTTTAACTAAGAAGAGCAAGTAAACCAAAGGACCTAAATCAGCTATGGTTACTAGTTTTAACTAAGAAGAGCAAGTAAACCAAAGGACCTAAATCAGCTATGGTTACTAGTTTTAACTAAGAGGAGCAAGTAAACCAAAGGACCTAAATCAGCCATGGTTACTAGTTTTAACTAAGAAGAGCAAGTAAACCAAAGGACCTAAATCAGCTATGATTACTAGTTTTAACTAAGAAGAGCAAGTAAACCAAAGGACCTAAATCAGCTATGGTTACTAGTTTTAACTAAGAAGAGCAAGTAAACCAAAGGACCTAAATCAGCTATGGTTACTAGTTTTAACTAAGAAGAGCAAGTAAACCAAAGGACCTAAATCAGCCATGGTTACTAGTTTTAACTAAGAAGAGCAAGTAAACCAAAGGACCTAAATCAGCTATGGTTACTAGTTTTAACTAAGAAGAGCAAGTAAACCAAAGGACCTAAATCAGCCATGGTTACTAGTTTTAACTAAGAAGAGCAAGTAAACCAAAGGACCTAAATCAGCCATGGTTACTAGTTTTAACTAAGAAGAGCAAGTAAACCAAAGGACCTAAATCAGCTATGATTACTAGTTTTAACTAAGAAGAGCAAGTAAACCAAAGGACCTAAATCAGCCATGGTTACTAGTTTTAACTAAGAAGAGCAAGTAAACCAAAGGACCTAAATCAGCTATGGTTACTAGTTTTAACTAAGAAGAGCAAGTAAACCAAAGGACCTAAATCAGCTATGGTTACTAGTTTTAACTAAGAAGAGCAAGTAAACCAAAGGACCTAAATCAGCCATGGTTACTAGTTTTAACTAAGAAGAGCAAGTAAACCAAAGGACCTAAATCAGCCATGGTTACTAGTTTTAACTAGGAAGAGCAAGTACACCAAAGGACCTAAATCAGCTATGATTACTAGTTTTAACTAAGAAGAGCAAGTACACCAAAGGACCTAAATCAGCTATGGTTACTAGTTTTAACTAAGAAGAGCAAGTAAACCAAAGGACCTAAATCAGCTATTGTTACTAGTTTTAACTAAGAAGAGCAAGTAAACCAAAGGACCTAAATCAGCCATGGTTACTAGTTTTAACTAAGAAGAGCAAGTAAACCAAAGGGCCTAAATCAGCCATGGTTACTAGTTTTAACTAAGAAGAGCAAGTAAACCAAAGGACCTAAATCAGCTATGATTACTAGTTTTAACTAAGAAGAGCAAGTAAACCAAAGGACCTAAATCAGCTATGGTTACTAGTTTTAACTAAGAAGAGCAAGTAAACCAAAGGACCTAAATCAGCCATGGTTACTAGTTTTAACTAAGAAGAGCAAGTAAACCAAAGGACCTAAATCAGCCATGGTTACTAGTTTTAACTAAGAAGAGCAAGTAAACCAAAGGACCTAAATCAGCCATGGTTACTAGTTTTAACTAAGAAGAGCAAGTAAACCAAAGGACCTAAATCAGCCATGGTTACTAGTTTTAACTAAGAAGAGCAAGTAAACCAAAGGACCTAAATCAGCTATGGTTACTAGTTTTAACTAAGAAGAGCAAGTAAACCAAAGGACCTAAATCAGCTATGGTTACTAGTTTTAACTAAGAAGAGCAAGTAAACCAAAGGACCTAAATCAGCTATGGTTACTAGTTTTAACTAAGAAGAGCAAGTAAACCAAAGGACCTAAATCAGCTATGGTTACTAGTTTTAACTAAGAAGAGCAAGTAAACCAAAGGACCTAAATCAGCCATGGTTACTAGTTTTAACTAAGAAGAGCAAGTAAACCAAAGGACCTAAATCAGCTATGGTTACTAGTTTTAACTAAGAAGAGCAAGTAAACCAAAGGACCTAAATCAGCTATGGTTACTAGTTTTAACTAAGAAGAGCAAGTAAACCAAAGGACCTAAATCAGCTATGGTTACTAGTTTTAACTAAGAAGAGCAAGTAAACCAAAGGACCTAAATCAGCCATGGTTACTAGTTTTAACTAAGAAGAGCAAGTAAACCAAAGGACCTAAATCAGCCATGGTTACTAGTTTTAACTAAGAAGAGCAAGTAAACCAAAGGACCTAAATCAGCCATGGTTACTAGTTTTAACTAAGAAGAGCAAGTAAACCAAAGGACCGAAATCAGCCATGGTTACTAGTTTTAACTAAGAAGAGCAAGTAAACCAAAGGACCTAAATCAGCCATGGTTACTAGTTTTAACTAAGAAGAGCAAGTAAACCAAAGGACCTAAATCAGCCATGGTTACTAGTTTTAACTAAGAAGAGCAAGTAAACCAAAGGACCTAAATCAGCCATGGTTACTAGTTTTAACTAAGAAGAGCAAGTAAACCAAAGGACCTAAATCAGCTATGGTTACTAGTTTTAACTAAGAAGAGCAAGTAAACCAAAGGACCTAAATCAGCTATGGTTACTAGTTTTAACTAAGAAGAGCAAGTAAACCAAAGGACCTAAATCAGCCATGGTTACTAGTTTTAACTAAGAAGAGCAAGTAAACCAAAGGACCTAAATCAGCCATGGTTACTAGTTTTAACTAAGAAGAGCAAGTAAACCAAAGGACCTAAATCAGCCATGGTTACTAGTTTTAACTAAGAAGAGCAAGTAAACCAAAGGACCTAAATCAGCTATTGTTACTAGTTTTAACTAAGAAGAGCAAGTAAACCAAATGACCTAAATCAGCCATGGTTACTAGTTTTAACTAAGAAGAGCAAGTAAACCAAAGGACCTAAATCAGCCATGGTTACTAGTTTTAACTAAGAAGAGCAAGTAAACCAAAGGACCTAAATCAGCCATGGTTACTAGTTTTAACTAAGAAGAGCAAGTAAACCAAATGACCTAAATCAGCCATGGTTACTAGTTTTAACTAAGAAGAGCAAGTAAACCAAAGGACCGAAATCAGCCATGGTTACTAGTTTTAACTAAGAAGAGCAAGTAATCCAAAGGACCGAAATCAGCCATGGTTACTAGTTTTAACTAAGAAGAGCAAGTAAACCAAAGGACCTAAATCAGCTATGGTTACTAGTTTTAACTAAGAGGAGCAAGTAAACCAAAGGACCTAAATCAGCCATGGTTACTAGTTTTAACTAAGAAGAGCAAGTAAACCAAAGGACCTAAATCAGCTATGGTTACTAGTTTTAACTAAGAAGAGCAAGTAAACCAAAGGACCTAAATCAGCTATTGTTACTAGTTTTAACTAAGAAGAGCAAGTAAACCAAAGGACCTAAATCAGCCATGGTTACTAGTTTTAACTAAGAAGAGCAAGTAAACCAAAGGACCTAAATCAGCCATGGTTACTAGTTTTAACTAAGAAGAGCAAGTAAACCAAAGGACCTAAATCAGCCATGGTTACTAGTTTTAACTAAGAAGAGCAAGTAAACCAAATGACCTAAATCAGCCATGGTTACTAGTTTTAACTAAGAAGAGCAAGTAAACCAAAGGACCTAAATCAGCCATGGTTACTAGTTTTAACTAAGAAGAGCAAGTAAACCAAAGGACCGAAATCAGCCATGGTTACTAGTTTTAACTAAGAAGAGCAAGTAAACCAAAGGACCTAAATCAGCCATGGTTACTAGTTTTAACTAAGAAGAGCAAGTAAACCAAAGGACCTAAATCAGCCATGGTTACTAGTTTTAACTAAGAAGAGCAAGTAAACCAAAGGACCTAAATCAGCCATGGTTACTAGTTTTAACTAAGAAGAGCAAGTAAACCAAAGGACCGAAATCAGCCATGGTTACTAGTTTTAACTAAGAAGAGCAAGTAAACCAAAGGACCTAAATCAGCCATGGTTACTAGTTTTAACTAAGAAGAGCAAGTAAACCAAAGGACCTAAATCAGCCATGGTTACTAGTTTTAACTAAGAAGAGCAAGTAAACCAAAGGACCTAAATCAGCTATGGTTACTAGTTTTAACTAAGAAGAGCAAGTAAACCAAATGACCTAAATCAGCTATGGTTACTAGTTTTAACTAAGAAGAGCAAGTAAACCAAAGGACCTAAATCAGCCATGGTTACTAGTTTTAACTAAGAAGAGCAAGTAAACCAAAGGACCGAAATCAGCCATGGTTACTAGTTTTAACTAAGAAGAGCAAGTAAACCAAAGGACCTAAATCAGCTATGGTTACTAGTTTTAACTAAGAAGAGCAAGTAAACCAAATGACCTAAATCAGCTATGGTTACTAGTTTTAACTAAGAAGAGCAAGTACACCAAAGGACCTAAATCAGCCATGGTTACTAGTTTTAACTAAGAAGAGCAAGTAAACCAAAGGACCTAAATCAGCTATGGTTACTAGTTTTAACTAAGAAGAGCAAGTACACCAAAGGACCTAAATCAGCTATGGTTACTAGTTTTAACTAAGAAGAGCAAGTACACCAAAGGACCTAAATCAGCCATGGTTACTAGTTTTAACTAAGAAGAGCAAGTAAACCAAAGGACCTAAATCAGCCATGGTTACTAGTTTTAACTAAGAAGAGCAAGTAAACCAAATGACCTAAATCAGCCATGGTTACTAGTTTTAACTAAGAAGAGCAAGTAAACCAAAGGACCTAAATCAGCCATGGTTACTAGTTTTAACTAAGAAGAGCAAGTAAACCAAAGGACCGAAATCAGCCATGGTTACTAGTTTTAACTAAGAAGAGCAAGTAAACCAAAGGACCTAAATCAGCCATGGTTACTAGTTTTAACTAAGAAGAGCAAGTAAACCAAAGGACCTAAATCAGCCATGGTTACTAGTTTTAACTAAGAAGAGCAAGTAAACCAAAGGACCTAAATCAGCCATGGTTACTAGTTTTAACTAAGAAGAGCAAGTAAACCAAAGGACCGAAATCAGCCATGGTTACTAGTTTTAACTAAGAAGAGCAAGTAAACCAAAGGACCTAAATCAGCCATGGTTACTAGTTTTAACTAAGAAGAGCAAGTAAACCAAAGGACCTAAATCAGCCATGGTTACTAGTTTTAACTAAGAAGAGCAAGTAAACCAAAGGACCTAAATCAGCTATGGTTACTAGTTTTAACTAAGAAGAGCAAGTAAACCAAATGACCTAAATCAGCTATGGTTACTAGTTTTAACTAAGAAGAGCAAGTAAACCAAAGGACCTAAATCAGCCATGGTTACTAGTTTTAACTAAGAAGAGCAAGTAAACCAAAGGACCGAAATCAGCCATGGTTACTAGTTTTAACTAAGAAGAGCAAGTAAACCAAAGGACCTAAATCAGCTATGGTTACTAGTTTTAACTAAGAAGAGCAAGTAAACCAAATGACCTAAATCAGCTATGGTTACTAGTTTTAACTAAGAAGAGCAAGTACACCAAAGGACCTAAATCAGCCATGGTTACTAGTTTTAACTAAGAAGAGCAAGTAAACCAAAGGACCTAAATCAGCTATGGTTACTAGTTTTAACTAAGAAGAGCAAGTACACCAAAGGACCTAAATCAGCTATGGTTACTAGTTTTAACTAAGAAGAGCAAGTACACCAAAGGACCTAAATCAGCCATGGTTACTAGTTTTAACTAAGAAGAGCAAGTACACCAAAGGACCTAAATCAGCTATGGTTACTAGTTTTAACTAAGAAGAGCAAGTAAACCAAAGGACCTAAATCAGCTATGGTTACTAGTTTTAACTAAGAAGAGCAAGTAAACCAAAGGACCTAAATCAGCCATGGTTACTAGTTTTAACTAAGAAGAGCAAGTAAACCAAAGGACCTAAATCAGCTATGGTTACTAGTTTTAACTAAGAGGAGCAAGTAAACCAAAGGACCTAAATCAGCCATGGTTACTAGTTTTAACTAAGAAGAGCAAGTAAACCAAAGGACCTAAATCAGCTATGGTTACTAGTTTTAACTAAGAAGAGCAAGTAAACCAAAGGACCTAAATCAGCCATGGTTACTAGTTTTAACTAAGAAGAGCAAGTAAACCAAAGGACCTAAATCAGCTATGGTTACTAGTTTTAACTAAGAGGAGCAAGTAAACTAAAGGACCTAAATCAGCCATGGTTACTAGTTTTAACTAAGAAGAGCAAGTAAACCAAAGGACCTAAATCAGCTATGATTACTAGTTTTAACTAAGAAGAGCAAGTAAACCAAAGGACCTAAATCAGCTATGGTTACTAGTTTTAACTAAGAAGAGCAAGTAAACCAAAGGACCTAAATCAGCTATGGTTACTAGTTTTAACTAAGAAGAGCAAGTAAACCAAAGGACCTAAATCAGCTATGATTACTAGTTTTAACTAAGAAGAGCAAGTAAACCAAAGGACCTAAATCAGCTATGGTTACTAGTTTTAACTAAGAAGAGCAAGTAAACCAAAGGACCTAAATCAGCTATGGTTACTAGTTTTAACTAAGAAGAGCAAGTAAACCAAAGGACCTAAATCAGCCATGGTTACTAGTTTTAACTAAGAAGAGCAAGTAAACCAAAGGACCTAAATCAGCCATGGTTACTAGTTTTAACTAAGAAGAGCAAGTAAACCAAAGGACCTAAATCAGCCATGGTTACTAGTTTTAACTAAGAAGAGCAAGTAAACCAA
Source organism: Bathymodiolus brooksi (assembly GCA_963680875.1). Classification (NCBI taxonomy): domain Eukaryota; kingdom Metazoa; phylum Mollusca; class Bivalvia; order Mytilida; family Modiolidae; genus Bathymodiolus; species Bathymodiolus brooksi. Next base: position 120,363,121 of record OY804582.1, read on the forward strand.
AGGACCTAAATCAGCCATGGTTACTAGTTTTAACTAAGAAGAGCAAGTAAACCAAAGGACCTAAATCAGCCATGGTTACTAGTTTTAACTAAGAAGAGCAAGTAAACCAAAGGACCTAAATCAGCCATGGTTACTAGTTTTAGCTAAGAAGAGCAAGTAAACCAAAGGACCTAAATCAGCCATGGTTACTAGTTTTAACTAAGAAGAGCAAGTAAACCAAAGGACCTAAATCAGCTATGGTTACTAGTTTTAACTAAGAAGAGCAAGTAAACCAAAGGACCTAAATCAGCTATGGTTACTAGTTTTAACTAAGAAGAGCAAGTACACCAAAGGACCTAAATCAGCCATGGTTACTAGTTTTAACTAAGAAGAGCAAGTAAACCAAAGGACCTAAATCAGCTATGGTTACTAGTTTTAACTAAGAAGAGCAAGTAAACCAAAGGACCTAAATCAGCCATGGTTACTAGTTTTAACTAAGAAGAGCAAGTAAACCAAAGGACCTAAATCAGCCATGGTTACTAGTTTTAACTAAGAAGAGCAAGTAAACCAAAGGACCTAAATCAGCCATGGTTACTAGTTTTAACTAAGAAGAGCAAGTAAACCAAAGGACCTAAATCAGCCATGGTTACTAGTTTTAACTAAGAAGAGCAAGTAAACCAAAGGACCTAAATCATCTATGGTTACTAGTTTTAACTAAGAAGAGCAAGTACACCAAAGGACCTAAATCAGCTATGGTTACTAGTTTTAATTAAGAAGAGCAAGTAAACCAAAGGACCTAAATCAGCCATGGTTACTAGTTTTAACTAAGAAGAGCAAGTAAACCAAAGGACCTAAATCAGCTATGGTTACTAGTTTTAACTAAGAAGAGCAAGTAAACCAAAGGACCTAAATCAGCCATGGTTACTAGTTTTAACTAAGAAGAGCAAGTAAACCAAAGGACCTAAATCAGCCATGGTTACTAGTTTTAACTAAGAAGAGCAAGTAAACCAAAGGACCTAAATCAGCCATGGTTACTAGTTTTAACTAAGAAGAGCAAGTAAACCAAAGGACCTAAATCAGCCATGGTTACTAGTTTTAACTAAGAAGAGCAAGTAAACCAAAGGACCTAAATCAGCCATGGTTACTAGTTTTATCTAAGAAGAGCAAGTAAACCAAAGGACCTAAATCAGCTATGGTTACTAGTTTTAACTAAGAAGAGCAAGTAAACCAAAGGACCTAAATCAGCTATGGTTACTAGTTTTAACTAAGAAGAGCAAGTAAACCAAAGGACCTAAATCAGCCATGGTTACTAGTTTTAACTAAGAAGAGCAAGTAAACCAAAGGACCTAAATCAGCCATGGTTACTAGTTTTAACTAAGAAGAGCAAGTAAACCAAAGGACCTAAATCAGCTATGGTTACTAGTTTTAACTAAGAAGAGCAAGTAAACCAAAGGACCTAAATCAGCTATGGTTACTAGTTTTAACTAAGAAGAGCAAGTAAACCAAAGGACCTAAATCAGCTATGTAAAAGAAGGAGATAATCTTAGTTAAGAAATCTGTCAATTAAATGTAAAATACATAGGATGACATTTTTATAATATAGACCATTAATTTATCAAGTGACCCAACTTTAAACTGCAGATAAAAACTTGTGAAAATGATTAAAGGGAAACGTCTCGATTTTTTACATGTTAGCTAAATATGTTCCTGGTGATATAAAATACATATTCACAAAGTTTTATCGACATATTTCCACAAATAACGAAGCAAATCGCAAATTTGTAATTTTAATTTCTAATTTGTTCATGGGTTGTGACGTTTTAGCCCGATAATTGCATTGTGGGATTGAAATTTAAAGTCTGGGTCGCTGATGTTAAATTTGCTTCATTTAAAGCACTCAGAGGACTGTAATTTAAATCTAATAACCGTTGGAAAATTTAATACTGAAGTGAACAGCTACGTACCTTTTTGACAAACAACTATTTTAAATGAACAAAATGTTTCATTTCCTTTATATTTACAACGGAAAGAGTGTTTTACAACAGTCACCTATATTCACTATATGTAGGATCCCTTTTACAATTATGTTCATTTTGTTTTACTGCTAATGTGCTGAAAAATATAATGGATAATTTTGACAATGCGTAACTTGTGTATTGATCGGATTAATAAAATGTTAAATGGGAATTTGAATACACACTATTTGCTTTCCAAGACGAGTTGGTAGATCATTTATTATTTATTAAAGATAAAATATTTTTAAAACATTAGAATGAATATACATGCAATGTTGAAATAACAGGAACAGTTATAATTGTGATTATGTTTTAGATGATAAAAAAGTATACACCATCCTTGAAATTATAATTTTTTATTATTAGAGGCGCCAAATTGGCCTAACTATATATAGCTGTCTCATCATAATTAATATGTATTCACAATTTTATCGATTGAGGTTCATAAAAGATGTTTTAATTTTAATTAAAGAACTAAAAATTAAAGGTTAGGAGATCGGGTGGCAACTGAGTTTACAAAGTTAGTGTTTAAAGAAAAAAAATATTCTTTGCTCAGTGACCCCCAGAAGGCACAAAACCTAAATATATGATTTTTTTCAGCTCGGAACCGCGTAAGCAAACTTGACATATAATTTTGATATCCACTGATATTCATTCAGACAAATTTCTGAAGAGATCATGATCATGAGCGGTATAAATAGATGAAGAGCAGTCAAAATATACATAGATTAGGCCACACCAAATTTACTTCTTGTTCTTCCGATTTTGTGCTAAAAACATTGGAGCGAGCAAGTGATTTAAAAATGTTAATTTCTTTTCCTTTTTTTGTTTGTTTGTCATTTTTGATGAGCGAAACATAAAATATTATGCGGAAAATATATTTCTTATATTTTTCATGTATTTTCAGAAGCGAGAGGCCATATTTTAATTTTAAATATTTTATTCTTCAATAAATTAAGGCAAATAATTCCTGAAATAAGAAGTGAAAGGTGGGATTTACTTATTTTTATTTTCATTCTGAAAACGACAGGTACATTCACACCGGTTCACTCGGCAGGGTACCTAATATTGCGTAATGAGCTTAGGTCCACACAGGAAGTCACCAGGCAGAATATACAAGTGTCATTTTACATCCAGTCGACGGGACTCTGACTACTTGAATACATGTGTCACAATCTTTGGCAATAATCAGAAACGCAATACACATTTTGTGACCATTTAACACTACCCGTGACTGGAATAGGAGATGCAATGCACATTTTAAAGGTTCTAATAGGTGATCAAAATACACGACCCTGATCAAGTATACATTAGGAATGGGTGCATATTAATGCACACTGGCGGATCAAGGGGGTGTTCGACAATTTAGTAAAATTTGTGTATAAATTGGCAAACAAGAGCCTGAGACCCCGTTTTCAAAACTGCTGTATGCGCGCCTGATGCAGCAATGATTCTGGGGCTATTTTCACAAAAAATCTTAAGATTAACATTAATCGTAAGTTATATTGGATTGTTCATTTTTATCTTTATTTTGTTTGTGCATCATCAGAATGATATAGCAACAACCAAAATTATGAAGTAAAGCAGGGTGAACAGGGCAGGGTAGAAAATTCTTCTTGCAAACCCCAAAAGGCAAAATAGACAAAAACCATTCGTATGCAATTTTTCCTTATAAAAACAACAACCATATTTTTTATGACTATTCTGAGATTAATCAGAAGGGTCCGCCAGTTCGAAAGACGTGATTAAAATAAACAAAAAATGTTTTCTTTACGCAGAGACATATTATATGTTACGCTTTGTTCAAATCAGAAATAACCGTTATGAAAACAGATTAATCTTTTTACTATTGGCGAATAAGAATATTGTATTTCCATAAGCAAATTATTATATTACGTAAGAGATGTACCCTGAAGTTTTGTATAATAAACTTTAAAAGTATTTATAATACTCATCGTCTGTAATTGTCAAATGAAAATTATTACAAATTATATGTTTACATAATCCTCTCAATTTTATGGCTTCCTACCCTGTAACTTTCTGTGCTTATGTGTAGCTTTATTGTAGTGCATGAACGATCGATTACAAAGTGCGATCTTATAAATAATATCATTAAAACAATTTTTCCCCGTAGTATAGGCCTATTCTAATTTTTTTACGAATTCATGGCATTGTTCCGATGTCCGTTCTTTTTTTTCACATAATTTCGTAGTTCTTCAATTTTCGAAAAAAAATCTTTTGTAAATGTGTCTCATTAAAGACGGACCGTTTTCTCCGTTTCGTTTGTTTTGCCATAAATATATAGAAACAAGACGTAAATCTGCAAAAAGTGATTGTGTAATAAATTCATATATTTAGAATAATAAGAAAAATAAAAAGAATTACGCCTGACAAGCCATATCGACACTGATTGAGGACCTCGGTTTGTCACGCTTGTTTTGGGGTGTGGTGGTATTTAGACATCATGTGATAATTGGTATCGAGATGCTATCAAAATGGCGACATCCATCCATCGTTAACCAAATTTTAAAATCGATTTCATTCCCTTATCCAACATAATAAAACGCTAGTATACATATAAACATTCATATTTATACATCAGGAAAAACATATAAAAAAAATTTTTTTTTGCGAAGTTTCCCTTTAATTTGATGTCAAATAAGCTACATGTATGATAATTATCAATATTTACCAATACATTTATTTTGATATTTTTTTTATTGGCAGGATGATAAAGAAGAGTGGTATGAAATATTAAATGTTTTAGAGTTTACAAGGTAAGGTGCTGATGTTAGATGTGTTCTACATTATAGATTGATACAATGATTTTATTATTTCACTGTCTTGTCTGTACTTCCTCTATAGAGGTCTTTTCACCACGCTAGAGTACTAATTACTGATCCAATTTCATACCATTATATATGGCAAGCTTATATTACAATAATAGTATTAAGTTTCAAGACCAGTCAGTTCCCTTTGTTGGGAAGAGATACCCATGTTATCCTTAATCTGACCATTAGATTTGCATGGTCATATTTTGTATTTGGTGTTTGAGGCAGGCTGAAAATGTAAACTTTCAACAGAAATCATATCTTTAGCAAATGTCCTCCAAATTTTTACTTTTTTCTTTGTTGAAGGTCCTAGTACAAACATAAGATAAAATCAGTTGTAATATGACTTCCTGTACTCTCTATATGGAGTATCCCATTGTAAAATCAACATGACTGGTAAGTTGATCAGGCACTATTTGGAGCAATTATTATACCTCAGCTCCACCGGAGGGGGGGTATACTGTTTTACCTCTGTCCATCCTTCCGTCCGTCCAAGATATTTTTCATCACATTTTTCTCAGCAACTATTGATGGCTTCATATAGGTATGCCATATTGTGGGAAGCGTTTTTAGACCCGTCAGATTCCTACTTCCTGTTTGCCGGCTTAGTTGGTTTTTATACACATGCGGGGGTATCATAAGTGAGCATTAGCTCACAGTTCATCTTGTTGTGCCTATTTACTCCCTGCTGAGTTAACTTCAGTTTGTATATTATAAAATTGGAGCTTAATTTATTTATAAATGCTATGATGTTTTGTAAATTACTTTTAAAGATGCAAAATATCTTCATTTTCATTTAGAGTAGAGATACATATTGACCTCTGGCCTTATATATATCTTTATTTCTCAACAAACCATATACATAGGTATAGAGAAGTACATTTTAGTTAGTATTTACAATAATTACAAGTACATCAGATAAATAATGGTTGGTATGTTTCAGCCTGGATCGCAAAATACCTTTTCTATTATCTTTATTAATTTGCATAATCATAAACTTTTCGAGTATGATTTTTGTACTTTTATTCGAAAAACAGCCAATCAGAACACTATTCAATGTTTAAAGTTATTGGGTTAGACAATTGTTTAGTATGAGTATGATTCTTGTACTCAAAAGGTTTATGATGATAAGGTGTTGTGACATTGACATTACAACAGAATACATGTTCACACAGGCAGTTCATACTAGTTTACATCTTTAATACATGTTCACAGTTCACACAGGCAGTTCATACTATTTTACATCTTTAATACATGTTCACAGTTCACACAGGTAGTTCACATTATTTTACATCTTTAATACATGTTCACAGTTCACACAGGCAGTTCATACTATTTTACATCTTTAATACATGTTCACAGTTCACACAGGCAGTTCATACTACTTTACATCTTTAATACATGTTCACAGTTCACACAGGCAGTTCACACTATTTTACATCTTTAATACATGTTCACAGTTCACACAGGCAGTTCACACTATTTTACATCTTTAATACATGTTCACAGTTCACACTATTGTACATCTTTAATACATGTTCACAGTTCACACAGGCAGTTCACACTATTTTACATCTTTAATACATGTTAGTTCACACAGGCAGTTCACACTATTTTACATCTTTAATACATGTTCACAGTTCACACAGGCAGTTCACACTATTTTACATCTTTAATACATGTTCACAGTTCACACAGGCAGTTCATACTATTTTACATCTTTAATACATGTTCACAGTTCACACAGGCAGTTCACACTATTTTACATCTTTAATACATGTTCACAGTTCACACAGGCAGTTCACACTATTTTACATCTTTAATACATGTTCACAGTTCACACAGGCAGTTCATACTATTTTACATCTTTAATACATGTTCACAGTTCACACAGGTAGTTCACACTATTTTACATCTTTAATACATGTTCACAGTTCACACTATTTTACATCTTTAATACATGTTCACAGTTCACACAGGCAGTTCATACTATTTTACATCTTTAATACATGTTCACAGTTCACACAGGCAGTTCACACTATTTTACATCTTTAATACATGTTCACAGTTCACACAGGCAGTTCACATAGGCAGTTCACACTGTTGTACATCTTTAATACATGTTCACAGTTCACACAGGCAGTTCACACTATTGTACATCTTTAATACATGTTCACAGTTCACACAGGCAGTTCACACTATTTTACATCTTTAATACATGTTCACAGTTCACACTATTTTACATCTTTAATACATGTTCACAGTTCACACAGGCAGTTCACACTATTGTACATCTTTAATACATGTTCACAGTTTACACAGGCAGTTCACACTATTTTACATCTTTAATACATGTTCACAGTTCACACAGGCAGTTCACACTATTTTACATCTTTAATACATGTTCACAGTTCACACAGGCAGTTCACACTATTGTACATCTTTAATACATGTTCACAGTTCACACAGGCAGTTCACACTATTTTACATCTTTAATACATGTTCACACAGGCAGTTCACACTATTTTACATCTTTAATACATGTTCACAGTTCACACAGGTAGTTCACACTATTTTACATCTTTAATACATGTTCACAGTTCACACTATTTTACATCTTTAATACATGTTCACAGTTCACACAGGCAGTTCACACTATTGTACATCTTTAATACATGTTCACAGTTCACACAGGCAGTTCACACTATTTTACATCTTTAATACATGTTCACAGTTCACACAGGCAGTTCACACTATTTTACATCTTTAATACATGTTCACAGTTCACACAGGCAGTTCACACTATTTTACATCTTCAATACATGTTCACAGTTCAAACTATTGTACATCTTTAATACATGTTCACAGTTCACACAGGCAGTTCACACTATTTTACATCTTTAATACATGTTCACAGTTCACACAGGCAGTTCACACTATTTTACATCTTTAATACATGTTCACAGTTCACACAGGCAGTTCATACTATTGTACATCTTTAATACATGTTCACAGTTCACACAGGCATTTCACACTATTGTACATCTTTAATACATGTTCACAGTTCACACAGGCAGTTCACACTATTTTACATCTTTAATACATGTTCACAGTTCACACTATTTTACATCTTTAATACATGTTCACAGTTCACACTATTTTACATCTTTAATACATGTTCACAGTTCACACAGGTAGTTCACACTATTTTACATCTTTAATACATGTTCACAGTTCACACAGGCAGTTCACACTATTTTACATCTTTAATACATGTTCACAGTTCACACAGGCAGTTCACACTATTTTACATCTTTAATACATGTTCACAGTTCACACAGGCAGTTCACACTATTTTACATCTTTAATACATGTTCACAGTTCACAGAGGCAGTTCACACTATTTTACATCTTTAATACATGTTCACAGTTCACACAGGCAGTTCACACTATTTTACATCTTTAATACATGTTCACAGTTCACACTATTTTTACATCTTTAATACATGTTCACAGTTCACACAGGCAGTTCACACTATTTTACATCTTTAATACATGTTCACAGTTCACACAGGCAGTTCACACTATTTTACATCTTTAATACATGTTCACAGTTCACACAGGCAGTTCACACTATTTTACATCTTTAATACATGTTCACAGTTCACACAGGTAGTTCACACTATTTTACATCTTTAATGCATGTTCACAGTTCACACAGGCAGTTCATACTATTGTACATCTTTAATACATGTTCACAGTTCACACAGGCAGTTCACACTATTGTACATCTTTAATACCTGTTCACAGTTCACACAGGCAGTTCACACTATTTTACATCTTTAATACATGTTCACAGTTCACACTATTTTACATCTTTAATACATGTTCACAGTTCACACAGGCAGTTCACACTATTTTACATCTTTAATACATGTTCACAGTTCACACAGGCAGTTCACACTATTTTACATCTTTAATACATGTTCACAGTTCACACTATTTTACATCTTTAATACATGTTCACAGTTCACACAGGCAGTTCACACTATTTTACATCTTTAATACATGTTCACAGTTCACACAGGCAGTTCACACTATTTTACATCTTTAATACATGTTCACAGTTCACACAGGCAGTTCACACTATTTTACATCTTTAATACATGTTCACAGTTCACACTATTTTACATCTTTAATACATGTTCACAGTTCACACAGGCAGTTCACACTATTTTACATCTTTAATACATGTTCACAGTTCACACAGGCAGTTCACACTATTTTACATCTTTAATACATGTTCACAGTTCACACAGGCAGTTCACACTATTTTACATCTTTAATGCATGTTCACAGTTCACACAGGCAGTTCACACTATTTTACATCTTTAATACATGTTCACAGTTCACACAGGCAGTTCACACTATTTTACATCTTTAATACATGTTCACAGTTCACACAGGCAGTTCACACTATTTTACATCTTTAATACATGTTCACAGTTCACACAGGCAGTTCACACTATTTTACATCTTTAATACATGTTCACAGTTCACACTATTTTACATCTTTAATACATGTTCACAGTTCACACAGGCAGTTCACACTATTTTACATCTTTAATACATGTTCACAGTTCACACAGGCAGTTCACACTATTTTACATCTTTAATACATGTTCACAGTTCACACAGGCAGTTCACACTATTTTACATCTTTAATACATGTTCACAGTTCACACAGGCAGTTCACACTATTTTACATCTTTAATACATGTTCACAGTTCACACAGGCAGTTCACACTATTTTACATCTTTAATACATGTTCACAGTTCACACAGGCAGTTCACACTATTTTACATCTTTAATACATGTTCACAGTTCACACTATTTTTACATCTTTAATACATGTTCACAGTTCACACAGGCAGTTCACACTATTTTACATCTTTAATACATGTTCACAGTTCACACAGGCAGTTCACACTATTTTACATCTTTAATACATGTTCACAGTTCACACAGGCAGTTCACACTATTTTACATCTTTAATGCATGTTCACAGTTCACACAGGCAGTTCATACTATTGTACATCTTTAATACATGTTCACAGTTCACACAGGCAGTTCACACTATTTTACATCTTTAATACATGTTCACAGTTCACAGAGGCAGTTCACACTATTTTACATCTTTAATACATGTTCACAGTTCACACAGGCAGTTCACACTATTTTACATCTTTAATACATGTTCACAGTTCACACAGGCAGTTCACACTATTTTACATCTTTAATACATGTTCACAGTTCACACAGGCAGTTCACACTATTTTACATCTTTAATACATGTTCACAGTTCACACAGGCAGTTCACACTATTTTACATCTTTAATACATGTTCACAGTTCACACTATTTTACATCTTTAATACATGTTCACAGTTCACACAGGCAGTTCACACTATTTTACATCTTTAATACATGTTCACAGTTCACACAGGCAGTTCACACTATTTTACATCTTTAATACATGTTCACAGTTCACACAGGCAGTTCACACTATTTTACATCTTTAATACATGTTCACAGTTCACACAGGCAGTTCACACTATTTTACATCTTTAATACATGTTCACAGTTCACACTATTTTACATCTTTAATACATGTTCACAGTTCACACTATTTTACATCTTTAATACATGTTCACAGTTCACACAGGCAGTTCACACTATTTTACATCTTTAATACATGTTCACAGTTCACACAGGCAGTTCACACTATTTTACATCTTTAATACATGTTCACAGTTCACACAGGCAGTTCACACTATTTTACATCTTTAATACATGTTCACAGTTCACACAGGCAGTTCACACTATTTTACATCTTTAATACATGTTCACAGTTCACACAGGCAGTTCACACTATTTTACATCTTTAATACATGTTCACAGTTCACACTATTTTACATCTTTAATACATGTTCACAGTTCACACAGGCAGTTCACACTATTTTACATCTTTAATACATGTTCACAGTTCACACAGGCAGTTCACACTATTTTACATCTTTATTACATGTTCACAGTTCACACAGGCAGTTCACACTATTTTACATCTTTAATACATGTTCACAGTTCACACAGGCAGTTCACACTATTGTACATCTTTAATACATGTTCACAGTTCACACAGGCAGTTCACACAATTTTACATCTTTAATACATGTTCACAGTTCACACAGGTAGTTCACACTATTTTACATCTTTAATACATGTTCACAGTTCACACAGGCAGTTCACACTATTTTACATCTTTAATACATGTTCACAGTTCACATAGGCAGTTCACACTATTTTACATCTTTAATACATGTTCACAGTTCACACAGGCATTTCACACTATTTTACATCTTTAATACATGTTCACAGTTCACACAGGCAGTTCACACTATTTTACATCTTTAATACATGTTCACAGTTCACACAGGCAGTTCACACTATTTTACATCTTTAATACATGTTCACAGTTCACACTATTTTACATCTTTAATACATGTTCACAGTTCACACAGGCAGTTCACACTATTTTACATCTTTAATACATGTTCACAGTTCACACAGGCAGTTCACACTATTTTACATCTTTAATACATGTTCACAGTTCACACTATTTTACATCTTTAATACATGTTCACAGTTCACACTATTTTACATCTTTAATACATGTTCACAGTTCACACAGGCAGTTCACACTATTTTACATCTTTAATACTTGTTGAAGTAAAATATCATAAGATTTGAAACTGTCTAATATGTAAAATGTGTTCATGATAGTAGGTTAAATACTGTTAGCCTTAAACACAAATCAATCAATCATGAAACTCATTAATTAAATTAAGATAATTTTTGTCTCTTGTGAATAGAAAACATTTTTTATTTTTTTTACTATATGCAGCATTTTGAAAAACATATTTATTTTTATTTACAAATGCACTACAGTCATATATTTATATAAATTTGGTTTCCTATGCTTCATTTTTAGCTCGACTTTTCGAATTGTCGTCACTCCTGCCTCAGCGTCTACGTCAGCGTCTGGGTCGGTTAAGTTTTCGGTTAAGTTTTTTGTTAGAGGCCATTTCTCAAAAACTATCAAAGGTATCCATTTGAAACTTGGAATACTTGTTCACTATCAAAAGAGGAACCAATTACAACAAGGCAGATGACCCTGTGATTTGTATATCCAGAGTTATATGCCCTTGTTTTGACATAGTACATAGAAAATAGGGATATTTTTTTAGTATAATTAAAATTTATCAATAATTATCAAAGCTATTAACTTGAAACTCAATACACTTGTAGAAAGTGTTGACCCCAATCTGTTGACAAGAGAAGACAACTCCATCCAGCATTTTATTTGAGTTATTCTCCCTTTTTGACTTAGAATTTCTTTAAAAAATACAATTTCTCAATAATTATGATAGGCATTGAAATGAAACTCAACATACCTGTTCACTATCAAATGAGGAACCCATTACAACAAGGCAGGTGGCCCTGTGGCTGTGATTTGTATATCCAGAGTTATCTGCCCTTGTTTTGGCATAGTACATAGAAATTTGGGATATTGTTTTAGTATAGTTAAATTTCTCAATAACTAGCAAAGCTATTAACTTGAAACTTGTAGAAAGTGTTGACCCCGTTCTGTTAACAAGAGAAGACAACTCTATCCAGCATTTTATTTGAGTTATTTCCCTTTTATTACTTGCATTTTTTTCTAAAAATACAATTTTCTCAATATAAACTATGATAGGCATTAAAATGAAACCCAACATACCTGTTCACTATCAAAAGGGGGAACACATTACAGAAGGGTAACCCCCCACTCCCAACATGCAACTCCCTCCCGCTGCCCCCCCCCCCCCCCCCTCCCCCCAAATTTTTTATTTTTTATTTTTATTTCATATACACTAAAATAGTGTTACAAGAAAAGATTATACCCCTCTGATTATATTTGCCAATCTTGCAAGCATATTTGCTTATATGGCCATCATAGTTAGAAGTATGTATAACTTTGTAAATTGCTTGCAGTTTAATATCAGATACGAAAAAGTCGAGCGTCCAGCACCCTAGGGCGGTGCTCTTGTTTTATCTCTGCTATAGACAAAGATTTATTTATTTATTAAGATATGATCAAATAAATTGGAAGTATTTCATCAAAACAACATGTGAATGTAACATCTTATTTTCAGCACTAGAAAAAGAATGTCTGTTGTAGTGAGAGCACCTGATGGAAAAATCAAACTATTTTGTAAAGGAGCAGTAAGTAGTTAGTTTGTCTTAGTATAGAAATGTTGTTTTACCTGTTTTGTGTTGAGAACAAAATATATTATGTTTGTCTTTGCTCACTTGGCCAATAGTATTCATCGGCAGTGTAATGGTTAGTGTGCTTGCCTCAAGTGTGGTAGATTGTGGGTTAAAGACTATAAAATTGGTATTTGCTGCTTCTCGGCTAAGCATGCAGCATTAATAAGTAAGAGAACTGGTTGGCTCAGAATTAGGATAATGTGTTCAAGTGGAGTGACATGTCTACCTTTCACTTAAAAATATAACTAAGCTTGTCTTGTATAAAACATCATCAGTATCTCATCGAATGTAACTTGAAAAATATAGCTGAAAAATAGCTTATTTGGCATCAATCGTTCACTCACCCTATACTATAGTATTGAAAACCAATTGATATTTTACAATCATTTATTGTTTTAAGGCTGTACATGAATTATCTCTCTTGGTATAAGCTGTGTGATCAACAAATAAAAAAAGATTTTCAAAATCAGATAATATGGGTTTATATGAATACTTTTTTGTAAAAGTGAGCACAAATTTACTTAAGTTTAAAATTTTATTGCCACACATTAACTTACATTTATATAAATAAATCTGTTTGGTCTTAGTCTGTAAGAGTTTACAATTTGTTTTCTATTTTGTAGGATACAGTTGTATATGAAAGATTAGATGAAAAACAAATATACAGCGATATTACTTTACAACATCTAAAGGAATTTGCTACGCTAGGTAAAATTTATTGCATTAAGTATTGTTTAATACATATAAAGTAATGTCTGTATTGAAGGTTGCGAGTCCTGTGCGATACTAGTGATAATGTATGTTGAGACCTTCAAATTGAATGTTATTGTTTTTATCTGTAACTTCATAATGTGTTTGACATCACAGTAACTGATACTTTTCAGCATCAGAGTCAGTTCGATACTGACAATATCACTCGCTGAGATCAAAGGAGAAATGTCCAAATTACCGATAAAGTGTAAAAATATGGTTATTTCAGAAACATAAAAAATATTGACTCAAAAAATAATCTACAATGAAGTCTCATTATCTCAAAGGTTCACAAGTTGTTAATGAATACCTAAGTTGTATATAGCGACCGCTGAAGGGAATTCTGAAAAAGGTCTCATAAGACAAGGGGTCTTTATATAGAGGTTATGATATTTGTGAACAAATTATGTCGATTGGCATACATGCACTTATAGTGTATTTTGTTGACTGTTTGTTTGTGTAAGCGGTGTCGATACACTCACAAACTTTACATAAACGTACTTCGGACATTTATTCAGTTTGTGAGTGCATCGGCACCGTTTACACAGGCATGAACTCCTGAAAAAAGCGTTTAATACTATAATATTAACCTCTGTGCCATACCTTTATTTTTTGATTTTTTTTAAATTATTAACTCACCTTGAAAAAGGCAATGTGAGCTTTTGCCATCACTTGTCGTTCGTTAACTTTTCACATTTTATTCTTCTCCTCTGAAACCCCTTAGCCAAATGAACTGAAACTTGGTAGGAAGCATCTATGGAAGGTCCTCTCTAAAGACTGCACATTTTGTCCTGATCCATTTGCAAACATGGCCGCCACATGCAATTCTTATTTCTGATTGGCCGATTTTTAAAAATATTCTCCTCTGAAATCGCTTGGTCAAATGAACCGAAACTTGGTAGGAAGCATCTATGGAAGGTTCTCTGTAAAGATGTTCATTTCGTCCCGATTCATTGATAAACATGGTCGCCACAGGTGATTCTTGTTTCTGATTGGCCGATTTAAACAAATCTTCTCCTCTGAAACTGTTTGGCCAAATGAACCGAAACTTGGTAGGAAGCATCTATGGAAGGTCTTCTATAAAGATTGCTCATTTCGTCTCGATCCGTTAACAAACATGGCCGCCGCAGACAATTCTTGTTTCTGATTGCTTGATTTCTAAAAAATCTTCTCTGAAACTGCTTGGCCAAATTAACCGAAACTTGATAGGAAGCATCTATGGGAGGTCCTCTATAAGGATTGCTAATTTCGTCCCGATCCGTTGACAAACATGGCCGCCACAGACAATTCTTGTTTCTGATTGGTCGATTTCTAAAAAAAGCTTCTGCTCTGAAAGTTTTTAGCCAAATGAACTGAAATTTCTTACTTGGTAGGAAGCATCTATGGATGGTCCTCTATAGCGATTGCTAATTTCATCCTGATGCATTAGCAAACATGGCCGCCAGAGGCAATTCTTGTTTCTGATTGGTCGATTTCTAAAAATCCTCTCCTTTGAAACAGCTTGGCCAAATGAACCGAAACTTGGTAGAAAGCATCTATGGAAGGTTGCTATAGAGATTGTGCATTTCGTTCCGATTCGTTAACAAACATGGCCACCACCGGCAATTCTTGTTTCTGATTGGTCGATTTCTAAAAATCTTCTCCTCTGAAACCGCTTGGCCAAATGGACTGCAGCTTGGGGGGAAGCATCGATGGAAGGTTCTCTAATAGAGGTTGCTCATTTCATTTTGATCTGTTAACAAACATGACCGCTACAGGCAATTCTTGTTTCTGATTGGTCAATTTTTTTTAAATCTTTTACTTTGAAACCGCTTGGCCAAATGAAGTGAAACTTTGCCGGAAGCATCTATGTCAGGTCCTCTATAAAGATTGCTAATTTTGTCCCGATCCATTAACAAACATGGCTGCCAATCATAGGCAATTCTTGTTTCTGGTTGGTCGATTTCTAAAAACTTCTCTGAAACTGCTTGGCCAAATGAACCAAAATTTGGTGGGAAGCACCTATGGAAGGTTCTGTATTAAGTTTCCTCAAAGCAGAATGAAAGGTGAGTGACACAGGCTCAGTGGTGAAAGGTGAGTGACACAGGCTCAGCCCAAATTTGTTTACCTTCATCTCATGCAGTTTAAAAGATACCAAGCTTTACTTGTTTGTTTTATAGGTTTAAGAACATTATGTATAGCAACAACAGAAATATCAGAAGAATTATATGATGAATGGAAACATACATATTATAAAGCCAGCACATCTATACAAAACAGAGATAAAAAATTAGAAGAGGCAGCAGAACTTATAGAAAGGGTAATAGGTGTTTCACTGAAATAGGTAGAACTTATAGAAGAAAGTGTAATATATCACTGTGACAGGTGTTTTACTTAAATAATTAGAATTTATATAAAATGTAATATATCACTGTGACAGTTTTTTTTTAAAATTCTAGTAGGGCATGGGTTTACTGAAACATTTGGTCCTTGTCATCCTTTTCTGCCAAGTCATTTTCAATTTAACTAGAGGCAGTGTGGGCAGGATATTTAATAACAAAAGTATTGAGCAATGCTCAATATCAGACTAGGTGGCCATTTTACATTGTGAGTTATGTATTTCATCAAAGACTCGACTGTGTCTGTGATAAAGATCAGCAACTAAACCACAGTTCCAGATCTATTTTACCACATCGGTGATGTAATGTTTAACATTCTGGCCTCGAGTGTGTTAGATGGTTGTTTTGAACCCCGGTCAGGTCAAATCAAAGTCTATTATATTGTTATTTGTTGCTTCTCCACTAAGCACGCTACATTAAGGAGTAAGAGCAGACTTGTTGGCTTGGAATCAGGATGATGTGGCTGTGTGGAGTGACATGTATACCCACAGACTGTTGTTTCAGTTAGCAAAAATCCAACTGAGCATGTTGGTCTAGTACATAGTGGACATCATTATCATTTCATAGAATGTAACTTGTTCTCACCATGATATAGTTGAAAAATTGCTCATTTGGCATTCAACAACAATCACTCACTCCCTCCCTCCAGACCTATCCTTCGGGATAAAATGAGATTGTCTCTGTCTTATTTACATCTCTTTCTATGTATAAAAGAACTTGAGAGAAATATCACATTATATTTGAGTGTCACATCAGCACAAAGGGCATATGGTTTCTTAATGCCTTTGTCAATCATCGTTCTAATATTCTAGTTCAATTTCACGTTATATAGACTGAAAACAATATTTATATATACCATACTTTCTGCACTAAAAGATATAGGGCTCTTTTACATACACAAGTTGCGTCTTTAAGTAAGACGCATGTGTGTCTAATCAATACAGTTGTTTCGAATCATTTCCATTCAGTCAAAAACTTTGTATTTTCGTCTGCCAAACCACGTGATTTTGATGGAATGTTAGGCACTGAACTTCCGGTGTCAATGTACACAATGAAAACTCCAATTGATAAGTGCCGTTTTAACGCTACTCTACTTAAATAATTTTTTACATTTTCTGTTAAAGACAGATATCAATTAAATTATTTTATTAGCTCACCTGACCCTTTGGGTCAGGTGAGCTATTGCTATCACTTGGCGTCCGTCGTAGTCGTACGTCGTAAACTTTTTCAAAAATCTTCTCCTCTGAAAGTACTAGACCAATGGAAACCAAACTTGGTCTGAATCATCACTAGGGTGTCTAGTTTCAAAGTTGTGTCCGGTGATGCCGTGCACCAACCAACATGGCCACTGTTACTAAAAATAGTACATATGGTAAAATTGCAGGTTTTGGGTAATAACTCAAAAACCGTTAATAATATCAAAAATCAGACATGGGGTAAAAATGATCAGCACATCAAGATCTACCTACCCTGCAATTTTGAAGTAAATCTGATTACCCATCTTGGAGTTACTGCCCTTTTTTCATCAAATTTGTAAAATTTTAAAACTTTTCGTCTTCTATTTCAAAAACTATAAGAGATAAAGGTTAACTTTAAATTGCAAAAATGTGCGGCATATCAAAATCTACCCACCCTGTAATTTTGAAGTAAATCCCATTACCCATTTTGGAGTTATTTCCCTTTTTTCATCAAATTTTCAAAATTTTAATACTTTTCGTCCTTTATTTCAAAAACTATAAGAGACAGGTGGTAAGTTGAAACTGCAAACATGTTCAGCATGTCAAGATCTACCTACCCTGCAATTTTGAAGTAAATTTGATTACCCATCTTGGAGTTATTGCCCTTTTTTCATCAATTTTTTTTTTAATTTTAATACTTTTCGTCTTATATTTCAAAAACTATTTAGAGATAGATGTTAAGTTTAAATTGCAAAGATGTGCAGCATGTCAAGATCTACCTAACCTGCAATTTTGAAGTAAATCCCATTACCCATTTTGACCGATTATGCAAATTAGAAAAAAGGGGGGATGAAATTAAAAAAAATCTTCTCCTCTGAAACTACTGAGCCAATCTCAACCAAACTTTGCTGAAATGATCCTTAGGTGGTCCCCTTTTAAAATTGTGTCCGTCAGCACCGTCCTGTATCCAAGATGGCCGCCATTACTAAAAATAGAAATTTCTTCAAATGGCCAAAACTGCTCTATTTTAAGCCAGAAAGTGCTCAAATTTGAACTGTATAAGCATAATGATGAGCTTTTTAACATATATTACAAATTAAAATAAAAAAATAATACTTTTCGTCTTATATTTCAAAAATTATAAGAGATAAAGGTTAAGTTTAAATTGCAAAAAATTGCAGCATGTCAAGATCTTCCTACCCTGCAATTTTGAAGTAAATCCCATTACCTATTTTGGAGTTATTGCCCTTTTTTCATCAAAATGTTCTCAATTTTAATACTATCATCTTATATCTCAAAAACTATTAGAGATAGAGGGAAAGTTTAAACTGCAAAAATGTTCAGCATGTCAAGATTTACAAAAAATTTCCCACAGTTAAAAATGTGCGACAACTGTGTGAAGAGTTATTCCTCTTGAAATGCATTTTTTTGTTGACTCACTGCTTTTGGTTACTCAAATAATCAAAGGGAAGCAACTCTATTACAAAATGTGAAGTAGGAAAAGCTAAATTTTGAGAATCATTGACATATATGTTTTTTTACAGCAATTTTGATACCTTACATTAAAGGGGGAACCCCTGCCCAAATTTTTTTGTAGAAGGGGTCTGCAATGACAAAGGCTACATTTGTTAATTTTTTTTACCGAAGTTATCAAGTTTTATTGACTGCTGTTGTTATTATACCCAGGTGAGCTATACAGGTTCCTGGGAGCCTCTAGTTTGTATCAAAGACTTCAATGCATAGACAATTACTTCTTTAAAATTAAATTTGTTTTATTTCTTTATTTACTGCTGTCAGCATCATGTAAAGGAAAACGACTATGATATATTGATGTTGTCACAGTAATAGTGTAAACACAGGAAGTAGTCTGCCTAACATTTCAAACGTCATGACACGAAAAAGACGGAACGTGATCGGAATTGACATGATTCGAAACAACTGTATTGCAAATACATGTATATTTACTAGAATTTTTGAGTTTCAACATCAACATCCAAAAAATTACACCATGTATAGCAGCATACTTTGTAAATCTTCAATGAATTTTATTTGTAAACTGTATAATTATATGTCAATGGTTTTGTTTTTGTCAATACTATTTAATATATATTTCAGAATCTTCACTTGTTGGGTGCTACAGCTATTGAAGATAAGTTACAAGAGGTAATAATTACTTTTAATTAAACTGAAAATGATAAACCAAATACTGTACACTGAATATAGTTTATTTTCATGGTTTAAGGAAAAATTGTATTTTTGTGGATCCCCTGCAGAGCATATTATATGGTGACTTTATTATATCTATGCGTTGAATTATTAATTTCATAAAATATACAAAAATTAGTATACCATGAATAATAATGAATTGACATTGTGTTAATTTGGAGTGTCGTTTCCTAGAATAACTTCCATACTGCCAAAGCAATTCTATGGCATCATTTATGTAATGTTGATTCTGATTAGATGACATTGAACATTTCATGGCATTAATTTCATTATTGATGTCAAAAAATAGCACAAACATACACGATAGTTTATGTAATTTAAATATCAATATATTTAATCGGAACTGTAACAGTTGCATAAGAATTGAGATACTATATATTGTATTTTAATAATTGGTGACATTAATCAATGATTTTACTATAGCAAATATCTATTTATTTACTCCATCTATGCATAACCAATAAAATCATTTTAACTTTCAAATTTATAAATAATATGTGGCAAATAAACAAATACAGTTATCTACTAAATTGTACCTCTCAAGACAGCACACTACTCTTTTAAGGCCACTTTTAGACCTTTTTATTAGCTCACCTTGCCAAATGCAATGTGAGCTTTTGCCATCACTTGTCATCCATCGTCTGTCGTCCATTAACTTTTCACATTTTAATCTTCTGCTCTGAAACCCCTTAGGTAAATGAACTGAAACTTGGTAGGAAGCATCTATGGAAGGTTCTCTATAAAGATTGCACATTTTGTCCTGATCCATTAACAAACATGGCTGCCACAGGCAATTCTTGTTTCTGATTGGCCAATTTTAAAAAATCTTCCCCTCTGACACCGCCTGGCCAGATGAACCGAACTTGGTAGGAAGCATCTATGGAAGGTCCTCTATTAAGATTGCTCATTTCTTTGCAATCCTTTAACAAACATGGCAACCACACGAAATTCTTGTTTCAGATTGGTAGGAAGCATCCTTGAAATGTCCTCTATAAATAATCCTCATTTCGTCCCGATCCGTTTACAAACATGGCTGCCACAGGCAATTCTTATTTCTGATTGGTTGATTTCTAAAGAATCTTCTCCTCAGAAACCGCTCAGCCAAATGAACCGAAACATGGTAGGTAGCATCTATGGAATGTCCTCTATAAAGATTGCTCATTTCGTCCCGATCCCTTAACAAACATGGCCGCCACAGGCAATTCTTTTTTCTGATTGATTTCTAAAAAATATTCTCCTCTGAAAGCATTCAGGCAAATGAATTGAAATTTGGTAGATTCATCCTTGGAAGGTCCTCTATAAAGATTGCTCATTTGGTCCGATCCGTTAACAAACATGGCTGCCACAGGAAATTCTTGTTTCTGATTGGTCAATTTCTAAAAAATCTTCTCCTCTGAAACCGCTCGGCCAAATGAATTGAAATTTGGATGGAAGCATCTATGGAATGTCCGATATAAAGATTGATAATTTAGTCCCAATCAGTTAAGACACATGGCCACCATAGGTAATTCTTGTTTCTGATGGGTCGATTTCTAAATAATCTTCTCCTCTGAAACTGAGTAACCAAATGAACCGAAATTTGATAGGAAGCACCTATGGAAGGTTTTGTATTAAGTTTCCTCAAAGCAGAATGAAAGGTGAGCGACACAGGCTCAGCTCACTGAGCCTCTAGTTTCTTTCAAGGTGGCCACTTTTTCTTTGCAGAAGGGGTAGCCGTATTAGAGACGTACAATTTTCCAAATTCAGTGCACGACGAAAGGCATATATAACAAGAGACGTTATTAACAAGTATCAACCCACGAAACTTGATACCAATGATAGCGAGTGTAACCACAGAAACAAAGAAAACAGGATAACTACATGTTTTACAATTGACACACACAGTATTTAGAATATAATTATAAGTATTGAATGCATTTTTTATATATACATGTATAAGATTATTAAAGCGAGAACCATGCACACATTTTAAATACAAAATGTTTGAATGATTTGTTCTATATGATATCTATAAAAGGTTATACTTTTTAGGGTGTTCCAGAATCCATATCAACTTTAGCAAAGGCAGATATCAAAATTTGGGTGTTAACTGGTGACAAACAAGAAACAGCTATAAATATAGGTAGGATATTTGAATCTTAAACAACACATTTTTTTATATTTTTTTTGTTAAAAAAAGATAATGCTGTTATTAGATTAGCTTAATAACAATGAAAAGTTGTCATTCTCTTATAAGGCCACTCCCACGAAAGGTCACTCCAATTATCAGGCCATATTTCAGATGCATTTAGATAGTAAAATACTACTAAATTTCCCCCTCAAGAGAGGTCACCTGTCTTACAAAGTCTCTTTTACATTGCAGAAAGGGTGGCCTTATAAGAAGGGAACATTGTAGAGCAATAGAAAACAATGAATTCCTGTAATACTTTATCAATTTGAAATACTTGCTAGCCATGTCAACGACAATGTGACCACAATTTTTCAGCTATATCAAGGGCGAAAACTTATTAATTTTCAATGAGATGAGAATGAGATCCACTTTGTACTAGACCAACACGCTAAGTTGAATTTTTATTGTGCTAGCTCACTGAAACAACAGACTGCGGCTAGCCATGTCACCCTACTGAGCCAAGTAGTCTTTTTTTTTCTCGTTAATGCTGCGTGCTTAGTGGAGAAGCAACAATCCAGATTTGTAAACTTTTGATTTGATTTTTTAGGGTAATCGTGTAAATTTTTGATTTGATTTTTTAGTGTACTCACAGTGTTCGAAATTCCCGGTCGTCCGATCGTCAATGACGACCAAAAACGACCTGAATTTGTAACAAAGTTGTCCAAGTGACGACCTGAAATTTTCTTTTACCCAGATGCTAAAATTTATACTTTTCAAGTTTTGTGAGTAGATTTTCCTAAATTACCCCTTAAAATGGCTATAAATATAAAACTCTTCAAATAAACGATCATCGGAACTTTGGCATTGTTGATATTTGACCGGAATCTAATATCGATGCCATTTCCAGTTATCACTCGTATTTTATCAATTTCTGGAAGTTTTTGACCGGGGCGAAGGAGCCTCCGGCAAAAAAATCTAAAAAAGATTGCCAAAAGGAGTATGATTTCCATAGAAAACTGCAGTCATTCAGAAATTAATGGGTGGTTGATCGCCCCTGGCTCTGGGAATAGACCAACCAGTACAAAATTTTCCATTAACTATCGAACCAAAAATCAAAGTTATCCTTATTGAATAACAGGTTTAGAAAAGCTGGTTTATGTGCCAGGAAATGGCCAGATTGTATATTTTTGCACCTTTTAATCCAGAGCTTCTGGGTGCCTTGTGACCTACTATTTGAAGCTGAGATTTATGTGCCAGGATATGCCCAGAATGCAGGATTTTGCACCATTTACCCCAGACCTTCTGGGGGCCTTGAGCAGCCCCCGGCCATAAGGACTACCTCGCAAGTGAGGTGGGCAAGCCCGCATTGCTGGCTTGATTGGACAACCAAACAATTTTTTGGACAACCTAAATTTTGATTTAGGTTGTCCAAATGACTACTAAATATTTTTGGGAGTTTCTAACACTGTATTCATGTAAACTTTTGATTTTATGTTTTAGGGTATTCATGTAAACTTTTGATTTTATGTTTTAGGGTTTTCATGTAAACTTTTGATTTTATGTTTTAGGGTTTTCATGTAAACTTTTGATTTTATGTTTTAGGGTATTCATGTAAACTTTTGATTTTATGTTTTAGGGTATTCATGTAAACTTTTGATTTTATGTTTTAGGGTTTTCATGTAAACTTTTGATTTTATGTTTTAGGGTATTCATGTAAACTTTTGATTTTATGTTTTAGGGTATTCATGTAAACTTTTGATTTTATGTTTTAGGGTATTCATGTAAACTTTTGATTTTATGTTTTAGGGTATTCATGTAAACTTTTGATTTTATGTTTTAGGGTATTCATGTAAACTTTTGACAGAAGATATGCCACTTATTATTATAAATGAACACAGCTTAGATGTAAGTACATGTGTATAACATTTTGTTATACTAATTTATCATATACTTGGCATTGATATGATAGTTTTTGCGTATGTATAACGACCGGAAGTAAACTAGCCATAATTTCACCCCCAGGCTGATAACCCATATCAGAGACGTCTCGTGCAAAAAACCCATAATAGTGCGTCTCGTGCAAGTTACTTCCAGTATTTCCGGTGACGTCTTTTTACAAACATTACCTGACATACAACGTTGAGTGGAAGATATGGGTCTCATCACGGTTTACGAAAAATATTTTTTACTAATCACATTTCACGGGATGTAAATTATGATGATCACACTTCTTGAAGAATATGAAACCCAACGTAAATTGTTAAAAGTACGTTTTTATCCTTGTTATATCCCTACTAATCGTGTCAACAAGAATCGATGGAAGTGACCAGTGTGACAGTAAGGATGTCTGTAATATTAACAAATCGAGTTGAGAGGGGAAAATTGTCGTCAAGAAGACCACATTAAATAAAAAAAACATTGAAACGTTAGACGATAAATGATTATATCGTGGAGAACGTAAAATGATTCACTGGCAATTCCCTCGTCATAATTAACGATAAATAAATAAAAAAACCACACTAAAGAATCACATTTATATTTTCTATGTTTCCAAATGCCTTCATATGAAATGTTGCTATTAAAATTTATGGGGGTAGAGATGATCTTGTTTGAAAATAGTGTTCTGAAAATATATCTGTTGAATACACGCTTAAACTTTCATATAAATTCATTTAATTATTTCATCTTGTTTATTTGTTTCATAGAACAATATGTCTGAAGTATAAGTCTCCCAAACGTTGTTTGGGAGACTTAATTAATAAACTTTATTATAGCATTCTGATAGGACAGCATATTTTATATTTATTCAAGGATTTTTTTAATCCACATATATTGTTAGAATTCTACATGCCTACTTAAATAATTATAGATTTTAATTATTCAAGTCATTGTTATATATGACACAGAAAATGTTTACCTATTTAAATAAATTAACAATATTATTAATAGTTATCAAGGGAACTATTAACCAAGAAATTATCATATTTTACATACATATTAAGTATTAGAATTCAACGTTTGGGAGACTTATTGTTTTTGCTCTGTTTCTTATTATTATTCTTCTTCTCTTTCTCCTCTTTCTTCTCCTTTCTTTCCGCGGACCATGAACTTGTCCACGGCAGATCTCAGGAACTACTAGACAGAATTTCATGAAACTTGGTGGAGTTATAGATATATGTTTCTAGTTGGTCCTAAAGTTTTCAGCTTTGTGGTAAAGGGGGTCAAAGTCATATTTTGAGGGGTTCAAAGGGGGTGGGGTTACTATAGAATCCTATGGGAAAGTTGAAATTTCGTACATTAATGTTGATAACTTCTAAATGTATAATGATAGAGACATAAAATTTGACATAGTGATAGGTCACCATTAGAGGAGCAATTCTGCGTTTTCAAAATTTTCGAGATGTCTGCCA
The DNA here is from genome assembly GCA_963680875.1 of Bathymodiolus brooksi. Taxonomy (NCBI): domain Eukaryota; kingdom Metazoa; phylum Mollusca; class Bivalvia; order Mytilida; family Modiolidae; genus Bathymodiolus; species Bathymodiolus brooksi. Next base: position 120,388,368 of record OY804582.1, read on the forward strand.
TTTTCAAAATGGCTGCCAAAACACGGCATAAAATATGGGCTGTAAAAATTCAACATTGTCCGATATCATCAAAATTTTATATGTGGGTAGATAATGATGTCCCGAATTGATTCCCGACATTGAAAAATTTCTACCGGTCGCCATTTTCAAAATGGCCGCCACAATAATGCACAAATTCAACATTGTCCGATTTCAACGCCATTTCATATGTGGGTAGATTATGATGTCCCAAATTGATTCCTGACAGCGAAAAATTTCTACCGGTCGCCATTTTCAAAGTGGCCGTCACAATACCACACAAATTCAACATTGTTCGATTTCAACGACATTTCATATGTGGGTAGATTATGATGTCCCGAAATGATTCCTCACATCAAAAAATTTCTACCGGTCGCCATTTTCAAGATGGCCGCCACAATACCGCACCAAGTCAACATTGTTCGATTTCAACGTCCTGAATTGATTCCCGACATTGAAAAATTTCTACCTGTCTCCATTTTCAAAATGGCCGACACAATACCGCAAAAATTCAACATTGTTCGATTTCAAAGGTAGCTTTTGATTTATTTTTTAAACCGTTTGTCAGTGGCCGGTTTGGGAGACTTCATAATCGTTAGATTATAGTCATATCTTGTTATTATTATTATTCTTCTCTTTCTCCTTTCTTTCCGCGGACCATGAACTTGTCCACGGCAGATCTCAGGAACTACTAGACAGAATTTCATGAAACTTGGTGGAGTTATAGATATATGTTTCTAGTTGGTCCTAAAGTTTTCAGCTTTGTGGTAAAGGGGTCAAAGTCATATTTTGAGGGGTTCAAAGGGGGTGGGGGTTACTATAGAATCCTATGGTTCTAAATGGATAATGATAGAGACATAACATTTTACATAGTGATAGGTCACCATTAGAGGAACAATTCTGCGTTTTCAAAATTTTCAAGGTGTCTGCCATTTTCAAAATGGCTGCCAAAACACGGCATAAAAAATGGGCGGTAAAAATTCAACATTGTCCGATATCATCAAAATTTGATATGTGGGTAGATAATGATGTCCCGAATTGCTTCCTGACATTGAAAAATTTCTACCGGTCGCCATTTTCAAAATGGCCACCACAATACCGCACAAATTCAACATTGTCCGATATCATCAAAATTTGATATGTGTGTAAATAATGATGTCCCGAATTGATTCCCAACATTAAAATTTTTCTACCAGTCTCCATTTTCAAAATGGCCACCACAATACCGCACAAATTCAACATTGTCCAATTTCGACGACATTTCATATGTGGGTGGATTATGATGTCCCGAATAGATTCCCGACATTGATTATGATGTCCCGAATTTATTCCTGACATTCAAAAATTTCTAGCGGTCAGCATTTTCAAAATGGACATCACAATACCGCACAAATTCAACATTGTCAGATTTCAACGCCATTTCATATGTGGGTAGATTATGATGTCCCGAATTGATTCCTGACATCGAAAAAATTCTACCGGTCGCCATTGTCACAATGGCTGCCACAATACTGCACAAATTCAGCATTGTTCGATTTCAACAAAATTTCATATGTGGGTAGATTATGATGTCCTGAATTCTACTGGTCTCCATTTTCACAATGGCCACCACAATACCGCAAAAATTCAACATTGTTCGATTGCAAAGGTAGCTTTTGATTTATTTACAGACATTTTGTCTGCTATTGGTTTGCTGTCTACCTATATTTTCTTGCTCCGAATTTGTCACAATGCAAAGTGTTCATTTAAACCTGTTGTCAGTGGCCGCTTTGGGAGACTTCATAATCGTTAGATTATAATCATATCTTGTTACATAATGATTTTATTTAAACAATTTTATTGGCTATCATGCTGTCACCTGACATTCCGTAATATTTGATATTGTTTGATTAAAACTCGTATTGACTCGCTTTCACTTTCACTTTCCATTGCATTATGTATGACGTCATAATGAAGTGATTAATTTCATATTGACTTGGTTTCACTTTCACTTTTCATTTTAATGTAATAAAACAATTACAGTCTTTTGTATCGGTCAATACAAGTTTTTATGGACCTTAGAAATCAATATTCACCTCAGCCTAAAGGTTTCAGTGAATATCGATTTTAAGATCCATAAAAACTTGTATTGACCTCAACAAAAGACTATAATTGTATATTATCTGTGATATTACCAGTATCAATGGACTAACTATGATATTATACAATTATAGCACATCATTGAGTGTGATATGATGTTTTATAGGACACGTAAAAGCAGTATTGACTAAGTTCAACAGCAGTGGCCAATATTGAACGACGACAACAGCCGTGGTCAATATCGGTTTTTAAGTGTTCCAGGAAATATCATATCATACTCAATGAAGTGCTGTAATTGTTTTATTACATTTCACTTTACAAGTTTTATTCTCTGTTCTGATCTCATTGTATAATTTCCCAGTAACAATTTCAGAATATTTTTGTTATATAATATAGAAGAATTTTATAACTCAACATAATGTCATTGAGTACAATATTAAACAACAAATCAAAACTTGTTTGAAGAACAGTTTGTTTATCACTGAGAGTACCGGTAATTTATTTCTAAAAATAGATCACAGGTGTGCAATATTATACATTTATTGCATGCTGGTGAGGGAAATATGAAAATGTATTCACCCTCGGGGAATATGATGCTCGTGGGTGAATAAATTGAATATGATACTCATGGGTGAATAAATTTTCATATTTCCTGTACCCACATGCTATAAATGTTTTATCATACCGAATGAAACCAAGAAAACACATATATGTAAAATACTGCTGGCAAACATATTTTAAGTCCATTGGAACGTTGTCTCAGATATTTAAAAACCACATTTTAACGGTCGCCTGCAAATGATGCATTCCAAGTGCCTCTGACGTTTTTCTGTCAAAGAACGATAGCTCTGGCAGGAAAACTCGCGAGGCTTCCGAGGGGGTGGAATATGATTTTTATTTCACGGAATATGATTTTTGTCCTGTGTGATCACGTGTTCTGATTTTTACCCATTGTCCAATCAAATTAATATATTTATGGTAATTAATATACGAGGTATAATACTATACATTTATTGCATGCTGGTGAGGGAAATATGAAAATTTATTCACCCAAGAGTATCATATTCCCTGAGGGCAATGCCCGAGGGGAATATGATACTCGTGAGTGAATAAATTTTCATATTTCCTGAACCCGCATGCTATAAATGTTTTATTATACCGAATGAAACCAAGAAAACACATACTGCTGGCAAGCATATTTTAAGTCCATTGGAACGTTGTCTCAGACATTTAAAAACCACATCCACAACAAGTGATGCGTTTCGAGTGCCTCTGACATTTTCCTGTCAAAGAACAATAACTCTGACGGGAAAACCCGTGAGACTTCCGAGGGGGTGGAATATGATTTTTATTTCACGGAATATGATTTTTGTCCTGTATGATCACGTGTTCTGATTTTTACCCATTGTCCAATCAAATTAATCTATTCATGGTAATTAATATATGAGGTATAATAAGATGTTTTATTGTGGAAAACTGTGCAATATGAGAAAATATGGTACTGTTTGAGACAGGCTTGTTCTATATAATTCTGAGAGTACAAATGTAATAATATACAAATAGTTCATGGCACTAAGGGCCATGTGGCAGTTTATGGACTGGTCTGTCACTCCCAAAATATTATATGGACCGGTCCATAAACTGCCATTTGGCCCAAAGTGTCATGAACTATTTGTTATATTATACACAAGTGACCAAAACTAATCAGAAAACAATTGGATGCATTATATGGACTTTCTTAATACAAATACTAAAATAATCACTAAAATTACAAATACATGTACATAGGAAAAAATGGAAATCTAAGTATCACCATTGAAGTTTAATTGCAAACAGACACATCCTTTAAGGACTAAACAAAGAACCAAAATATGTAGCGAACCTGTCAGACAATGTCTTTGTTTGTTTATGAAATCTAAAGCCAGAAGCTAATATCGGTCGATTTCCCAGTTTTATATTGTATTGGACCAGGCCGGTCCACTATACTATATATTGGACCGGCTTGCTTACAAAGACAAATAGTGTAAATAAAAACATAAAGTATAATATTGAACATTATCACATATTTATAAGTAATGATGTCAATTTTGCCCATGCGTAAACACCGGAAGTGCCACAGCGATATCAGCCCATGGGCAGATATTGGGGCAAAACTCTGATAACACAATATCAAGCCTTTCTATAAATAGATCAATGCATAACTTTTTCCATAACAGGACTGTTATCATTCCTCAACCGATATCGATCACTCATATCCATATAAGTTTGGTGTCTGTGTGGGAAGTTAATTTTGCTCTTTTTAATTCAATGTTGAAATATGTGATAAATAGATTACTGCATGCCTTTTTCCATTTCAGGACTGTTATCATCCCTCGACCGATATCGACCCTCGGGCTAAAACCCTCTGACCGATATCACTCTCTCTGGATGATAACAGTCCTGATATGGAAAAGGGCATGTATTAATCTATAATTATCGGTCAGTGTGACATCAAATACATTATGCTGTTTATAGCGATAATAACAATAATGTCAGTTTTGAATGTTTCAACATACATTATTACTGTTATTTCAGCTCATCTTATGTGATGTTAGTGATAATGTCTGTCTAGATATTCATAACTCCCATTATTCTTTATGTATTTGCCTCTCATTTCTTCTGTTTTAATTTTTAAACAGGGAACCAGAGAAGCTCTACGGAAACATGTGGAAGAATTTGGAGAATGTTTAAAAAAAGATAATGATGTTGGTCTTATTATTGATGGACAGGTATTGCTTTGTAAAATATGATTTCAGCTTTATTAATTAACTACAATTGTATTGTAAATAATGTCTTTTATACAATCAAACCTGTACATAAAGGCCACTCAAGGGAACCTGAAAATGTGGCCTTTATGAGTAGTTATATACAGGTTAAAATTATATTTGCTATTCATTAATTGGAAAAATGAGACTGCTCTATATAGACAGGTTTGACTGTGTTTGTTCAAATAATATGTATTTTGGTTTTTATTTTGCTTTTAAAACTAATAAATTATGAAAAAAAAATATAACAATGTAAAAGAAAAATGTTTATTTGTCAGACCTTTTATTTTAAGATACAATGTGGGTTAGTGGTTTTTATTTTCCTTTCTTTTCTGTTACATAATTTCAAACTTGATTTGTCCTTTAAGAGACTAGTGTATCTCAGTTACATACATAAATCCAAGATGTCATCTTTTTAGCCCACTTTGACAATTTTGCCATTATTCGCAATTTATGTAATATTTTAATCTTCTTTTGACAAACTATATAAGCTGATGAAATAGAACTGTTGTAATGCTAGTATGCTAAAATTATTCACAAGAACCAGCAAAAGAGAAGCTGTAATGTTTGGCATGAAACATCATAGGGATAGGTAGATTTAATTTTGTACAAATCAATGTCCTATGGTATATGGGTCCAATCTCTTTATTCCCCAAATTATACTGGATGCGTAGCATTATTCCGACAGCCCATAACTCAGACAGCCCATTACTCCGACAACCCATTACTCCGACAGCCCATTACTCCGACGGCCCATTTTTCCAACAATGCAAAATAGAACTCAATCCACAAATCCATGGTTTAACCAGGTGTATCCAACAGGATGTTCCGTCAGTCAAGCTAATCTTGACGGACCATGGCCTAGACAGAATGTTCTGGAAAGGAAAAGGAGCTTTTATCCTAGGCTGTACATCCCCGTTCAAGGCAATTATGATCGACCGACCTGGTATGGGGAAAGTTAAAAATTGAAGAAAAAGTTGTGCACATTGCACAAAGGAACCAGAAAGGAGGAGTGAAGGAAAAAAGTGTAAACCGGGAGAAGCACGAGAAAGACAAAATGACGGAAGATAGCAATACGCATGGAAGCGAGGAGAGTTAAGAATTGAAGAAGGACGTATATAATAGAAAAGGAGAGAAAGGGAGCACAATGTACATGGAAAAAGCTCCGAAGATAGGTAGACAGTTCCCTTGTTCAGGTCAATAAATACATCGATCACTTCTGTTGAAGCACGATTGGCAACCAACATATGCGGCTAATAGAACGCCTTCCATATGCATTATGCCGCTTCCACACACGTTCATTTATTCTGCATTCCGACGTACGTTTCATGATGCGAATTGAATGTGCATCCAACATGGTTAATGCCTTCACATGTACGTCAAAACGTTTGCGATTTCCATTATTTACGTGAAAATATTTACATTTTCTCTACATTGTAAAAATAGTATTATTACAGTCGTAACTTATGCCAACTGAAAACTCCTTGTCATAGGTGTGAAGCTCTTAGAGCATGCGATGCAGATTTAATGGGCATTAAATGTACATGTGAAGGAGGCATTCATCGGTTTACAATGTATCTAAAACGTATTAGAAAACGCAATACGGTTGAACAGCATCAGGTAGTGTCTCTCCGGTCACAAATTCTGGGAGTTTAGACGTGATACTCCCGACAACAACCGAATTTTGCTTAAAATTAAATCTTTATTATTTAATTTTAGCCCCCCCCCCCCTCCTGGAGTTTATGGACATTTTTTATTGTATTAATCATAATGTACGGTAATGGCATTTTTTTTTCTCCAGATCCAGGATCAAACTAGACTAGCTCACTCACAATGGCTCTGTATCCTAAATGCAACCGTTAATGTCAGAACAAACCTTTATAATTATTTCATGCACATCTACATATGGTGTACTCCTTTGTGTAAAGTTTAATAAAAAAAATACTTTGGACGGTTTCGAAGGGTTACAAGGTTTATGGACGGGCGGGGGCGGGGACTGGGATTTTCGTCCTGACAGATTGTTTTTTCGGTAAGAATCAGGACAAGAAATTAAAAAAAAAATCTCCCCCCCCCCCCCCCCCCCCCCCCCCTACAATAATTTTTGTGTCGTCTCGCATAACGGTGACGGTGTAAACTTTTCATGGTTAAATCCAAAATGTAGAAGTATTAGACCATCCGAAATTGGTACTGATATTTCTCGTGTCGTCATGATGTAAGGAATCTGCTAGCACCATGACATTTGACTTTGACCCCATATTTACCCTTTTGTTTAATACAGAAACAATCCGCCCAATGAGTATAAAGATTAAAGTCAGTCTTCTGTTAGGTATAGAAGAAAAACAACAGATTTTAAGATAATTATACTACTTTTGACCATTTGTGATGGAATAATGGGTTGTCGGAGAAATGGGCTGTCGGAGCAATGGGCTGTCGGAATAATGGGCCGTCGGAGCAATGGGCTGTCGGAATAATGGGCTGTCGGAATAATGACCTGACCCCATTATACTAAGGTTGAAATAAGAAAAATAAAATAAAATTTAAAAACCAGGATGGCATTTCCCAGTGTATGAATGAAGAATGCAAATATTTTTAGCATAGAGTGCTCCCCGAAGGGGTAGGGGGTTATACTGTTTTACCTCTGTCCGTCCTTCCATCTGTCCTTCTGTCCATCCAAGATATTTTTCGTCACATTTTTCTCAGTAGCTGTTGATGGCAGAAATCTGATATTCGGTCACAAGCGTCATATAGGTATACCATATTGTGGGTAGCGTTTTTGGGCCCGTCAGATTCCTACTTCCTGTTTGCTGACTTAATTGGGTTTTATACACATTGAACATATACACATGTATGCACATTTTTCGTCACATTTATCTCAACAGCTATTGATGACAGGAATCTGATATTTGGTCACAAGCTTCATATATAGGTATGTCATATTGTGGGAAGCGTTTTTGGACCCGTCAGATTCCTACTTCCTGTTTGCCGACTTAGTTGGTTTTTATACACATTGAACATATATGCACATTTTTCGTCATATTTTTCTCAACACCTATTGATGGCAGAGATCTGATATTTGGTCACAAGCTTCATATAGGTACCCCATATCGTGGGAAGCGTTTTTGAACCCATCAGATTCCTACTTCCTGTTTGTCGACTTTGTTGATTTTTATACACATTGAACATACATTTTGTATATGCCCATTTTTAATCGCATTTTTCTCAGCAACTATTGATGGCAGAAATCTGATATTTGGTCACAAGCTTTATATAGGTACCCCATATCGTGGGAAGCGTATTTGGACCCGTCAGATTCCTACTTCCTGTTTGCCAAAGAGCGGGGGTATCATAAGTGAGCATTAGCTCACAGTTCATCTTGTTGTGATATGTAAATTCAAGTTTTTATAATTGAAGATATGAGGATCTATGGGGCTTAAGTCCTGTGGAAAAGTAGCACATGGTGGAGAATAAAAACACTTCTTTACCATGTGGTTGATACAGTCATCTATCCATGGGCCATCGTGGTCTTGATCGTATGGTAGTTGGATTGATAACTACCTGTACAATCAGTGCCTATCACCACTGAAGTTGTGAGTTCGAACCCCGTTCATGGTGAGATGTACTCGATACAACATTTGGGATAATGTTTATCAGTGACTTGCGACAGGCCGGTGGTTTTCTCTGGGTACTCTGGTATCCTCCACCAATAAAACTGACTGCCATGATATAACTGAAATATTGTTGAAAGTGGCATTAAACAACATAAACCATAAAGCCCTTAACTTTTGAATACTCTAATATTTCAAAATTATTTTATCGGTTCTTTTAACTTCGACTTAGACTCAAATGTATATATATAGAAATAGTTCATTGTATTGTTTATTTTTTTATTTTTGTATAGACAATCCTCACATTTTGACACCCTCTGCTGTTATAGATTGATTTTGTATAGGACGTATTGAATTGAGTTATTGTTTGTTTTTATTTTAGATATGTGTATCATTATTGTTTACTCCCTGTGTACATATTTCCGTATCTAAAAATAGCTTTAATTGATTTGTTTGTTTGCTGTTTCATGTGCACATTATATTTGTTTAAAAGCTGGAAGGGATTGTAAGATAAGATATACTGCACTGATATTGTCATTACGGTGAAACCTGTCTAAATAGAACCTGCTTGGGACCAACTTTTTGTGTTCAGAATAGACAGGTGTTTGGTTTATTCAGGTTAAATTCACAAAGATTTCCGAGTATATAATATTGGGACATATTTTTAATGCAGTTTATGCAGAATTCCAGTTTTTGCAAGGTTCAATTTAGACAGGTTTCACTATATTTTGAATTCTCTATAGGTCAAAGGTTAAGGTGGCATTGATTTACAAATGATGAATTCAGTCATCGTCCCTGGATAAACAGTCGTCTGTTTTTATCATAGGATACAGAGTACTTTACAAGTCAGATTTTTATTGGATTTTTTTGGCCTTTGTTTCAACAAAATACTGGAGAAATTTTTCTTATGAAGTACAGAAAAACTTCCATTAAATTTATTTAAAAAGAGGTTATTACTTACTGTCATCCATCTTGTTTACTTGAAACAATTTGGTTTAAATAATAAAGTAAACAAACATTTCATTTCAAGACGATCTTGTATTTTATCTCTCTCTAATCTTCAGACTTTGGATTATATATTTTGTGCGGTTGATCCTCCTAGGGTCAAAGGTCAAAGAAGAAAACGGAAGGTTAATATATATGTAAAATGTTGTGTGCAGTTCGTAGATCCCTTCAGCTTCATATTATACTGTATTGTGCTATTTATAGTGGTAGATATAGATGCACAGTCTCTTTGAAAACAATGTAATTAGTCTTAATTTTTACAAAATCTCTTATTGTCCTAATGAATTTTTCTCAAGAAATAAAGTTTTTTTTATGGTAAATAAAAAATAGTATGAGAAATCTGAATTTGCAATTTGGTATTCATTACTGTATGAAAATCTTCTGAAAATCTGCAAGACTTATTGAACCTAAGCTGAATGATGATTGGATAATAAAGAGACCAGTTGGACAATATATGCCCATGTTTACCTCCAGACTTTTGTCCCGATTGAAAGAAATTATTGGGTGTCAGTTTATTTTGATTTGTCTGTTAGTGAAAAGCTTAAAATAATAATATTATAATTGAAAGCATAGTAGTGAAAACGTAGATATCTAATTGTGTGTACAACAAATTATCTTCATCAGGTATGGTTATAGTCAAAAGATTTCAAAGCCAAATATTTAAGAAAATAACCCTCCTTCTTTTAATAATAATGGGAGTGATTAATTTTGTAAATAACATAATTTTTTCTTCAATATAATAAACAGATAAAGGTGACATTTTTTCATTATTCTTTCTTCACAAAAAGCTTTTGTTATAGTATATGAAATGTGCACATCATTTTATTTTTGCATGCATGACCAGGTAAACAGATTATATATTATTGCATGTCTATCATTAACATTACAAGATTAATTAATTTTCTGTTAACATGGAATATCAGGTTTTTTTAGTTGGTAGACCAATCCGAAATAAAGATGGAACATAGATGCTCCTAAAAAAACTAGGTATTTGTGGTTGAAAAAAATTCTTGTGGCTTCATAGCTGTAATTTTACAGATTAACGTGATGTTATTTTATTAATGAAGAAAATGAAATAGGACCAATATCGCATTATTTCAATATCTCATTTGTAAATACAATTTTGTGTAATATATACATTTTTCTTGCTACTCGGATGACCTCCTTCCAAGACATGACCTTATACTTATCCAAGGTCTTACATTTATACACAAACAAATAATTGAAAATTAAATAAGATGAAAAGTCTGCATAATCCTGTTTTACTCCCAGGGGAGATTACTCTGCAAGGATGGAATAGATAATGTTAATATTTTGCAGTTTATTCTGTTTTCCTCTTGTAATACATGTACTTTATTCTGCCCTTGAACTCAGTAGAAAAATTATATAGATTTGTCTTTTATATTAATCCTGTTATAGTCCCACTGTGGCCTTTATGAGAAATTTGTACTTTTTATATAAAAGAGTGGAACTAGACCAGGATTAATGTATATATATACATGTTAAATCAAAGTAAGATCAGTTCAGTCAAACTTGTTTTCAACGGTCACCTTTGGTGCAAAAGAAAAATGGCTACTGCTGAACTAAGATTGATCAATCTGGATTTGTCAATTCTAGATCGTAATGATATATGTATTACTGTTATCGGAATGTAATTTATTGGGAACAATGGTGGTCGCTTTGTTTTTGCTGCAGTGTTTTTCTAATGAATTACGGTTAATTTAGATAATTATTCAATAATTTTAATAAAATTAGTAGAATCATTTAATGAGAACACCTCGAAAGTTTATTACTTGTGATTTTTGAAAGTCTAGGATGAAAAGTGACCATTAAATACTGGTAAACTGATACAATGGGATACACTTTGAGTGACCTTTGATTAGTGAACTGAATGCTTGTTTGAGTTAAGACGTAAGAGGTTTTTAAAATTGTTTACAGCAGGTGACTGCTAATCTAAGCTGACCGTTAAAGCAAGTTTGACTGTACATATAATCCTGTGTTAGTCCAACCTACTACCGAAAAGCCACAGAGATGCAGACAACCCCTTTCCTTATTCCAGATATCTATAACCAGACAATAAAACATTAGTTTAATATAGATTAATGGTAAAGATAGAGGTACTTTTTTGTAGCATGCATCTGTAAATTGGTTACTAAATTTTTTTTCTATTAATTTTGTATTTCTACATGATGTGAAAATCTTTAGTTAAAAAATAAAAAATAACCACAGATATTTTGTTATTATATCATTCCTTTCTACTTTGCAGAGCAAGGTTTATTTGATTAGAATAAAATAATCAACTTTTAATCACAATTATTAATCCTGGCACAATTATCTGTTATTCGATTTGATCAAATGTAAATCATGTGGTGAAGATAAGTATTGTCATGTGATCCATCATATGACTGTCACGTGACTATTAATGCATGTCAAATGGGCAATGTCATATATAGTTTGAAGTATGATTTATCATGTTGTGATTGTAGACAAGATTTTCTTGGAACTGCAAGTCGTGTGGTAAAAGTATTGAGTTGTTTTGTGATCCATCATATGACTATCATGTGACTGTTAATGCATCCCCATGTCAAATGAATTCCAATAATGTGATATTATTTTTATTTACAGAGTCTCAAGTATGGTTTATCATGTGACTGTAGACAAGATTTTCTTGATATTGCTATTTCATGTAAAGCAGTCATATGTTGTAGGTAAGAATACTTAAGGTAATAGTGAAATATTTGACAGGCAATATAACAAGGAATTTAATCAAAGATCAATTAATTATAATTAGTAAATGTACTGGGATACAATTGATTGAGTGAGTGAATGATTGTTGTTTTATGCCAACTCGGCAATTTTTCAGCTATATCATGGTGAGAACAAGTTAATTTTCAATGAGATAAAGAGGATGATGATTTCTACTTTGTTATAGACCAACATGCGTAGTTGGATTTTTATAGTGCTAGCTCACTGAAACAACAGTCTGCAGATAGACATGTCGCCCCACTCGGACACATTATCCTGTTTCCGATCCAACCAGTCTTTGCTCTTACTCTGTGTGCTTAGCGGAGAAACAACTAATACCAATATTATAGTCTTTGGTTTGACCTGATCGGATCTCGAACCCACGATCTATAGCACTCTGGGCCAGCACGCTAACCATTACACCACCGATGTGGTTACAATTGAGAGAAGGAAGACAATAAATATCTTATTTTATTTTTGTATCATTGTGTGTGATAATAAAAGCAAATTTTTGTTTGCAGGGTTTCACCATTGCAAAAAGCTGAAATTGTAGAATTGGTGAAGAAATCAGTCAAAGCTATAACATTAGCCATTGGTGATGGGGCCAATGATGTGGGTATGATACAGGTAAACATCAGTTAAAGCTATAACATTAGCTATTGGTGATGGGGCCAATGATGTGGGTATGATTCAGGTAAACATCAGTTAAAGCTATAACATTAGCTATTGGTGATGAGGCCAATGATGTGGGTATGATACAGGTAAATATCAGATAAAGCTATAACATTAGCTATTGGTGATGGGGCCAATGATGTGGGTATGATACAGGTAAATATCAGATAAAGCTATAACATTAGCTATTGGTGATGGGGCCAATGATGTGGGTATGATTCAGGTAAACATCAGTTAAAGCTATAGCATTAGCTATTGGTGATGGGGCCAATGATGTGGGTATGATACAGGTAAGCATCAGTTAAAGCTATAACATTAACCATTGGTGATGAGGCCAATGATGTGGGTATGATACAGGTAAACATCAGTTAAAGCTATAACATTAGCTATTGGTGATGAGGCCAATGATGTGGGTATGATACAGGTAAACATCAGTTAAAGCTATAACATTAGCTATTGGTGATGAGGCCAATGATGTGGGTATGATACAGGTAAACATCAGTTAAAGCTATAACATTAGCTATTGGTGATGGGGCCAATGATGTGGGTATGATACAGGTAAACATCAGTTAAAGCTATAACATTACCTATTGGTGAGGAGGCCAATGATGTGGGTATGATACAGGTAAACATCAGTTAAAGCTATAACATTAACCATTGGTGATGGGGCCAATGATGTGGGTATGATACAGGTAAACATCAGTTAAAGCTATAACATTAACCATTGGTGATGAGGCCAATGATGTGGGTATGATACAGGTAAACATCAGTTAAAGCTATAACATTAACCATTGGTGATGAGGTCAATGATGTGGGTATGATACAGGTAAACATCAGTTAAAGCTATAACATTAACCATTGGTGATGAGGCCAATGATGTGTGTATGATACAGGTAAACATCAGATAAAGCTATAACATTAGCCATTGGTGATGAGGCCAATGATGTGGGTATGATTCAGGTAAACATCAGTTAAAGCTATAACATTAGCTATTGTTGATGGGGCCAATGATGTGGGTATGATACAGTTAAACATCAGTTAAAGATATAACATTAGCCATTGGTGATGAGGCCAATGATGTGGGTATGATACAGGTAAACATCAGTTAAAGCTATAATATTAGCCATTGGTGATGAGGCCAATGATGTGGGTATGATACAGGTAAACATCAGTTAAAGCTATAACATTAACCATTGGTGATGAGGCCAATGATGTGAGTATGATACAGGTAAACATCAGTTAAAGCTATAACATTAACCATTGGTGATGAGACCAATGATGTGGGTATGATACAGGTAAACATCAGTTAAAGCTATAACATTAGCTATAGGTGGTGGGGCCAATGATGTGGGTATGATACAGGTAAACATCAGTTAAAGCTATAACATTGGCCATTGGTGATGAGGCCAATGATGTCGGTATGATACAGGTAAACATCAGTTAAAGCAATAACATTAACCATTGGTGATGGGACCAATGATGTGGGTATGATACAGGTAAACATCAGTTAAAGCTATAACATTAACCATTGGTGATGAGGCCAATGATGTCGGTATGATACAGGTAAACATCAGTTAAAGCTATAACACTAACCATTGGTGATGGGGCCAATGATGTGGGTATGATACAGGTAAACATCAGATAAAGCTATAACATTAACCATTGGTGATGAAGCCAATGATGTGGGTATGATACAGGTAAACATCAGTTAAAGCTATAACATTAACCATTGGTGATGAGGCCAATGATGTGGGTATGATACAGGTAAACATCAGATAAAGCTATAACATTAACCATTGGTGATGAGGCCAATGATGTGGGTATGATACAGGTAAACATCAGTTAAAGCTATAACACTAACCATTGATGATGGCGCCAATGATGTGGGTATGATACAGGTAAACATCAGTTAAAGCTATAACATTAACCATTGGTGATGAGGCCAATGATGTGGGTATGATACAGGTAAACATCAGTTAAAGCTATAACACTAACCATTGGTGATGAGGCCAATGATGTGGGTATGATACAGGTAAACATCAGTTAAAGCTATAACACTAACCATTGGTGATGGGGCCAATGATGTGGGTATGATACAGGTAAACATCAGTTAAAGCTATAACACTAACCATTGGTGATGAGGCCAATGATGTGGGTATGATACAGGTAAACATCAGATAAAGCTATAACATTAACCATTGGTGATGAGGCCAATGATGTGGGTATGATACAGGTAAACATCAGTTTAAGCTATAACATTAACGATGGGTGATGTTGCCAATGATGTTGGTATGATACAGGTAAACATCAGTTAAAGCTATAACATTAACCATTGGTGATGAGGCCAATGATATGGGTATGATACAGGTAAACATCAGTTAAAGATATAACATTAGCCATTGGTGATGAGGCCAATGATGTGGGTATGATACAGGTAAACATCAGATAAAGCTATAACATTAGCCATTGGTGATGAGGCCAATGATGTGGGTATGATACAGGTAAACATCAGTTAAAGCTATAACATTAGCCATTGGTGATGAGGCCAATGATGTGGGTATGATACAGGTAAACATCAGTTACATTAACCATTGGTGATGAGACCAATGATGTGGGTATGATACAGGTAAACATCAGTTAAAGCTATAACATTAACAATGGGTGATGTGGCCAATGATGTGGGTATGATACAGGTAAACATCAGTTAAAGCTATAACATTAGCCATTGGTGATGAGGCCAGTGATGTGGGTATGATACAGGTAAACATCAGTTAAAGCTATAACATTAGCCATTGGTGATGAGGCCAATGATGTGGGTATGATACAGGTAAACATCAGTTAAAGCTATTACATTAACCATTGGTGATGAAGCCAATGATGTGGGTATGATACAGGTAAACATCAGTTAAAGCTATAACATTAACCATTGGTGATGAGGCCAATGATGTGGGTATGATACAGGTAAACATCAGTTAAAGCTATAACATTAGCCATTGGTGATGAGGCCAATGATGTGGGTATGATACAGGTAAACATCAGTTAAAACTATAACATTGTCCATTGGTGATGAGGCCAATGATGTGGGTATGCTACAGGTAATCATCAGTTAAAGCTATAACATTAACCATTGGTGGTGAGGCCAATGATGTGGGTATGATACAGGTAAACATCAGTTAAAGCTATAACATTAACCATTGGTGATGAGACCAATGATGTGGGTATGATACAGGTAAACATCAGTTAAAGCTATAACACTAACCATTGGTGATGGGGCCAATGATGTGGGTATGATACAGGTAAACATCAGATAAAGCTATAACATTAACCATTGGTGATGAAGCCAATGATGTGGGTATGATACAGGTAAACATCAGTTAAAGCTATAACATTAACCATTGGTGATGAGGCCAATGATGTGGGTATGATACAGGTAAACATCAGATAAAGCTATAACATTAACCATTGGTGATGAGGCCAATGATGTGGGTATGATACAGGTAAACATCAGTTAAAGCTATAACACTAACCATTGATGATGGCGCCAATGATGTGGGTATGATACAGGTAAACATCAGTTAAAGCTATAACATTAACCATTGGTGATGAGGCCAATGATGTGGGTATGATACAGGTAAACATCAGTTAAAGCTATAACACTAACCATTGGTGATGAGGCCAATGATGTGGGTATGATACAGGTAAACATCAGTTAAAGCTATAACACTAACCATTGGTGATGGGGCCAATGATGTGGGTATGATACAGGTAAACATCAGTTAAAGCTATAACACTAACCATTG
Organism: Bathymodiolus brooksi; assembly: GCA_963680875.1. Classification (NCBI taxonomy): domain Eukaryota; kingdom Metazoa; phylum Mollusca; class Bivalvia; order Mytilida; family Modiolidae; genus Bathymodiolus; species Bathymodiolus brooksi. The sequence goes on from OY804582.1 coordinate 120,405,096, forward strand.
GTGATGAGGCCAATGATGTGGGTATGATACAGGTAAACATCAGATAAAGCTATAACATTAACCATTGGTGATGAGGCCAATGATGTGGGTATGATACAGGTAAACATCAGTTTAAGCTATAACATTAACGATGGGTGATGTTGCCAATGATGTTGGTATGATACAGGTAAACATCAGTTAAAGCTATAACATTAACCATTGGTGATGAGGCCAATGATATGGGTATGATACAGGTAAACATCAGTTAAAGATATAACATTAGCCATTGGTGATGAGGCCAATGATGTGGGTATGATACAGGTAAACATCAGTTAAAGCTATAACATTAACCATTGGTGATGAGGCCAATGATGTGAGTATGATACAGGTAAACATCAGTTAAAGCTATAACATTAACCATTGGTGATGAGACCAATGATGTGGGTATGATACAGGTAAACATCAGTTAAAGCTATAACATTAGCTATAGGTGGTGGGGCCAATGATGTGGGTATGATACAGGTAAACATCAGTTAAAGCTATAACATTGGCCATTGGTGATGAGGCCAATGATGTGGGTATGCTACAGGTAATCATCAGTTAAAGCTATAACATTAACCATTGGTGGTGAGGCCAATGATGTGGGTATGATACAGGTAAACATCAGTTAAAGCTATAACATTAACCATTGGTGATGAGACCAATGATGTGGGTATGATACAGGTAAACATCAGTTAAAGCTATAACACTAACCATTGGTGATGGGGCCAATGATGTGGGTATGATACAGGTAAACATCAGATAAAGCTATAACATTAACCATTGGTGATGAAGCCAATGATGTGGGTATGATACAGGTAAACATCAGTTAAAGCTATAACATTAACCATTGGTGATGAGGCCAATGATGTGGGTATGATACAGGTAAACATCAGATAAAGCTATAACATTAACCATTGGTGATGAGGCCAATGATGTGGGTATGATACAGGTAAACATCAGTTAAAGCTATAACACTAACCATTGATGATGGCGCCAATGATGTGGGTATGATACAGGTAAACATCAGTTAAAGCTATAACATTAACCATTGGTGATGAGGCCAATGATGTGGGTATGATACAGGTAAACATCAGTTAAAGCTATAACACTAACCATTGGTGATGAGGCCAATGATGTGGGTATGATACAGGTAAACATCAGTTAAAGCTATAACACTAACCATTGGTGATGGGGCCAATGATGTGGGTATGATACAGGTAAACATCAGTTAAAGCTATAACACTAACCATTGGTGATGAGGCCAATGATGTGGGTATGATACAGGTAAACATCAGATAAAGCTATAACATTAACCATTGGTGATGAGGCCAATGATGTGGGTATGATACAGGTAAACATCAGTTTAAGCTATAACATTAACGATGGGTGATGTTGCCAATGATGTTGGTATGATACAGGTAAACATCAGTTAAAGCTATAACATTAACCATTGGTGATGAGGCCAATGATATGGGTATGATACAGGTAAACATCAGTTAAAGATATAACATTAGCCATTGGTGATGAGGCCAATGATGTGGGTATGATACAGGTAAACATCAGTTAAAGCTATAACATTAACCATTGGTGATGAGGCCAATGATGTGGGTATGATACAGGTAAACATCAGATAAAGCTATAACATTAGCCATTGGTGATGAGGCCAATGATGTGGGTATGATACAGGTAAACATCAGTTAAAGCTATAACATTAGCCATTGGTGATGAGGCCAATGATGTGGGTATGATACAGGTAAACATCAGTTACATTAACCATTGGTGATGAGACCAATGATGTGGGTATGATACAGGTAAACATCAGTTAAAGCTATAACATTAACAATGGGTGATGTGGCCAATGATGTGGGTATGATACAGGTAAACATCAGTTAAAGCTATAACATTAGCCATTGGTGATGAGGCCAGTGATGTGGGTATGATACAGGTAAACATCAGTTAAAGCTATAACATTAGCCATTGGTGATGAGGCCAATGATGTGGGTATGATACAGGTAAACATCAGTTAAAGCTATTACATTAACCATTGGTGATGAAGCCAATGATGTGGGTATGATACAGGTAAACATCAGTTAAAGCTATAACATTAACCATTGGTGATGAGGCCAATGATGTGGGTATGATACAGGTAAACATCAGTTAAAGCTATAACATTAGCCATTGGTGATGAGGCCAATGATGTGGGTATGATACAGGTAAACATCAGTTAAAACTATAACATTGTCCATTGGTGATGAGGCCAATGATGTGGGTATGCTACAGGTAATCATCAGTTAAAGCTATAACATTAACCATTGGTGGTGAGGCCAATGATGTGGGTATGATACAGGTAAACATCAGTTAAAGCTATAACATTAACCATTGGTGATGAGACCAATGATGTGGGTATGATACAGGTAAACATCAGTTAAAGCTATAACATTAACCATTGGTGATTGGGCCAATGATGTGGGTATGATACAGGTAAACATCAGTTAAAGCTATAACATTAACTATTGGTGATGAGGCCAATGATGTGGGTATGATACAGGTAAACATCAGTTAAAGCTATAACATTAACTATTGGTGATGAGGCCAATGATGTGGGTATGATACAGGTAAACATCAGTTAAAGCTATAACATTAGCTATTGGTGGGGGGGGGGGGGGGGGGGGGGGCAATGATGTGGGTATGATACAGGTAAACATCAGTTAAAGCTATAATATTGGCCATTGGTGATGAGGCCAATGATGTCGGTATGATATAGGTAAACATCAGTTAAAGCAATAACATTAACCATTGGGGATGGGGCCAATGATGTGGGTATGATACAGGTAAACATCAGTTAAAGCTATAACATTAACCATTGGTGATGAGGCCAATGATGTGGGTATAATACAGGTAAACATCAGTTAAAGCAATAACATTAACCATTGGTGATGGGGCCAATGATGTGGGTATGATACAGGTAAACAATCAGTTAAAGCTATAACATTAACCATTGGTGATGAAGCCAATGATGTGGGTATGATACAGGTAAACATCAGTTAAAGCTATAACACTAACCATTGGTGATGAGGTCAATGATGTGGGTATAATACAGGTAAACATCAGTTAAAGCTATAACATTAGCTATTGGTGGTGGGGCCAATGATGTGGGTATGATACAGGTAAACATCAGTTAAAGCTATACCATTGGCCATTGGTGATGAGGCCAATGATGTGGGTATGATACAGGTAAACATCAGTTAAAGCTATAACATTAACCATTGGTGATGGGGCCAATGATGTGGATATGATTCAGGTAAACATCAGTTAAAGCAATAACATTAACCATTGGTGATGGGGCCAATGATGAGGGTATGATACAGGTAAACATCAGTTAAAGCTATAACATTAACCATTGGTGATGAGACCAATGATGTGGGTATGATACAGGTAAACATCAGTTAAAGCTATAACATTAACCATTGGTGATGAAGCCAATATTGTGGGTATGATACAGGTAAACATCAGTTAAAGCTATAACACTAACCATTGGTGATGGGGCCAATGATGTGGGTATGATACAGGTAAACATCAGTTAAAGCTATAACATTAACCATTGGTGATGAAGCCAATGATGTGGGTATGATACAGGTAAACATCAGTTAAAGCTATAACATTAACCATTGGTGATGAAGCCAATGATGTGGGTATGATACAGGTAAACATCAGTTAAAGCTATAACATTAACCATTGGTGATGAGGCCAATGCTGTGAGTATGATACAGGTAAACATCAGTTAAAGCTATAACATTAGCTATTGGTGATGGGGCCAATGATGTGGGTATGATTCAGGTAAACATCAGTTAAAGCAATAACATTAACCATTGGTGATGGGGCCAATGATGTGGGTATGATACAGGTAAACATCAGTTAAAGCTATAACATTAACCATTGGTGATGAGACCAATGATGTGGGTATGATACAGGTAAACATCAGTTAAAGCTATAACATTAACCATTGATGATGAAGCCAATGATGTGCGTATGATACAGGTAAACATCAGTTAAAGCTATAACATTAACCATTGGTGATGAAACCAATGATGTGGGTATGATACAGGTAAACATCAGTTAAAGCTATAACATTAACCATTGGTGATGAAGCCAATGATGTGGGTATGATTCAGGTAAACATCAGTTAAAGCTATAACATTAACCATTGGTGATGAGACCAATGATGTGGGTATGATACAGGTAAACATCAGTTAAAGCTATAACATTAACCATTGGTGATGAAGCCAATGATGTGGGTATGATACAGGTAAACATCAGTTAAAGCTATAACATTAACCATTGGTGATGAAGCCAATGATGTGGGTATGATTCAGGTAAACATCAGTTAAAGCTATAACATTAACCATTGGTGATGAGACCAATGATGTGGGTATGATACAGGTAAACATCAGTTAAAGCTATAACATTAACCATTGGTGATGAAGCCAATGATGTGGGTATGATACATGTAAACATCAGTTAAAGCTATAACATTAACCATTGGTGATGAAGCCAATGATGTGGGTATGATACAGGTAAACATCAGTTAAAACTATAACATTAACCATTGGTGATGGGGCCAATGATGTGGGTATGATACAGGTAAACATCAGTTAAAGCTATAACATTAACCATTGGTGATGAGACCAATGATGTGGGTATGATACAGGTAAACATCAGTTAAAGCTATAACATTAACCATTGGTGATGAGGCCAATGATGTGGGTATGATACAGGTAAACATCAGTTAAAGCTATAACATTAACCATTGGTGATGGGGCCAATGATGTGGGTATGATACAGGTAAACATCAGTTAAAGATATAACATTAGGCACTGGTGATGAGGCCAATGATGTGGGTATGATACAGGTAAACATCAGTTAAAGCTATAACATTAGCCATTGGTGATGAGGCCAATGATGTGGATATGATACAGGTAAACATCAGTTAAAGCTATAACATTAACCATTGGTGATGAAGCCAATGATGTGGGTATGATACAGGTAAACATCAGTTAAAGCTGTAACACTAACCATTGGTCATGGGGCCAATGATGTGGGTATGATACAGGTAAACATCAGATAAAGCTATAACATTAACCATTGGTGATGAGGCCAATGATGTGGGTATGATACCGGTAAACATCATTTTAAGCTATAACATTAACCATTGGTGATTGGGCCAATGATGTGGGTATGATACAGGTAAACATCAGTTAAAGCTATAACATTAACCATTGGTGATGAGGCCAATGATGTGGGTATGATACAGGTAAACATCAGTTAAAGCTATAACATTAATCATTGGTGATGAGGTCAATGATGTGGGTATGATACAGGTAAACATCAGATAAAGCTATAACATTAGCCATTGGTGATGAGGCCAATGATGTGGGTATGATACAGGTAAACATCAGTTAAAGCTATAACATTAGCCATTGGTGATGAGGCCAATGATGTGGGTATGATACAGGTAAACATCAGTTACATTAACCATTGGTGATGAGACCAATGATGTGGGTATGATACAGGTAAACATCAGTTAAAGCTATAACATTAGCCATTGGTGATGAGGCCAATGATGTGGGTATGATACAGGTAAACATCAGTTAAAGCTATAACATTAACCATTGGTGATGGGGCCAATGATGTGGGTATGATACAGGTAAACATCAGTTAAAGCTATAACATTAACCATTGGTGATGAGGCCAATGATATGGGTATAATACAGGTAAACATCAGTTAAAGCTATAACATTAGCTATTGGTGATGGGGCCAATGATGTGGGTATGATTCAGGTAAACATCAGTTAAAGCTATAACATTAGCTATTGGTGATGAGGCCAATGATGTGGGTATGATACAGGTAAACATCAGATAAAGCTATAACATTAGCTATTGGTGATGGGGCCAATGATGTGGATATGATTCAGGTAAACATCAGTTAAAGCTATTGCATTAGCTATTGGTGATGGGGCCAATGATGTGGGTATGATACAGGTAAGCATCAGTTAAAGCTATAACATTAACCATTGGTGATGAGGCCAATGATGTGGGTATGATACAGGTAAACATCAGTTAAAGCTATAACATTAGCTATTGGTGATGAGGCCAATGATGTGGGTATGATACAGGTAAACATCAGTTAAAGATATAACATTAGCTATTGGTGATGGGGCCAATGATGTGGGTATGATACAGGTAAACATCAGTTAAAGCTATAACATTAGCTATTGGTGATGAGGCCAATGATGTGGGTATGATACAGGTAAACATCAGTTAAAGCTATAACATTAACCATTGGTGATGGGGCCAATGATGTGGGTATGATACAGGTAAACATCAGTTAAAGCTATAACATTAACCATTGGTGATGAGGCCAATGATGTGGGTATGATACAGGTAAACATCAGTTAAAGCTATAACATTAACCATTGGTGATGAGGTCAATGATATGGGTATGATACAGGTAAACATCAGTTAAAGCTATAACATTAACCATTGGTGATGAGGCCAATGATGTGTGTATGATATAGGTAAACATCAGATAAAGCTATAACATTAGCCATTGGTGATGAGGCCAATGATGTGGGTATGATTCAGGTAAACATCAGTTAAAGCTATAACATTAGCTATTGTTGATGGGGCCAATGATGTGGGTATGATACAGTTAAACATCAGTTAAAGCTATAACATTAGCCATTGGTGATGGGGCCAATGATGTGGGTATGATACAGGTAAACATCAGTTAAAGATATAACATTAGCCATTGGTGATGGGGCCAATGATGTGGGTATGATACAGGTAAACATCAGTTAAAGCTATAATATTAGCCATTGGTGATGAGGCCAATGATGTGGGTATGATACAGGTAAACATCAGTTAAAGCTATAACATTAACCATTGGTGATGAGGCCAATGATGTGGGTATGATACAGGTAAACATCAGTTAAAGCTATAACATTAACCATTGGTGATGAGACCAATGATGTGTGTATGATACAGGTAAACATCAGTTAAAGCTATAACATTAGCTATAGGTGGTGGAACAATGATGTGGGTATGATACAGGTAAACATCAGTTAAAGCTATAACATTGGCCATTGGTGATGAGGCCAATGATGTCGGTATGATACAGGTAAACATCAGTTAAAGCAATAACATTAACCATTGGTGATGGGGCCAATGATGTGGGTATGATACAGGTAAACATCAGTTAAAGCTATAACATTAACCATTGGTGATGAGGCCAATGATGTCGGTATGATATAGGTAAACATCAGTTAAAGCTATAACACTAACAATTGGTGATGGGGCCAATGATGTGGGTATGATACAGGTAAACATCAGATAAAGCTATAACATTAACCATTGGTGATGAAGCCAATGATGTGGGTATGATACAGGTAAACATCAGTTAAAGCTATAACATTAACCATTGGTGATGAGGCCAATGATGTGGGTATGATACAGGTAAACATCAGATAAAGCTATAACATTAACCATTGGTGATGAGGCCAATGATGTGGGTATGATACAGGTAAACATCAGTTAAAGCTATAACACTAACCATTGGTGATGAGGCCAATGATGTGGGTATGATACAGGTAAACATCAGTTAAAGCTATAACATTAACCATTGGTGATGAGGCCAATGATGTGGGTATGATACAGGTAAACATCAGTTAAAGCTATAACACTAACCATTGGTGATGGGGCCAATGATGTGGGTATGATACAGGTAAACATCAGTTAAAGCTATAACACTAACCATTGGTGATGGGGCCAATGATGTGGGTATGATACAGGTAAACATCAGTTAAAGCTATAACACTAACCATTGGTGATGAGGCCAATGTTGTGGGTATGATACAGGTAAACATCAGATAAAGCTATAACATTAACCATTGGTGATGAGGCCAATGATGTGGGTATGATACAGGTAAACATCAGTTAAAGCTGTAACACTAACCATTAGTGATGGGGCCAATGATGTGGGTATGATACAGGTAAACATCAGTTAAAGCTATAACATTAGCCATTGGTGATGAGGCCAATGATGTGGGTATGATACAGGTAAACATCAGTTACATTAACCATTGGTGATGAGACCAATGATGTGGGTATGATACAGGTAAACATCAGTTAAAGCTATAACATTAACCATTGGTGATGGGGCCAATGATGTGGGTATGATACAGGTAAACATCAGTTAAAGCTATAACATTAACCATTGGTGATGAGGCCAATGATGTGGGTATGATACAGGTAAACATCAGTTAAAGCTATAACACTAACCATTGGTGATGGGGCCAATGATGTGGGTATGATACAGGTAAACATCAGTTAAAGCTATAACACTAACCATTGGTGATGGGGCCAATGATGTGGGTATGATACAGGTAAACATCAGTTAAAGCTATAACACTAACCATTGGTGATGAGGCCAATGATGTGGGTATGATACAGGTAAACATCAGATAAAGCTATAACATTAACCATTGGTGATGAGGCCAATGATGTGGGTATGATACAGGTAAACATCAGTTAAAGCTATAACACTAACCATTAGTGATGGGGCCAATGATGTGGGTATGATACAGGTAAACATCAGTTAAAGCTATAACATTAACCATTGGTGATGAAGCCAATGATGTGGGTATGATACAGGTAAACATCAGTTAAAGCTATAACACTAACCATTGGTGATGGGGCCAATGATGTGGGTATGATACAGGTAAACATCAGTTAAAGCTATAACACTAACCATTGGTGATGGGGCCAATGATGTGGGTATGATACAGGTAAACATCAGTTAAAGCTATAACACTAACCATTGGTGATGAGGCCAATGATGTGGGTATGATACAGGTAAACATCAGATAAAGCTATAACATTAACCATTGGTGATGAGGCCAATGATGTGGGTATGATACAGGTAAACATCAGTTTAAGCTATAACATTAACGATGGGTGATGTTGCCAATGATGTGGGTATGATACAGGTAAACATCAGTTAAAGCTATAACATTAACCATTGGTGATGAGGCCAATGATGTGGATATGATACAGGTAAACATCAGTTAAAGATATAACATTAGCCATTGGTGATGAGGCCAATGATGTGGGTATGATACAGGTAAACATCAGTTAAAGCTATAACATTAACCATTGGTGATGAGGCCAATGATGTGGGTATGATACAGGTAAACATCAGATAAAGCTATAACATTAGCCATTGGTGATGAAGCCAATGATGTGGGTATGATACAGGTAAACATCAGTTAAAGCTATAACATTAGCCATTGGTGATGAGGCCAATGATGTGGGTATGATACAGGTAAACATCAGTTACATTAACCATTGGTGATGAGACCAATGATGTGGGTATGATACAGGTAAACATCAGTTAAAGCTATAACATTAACAATGGGTGATGTGACCAATGATGTGGGTATGATGCAGGTAAACATCAGTTAAAGCTATAACATTAGCCATTGGTGATGAGGCCAATGATGTGGGTATGATACAGGTAAACATCAGTTACATTAACCATTGATGATGAGACCAATGATGTGGGTATGATACAGGTAAACATCAGTTAAAGCTATAACATTAACAATGGGTGATGTGGCCAATGATGTGGGTATGATACAGGTAAACATCAGTTAAAGCTATAACATTAGCCATTGGTGATGAGGCCAGTGATGTGGGTAATATACAGGTAAACATCAGTTAAAGCTATAACATTAGCCATTGGTGATGAGGCCAATGATGTGGGTATGATACAGGTAAACATCAGTTAAAGCTATAACATTAATCATTGGTGATGAGGTCAATGATGTGGGTATGATACAGGTAAACATCAGATAAAGCTATAACATTAGCCATTGGTGATGAGGCCAATGATGTGGGTATGATACAGGTAAACATCAGTTAAAGCTATAACATTAGCCATTGGTGATGAGGCCAATGATGTGGGTATGATACAGGTAAACATCAGTTACATTAACCATTGGTGATGAGACCAATGATGTGGGTATGATACAGGTAAACATCAGTTAAAGCTATAACATTAACCATTGGTGATGGGGCCAATGATGTGGGTATGATACAGGTAAACATCAGTTAAAGCTATAACATTAACCATTGGTGATGAGGCCAATGATGTGGGTATAATACAGGTAAACATCAGTTAAAGCTATAACATTAGCTATTGGTGATGGGGCCAATGATGTGGGTATGATTCAGGTAAAGATCAGTTAAAGCTATAACATTAGCTATTGGTGATGAGGCCAATGATGTGGGTATGATACAGGTAAACATCAGATAAAGCTATAACATTAGCTATTGGTGATGGGGCCAATGATGTGGGTATGATTCAGGTAAACATCAGTTAAAGCTATAGCATTAGCTATTGGTGATGGGGCCAATGATGTGGGTATGATACAGGTAAGCATCAGTTAAAGCTATAACATTAACCATTGGTGATGAGGCCAATGATGTGGGTATGATACAGGTAAACATCAGTTAAAGCTATAACATTAACCATTGGTGATGAGGCCAATGATGTGGGTATAATACAGGTAAACATCAGTTAAAGCTATAACATTAACCATTGGTGATGAGGTCAATGATATGGGTATGATACAGGTAAACATCAGTTAAAGCTATAACATTAACCATTGGTGATGAGGCCAATGATGTGTGTATGATATAGGTAAACATCAGATAAAGCTATAACATTAGCCATTGGTGATGAGGCCAATGATGTGGGTATGATTCAGGTAAACATCAGTTAAAGCTATAACATTAGCTATTGTTGATGGGGCCAATGATGTGGGTATGATACAGTTAAACATCAGTTAAAGCTATAACATTAGCCATTGGTGATGGGGCCAATGATGTGGGTATGATACAGGTAAACATCAGTTAAAGATATAACATTAGCCATTGGTGATGGGGCCAATGATGTGGGTATGATACAGGTAAACATCAGTTAAAGCTATAATATTAGCCATTGATGATGAGGCCAATGATGTGGGTATGATACAGGTAAACATCAGTTAAAGCTATAACATTAACCATTGGTGATGAGGCCAATGATGTGGGTATGATACAGGTAAACATCAGTTAAAGCTATAACATTAACCATTGGTGATGAGACCAATGATGTGGGTATGATACAGGTAAACATCAGTTAAAGCTATAACATTAGCTATAGGTGGTGGAACAATGATGTGGGTATGATACAGGTAAACATCAGTTAAAGCTATAACATTGGCCATTGGTGATGAGGCCAATGATGTCGGTATGATACAGGTAAACATCAGTTAAAGCAATAACATTAACCATTGGTGATGGGGCCAATGATGTGGGTATGATACAGGTAAACATCAGTTAAAGCTATAACATTAACCATTGGTGATGAGGCCAATGATGTCGGTATGATATAGGTAAACATCAGTTAAAGCTATAACACTAACAATTGGTGATGGGGCCAATGATGTGGGTATGATACAGGTAAACATCAGATAAAGCTATAACATTAACCATTGGTGATGAAGCCAATGATGTGGGTATGATACAGGTAAACATCAGTTAAAGCTATAACATTAACCATTGGTGATGAGGCCAATGATGTGGGTATGATACAGGTAAACATCAGATAAAGCTATAACATTAACCATTGGTGATGAGGCCAATGATGTGGGTATGATACAGGTAAACATCAGTTAAAGCTATAACACTAACCATTGGTGATGGGGCCAATGATGTGGGTATGATACAGGTAAACATCAGTTAAAGCTATAACATTAACCATTGGTGATGAGGCCAATGATGTGGGTATGATACAGGTAAACATCAGTTAAAGCTATAACATTAGCCATTGGTGATGGGGCCAATGATGTGGGTATGATACAGGTAAACATCAGTTAAAGATATAACATTAGCCATTGGTGATGGGGCCAATGATGTGGGTATGATACAGGTAAACATCAGTTAAAGCTATAATATTAGCCATTGGTGATGAGGCCAATGATGTGGGTATGATACAGGTAAACATCAGTTAAAGCTATAACATTAACCATTGGTGATGAGGCCAATGATGTGGGTATGATACAGGTAAACATCAGTTAAAGCTATAACATTAACCATTGGTGATGAGACCAATGATGTGGTTATGATACAGGTAAACATCAGTTAAAGCTATAACATTAGCTATAGGTGGTGGAACAATGATGTGGGTATGATACAGGTAAACATCAGTTAAAGCTATAACATTGGCCATTGGTGATGAGGCCAATGATGTCGGTATGATACAGGTAAACATCAGTTAAAGCAATAACATTAACCATTGGTGATGGGGCCAATGATGTGGGTATGATACAGGTAAACATCAGTTAAAGCTATAACATTAACCATTGGTGATGAGGCCAATGATGTCGGTATGATATAGGTAAACATCAGTTAAAGCTATAACACTAACAATTGGTGATGGGGCCAATGATGTGGGTATGATACAGGTAAACATTAGATAAAGCTATCACATTAACCATTGGTGATGAAGCCAATGATGTGGGTATGATACAGGTAAACATCAGTTAAAGCTATAACATTAACCATTGGTGATGAGGCCAATGATGTGGGTATGATACAGGTAAACATCAGATAAAGCTATAACATTAACCATTGGTGATGAGGCCAATGATGTGGGTATGATACAGGTAAACATCAGTTAAAGCTATAACACTAACCATTGGTGATGGGGCCAATGATGTGGGTATGATACAGGTAAACATCAGTTAAAGCTATAACATTAACCATTGGTGATGAGGCCAATGATGTGGGTATGATACAGGTAAACATCAGTTAAAGCTATAACACTAACCATTGGTGATGGGGCCAATGATGTGGGTATGATACAGGTAAACATCAGTTAAAGCTATAACACTAACCATTGGTGATGGGGCCAATGATGTGGGTATGATACAGGTAAACATCAGTTAAAGCTATAACACTAACCATTGGTGATGAGGCCAATGTTGTGGGTATGATACAGGTAAACATCAGATAAAGCTATAACATTAACCATTGGTGATGAGGCCAATGATGTGGGTATGATACAGGTAAACATCAGTTAAAGCTGTAACACTGACCATTAGTGATGGGGCCAATGATGTGGGTATGATACAGGTAAACATCAGTTAAAGCTATAACATTAACCATTGGTGATGAGGCCAATGATGTGGGTATGATACAGGTAAACATCAGTTAAAGCTATAACACTAACCATTGGTGATGGAGCCAATGATGTGGGTATGATACAGGTAAACATCAGTTAAAGCTATAACACTAACCATTGGTGATGGGGCCAATGATATGGGTATGATACAGGTAAACATCAGTTAAAGCTATAACACTAACCATTGGTGATGAGGCCAATGATGTGGGTATGATACAGGTAAACATCAGATAAAGCTATAACATTAACCATTGGTGATGAGGCCAATGATGTGGGTATGATACAGGTAAACATCAGTTTAAGCTATAACATTAACGATGGGTGATGTTGCCAATGATGTGGGTATGATACAGGTAAACATCAGTTAAAGCTATAACATTAACCATTGGTGATGAGGCCAATGATGTGGATATGATACAGGTAAACATCAGTTAAAGCTATAACATTAGCCATTGGTGATGAGGCCAGTGATGTGGGTAATATACAGGTAAACATCAGTTAAAGCTATCACATTAGCCATTGGTGATGAGGCCAATGATGTGGGTATGATACAGGTAAACATCAGTTAAAGCTATAACATTAATCATTGGTGATGAGGTCAATGATGTGGGTATGATACAGGTAAAAATCAGATAAAGCTATAACATTAGCCATTGGTGATGAGGCCAATGATGTGGGTATGATACAGGTAAACATCAGTTAAAGCTATAACATTAGCCATTGGTGATGAGGCCAATGATGTGGGTATGATACAGGTAAACATCAGTTACATTAACCATTGGTGATGAGACCAATGATGTGGGTATGATACAGGTAAACATCAGTTAAAGCTATAACATTAACCATTGGTGATGGGGCCAATGATGTGGGTATGATACAGGTAAACATCAGTTAAAGCTATAACATTAACCATTGGTGATGAGGCCAATGATGTGGGTATGATACAGGTAAACATCAGTTAAAGCTATAACACTAACCATTGGTGATGGGGCCAATGATGTGGGTATGATACAGGTAAACATCAGTTAAAGCTATAACACTAACCATTGGTGATGGGGCCAATGATGTGGGTATGATACAGGTAAACATCAGTTAAAGCTATAACACTACCCATTGGTGATGAGGCCAATGATGTGGGTATGATACAGGTAAACATCAGATAAAGCTATAACATTAACCATTGGTGATGAGGCCAATGATGTGGGTATGATACAGGTAAACATCAGTTAAAGCTATAACACTAACCATTAGTGATGGGGCCAATGATGTGGGTATGATACAGGTAAACATCAGTTAAAGCTATAACATTAACCATTGGTGATGAAGCCAATGATGTGGGTATGATACAGGTAAACATCAGTTAAAGCTATAACACTAACCATTGGTGATGGGGCCAATGATGCGGGTATGATACAGGTAAACATCAGTTAAAGCTATAACACTAACCATTGGTGATGGGGCCAATGATGTGGGTATGATACAGGTAAACATCAGTTAAAGCTATAACACTAACCATTGGTGATGAGGCCAATGATGTGGGTATGATACAGGTAAACATCAGATAAAGCTATAACATTAACCATTGGTGATGAGGCCAATGATGTGGGTATGATACAGGTAAACATCAGTTTAAGCTATAACATTAACGATGGGTGATGTTGCCAATGATGTGGGTATGATACAGGTAAACATCAGTTAAAGCTATAACATTAACCATTGGTGATGAGGCCAATGATGTGGATATGATACAGGTAAACATCAGTTAAAGATATAACATTAGCCATTGGTGATGAGGCCAATGATGTGGGTATGATACAGGTAAACATCAGTTAAAGCTATAACATTAACCATTGGTGATGAGGCCAATGATGTGGGTATGATACAGGTAAACATCAGATAAAGCTATAACATTAGCCATTGGTGATGAAGCCAATGATGTGGGTATGATACAGGTAAACATCAGTTAAAGCTATAACATTAGCCATTGGTGATGAGGCCAATGATGTGGGTATGATACAGGTAAACATCAGTTACATTAACCATTGGTGATGAGACCAATGATGTGGGTATGATACAGGTAAACATCAGTTAAAGCTATAACATTAACAATGGGTGATGTGGCCAATGATGTGGGTATGATGCAGGTAAACATCAGTTAAAGCTATAACATTAGCCATTGGTGATGAGGCCAATGATGTGGGTATGATACAGGTAAACATCAGTTACATTAACCATTGATGATGAGACCAATGATGTGGGTATGATACAGGTAAACATCAGTTAAAGCTATAACATTAACAATGGGTGATGTGGCCAATGATGTGGGTATGATACAGGTAAACATCAGTTAAAGCTATAACATTAGCCATTGGTGATGAGGCCAGTGATGTGGGTAATATACAGGTAAACATCAGTTAAAGCTATAACATTAGCCATTGGTGATGAGGCCAATGATGTGGGTATGATACAGGTAAACATCAGTTAAAGCTATAACATTAATCATTGGTGATGAGGTCAATGATGTGGGTATGATACAGGTAAACATCAGATAAAGCTATAACATTAGCCATTGGTGATGAGGCCAATGATGTGGGTATGATACAGGTAAACATCAGTTAAAGCTATAACATTAGCCATTGGTGATGAGGCCAATGATGTGGGTATGATACAGGTAAACATCAGTTACATTAACCATTGGTGATGAGACCAATGATGTGGGTATGATACAGGTAAACATCAGTTAAAGCTATAACATTAACCATTGGTGATGGGGCCAATGATGTGGGTATGATACAGGTAAACATCAGATAAAGCTATAACATTAACCATTGGTGATGAGGCCAATGATGTGGGTATAATACAGGTAAACATCAGTTAAAGCTATAACATTAGCTATTGGTGATGGGGCCAATGATGTGGGTATGATTCAGGTAAACATCAGTTAAAGCTATAACATTAGCTATTGGTGATGAGGCCAATGATGTGGGTATGATACAGGTAAACATCAGATAAAGCTATAACATTAGCTATTGGTGATGGGGCCAATGATGTGGGTATGATTCAGGTAAACATCAGTTAAAGCTATAGCATTAGCTATTGGTGATGGGGCCAATGATGTGGGTATGATACAGGTAAGCATCAGTTAAAGCTATAACATTAACCATTGGTGATGAGGCCAATGATGTGGGTATGATACAGGTAAACATCAGTTAAAGCTATAACATTAGCTATTGGTGATGAGGCCAATGATGTGGGTATGATACAGGTAAACATCAGTTAAAGATATAACATTAGCTATTGGTGATGGGGCCAATGATGTGGGTATGATACAGGTAAACATCAGTTAAAGCTATAACATTAGCTATTGGTGATGAGGCCAATGATGTGGGTATGATACAGGTAAACATCAGTTAAAGCTATAACATTAACCATTGGTGATGGGGCCAATGATGTGGGTATGATACAGGTAAACATCAGTTAAAGCTATAACATTAACCATTGGTGATGAGGCCAATGATGTGGGTATAATACAGGTAAACATCAGTTAAAGCTATAACATTAACCATTGGTGATGAGGTCAATGATATGGGTATGATACAGGTAAACATCAGTTAAAGCTATTACATTAACCATTGGTGATGAGGCCAATGATGTGTGTATGATATAGGTAAACATCAGATAAAGCTATAACATTAGCCATTGGTGATGAGGCCAATGATGTGGGTATGATTCAGGTAAACATCAGTTAAAGCTATAACATTAGCTATTGTTGATGGGGCCAATGATGTGGGTATGATACAGTTAAACATCAGTTAAAGCTATAACATTAGCCATTGGTGATGGGGCAAATGATGTGGGTATGATACAGGTAAACATCAGTTAAAGCTATAACATTAGCCATTGGTGATGGGGCCAATGATGTGGGTATGATACAGGTAAACATCAGTTAAAGCTATAATATTAGCCATTGGTGATGAGGCCAATGATGTGGGTATGATACAGGTAAACATCAGTTAAAGCTATAACATTAACCATTGGTGATGAGGCCAATGATGTGGGTATGATACAGGTAAACATCAGTTAAAGCTATAACACTAACCATTGGTGATGGGGCCAATGATGTGGGTATGATACAGGTAAACATCAGACAAAGCTATAACATTAACCATTGGTGATGAAGCCAATGATGTGGGTATGATACAGGTAAACATCAGTTAAAGCTATAACATTAACCATTGGTGATGAGGCCAATGATGTGGGTATGATACAGGTAAACATCAGATAAAGCTATAACATTAACCATTGGTGATGAGGCCAATGATGTGGGTATGATACAGGTAAACATCAGTTAAAGCTATAACACTAACCATTGGTGATGGGGCCAATGATGTGGGTATGATACAGGTAAACATCAGTTAAAGCTATAACATTAACCATTGGTGATGAGGCCAATGATGTGGGTATGATACAGGTAAACATCAGTTAAAGCTATAACACTAACCATTGGTGATGGGGCCAATGATGTGGGTATGATACAGGTAAACATCAGTTAAAGCTATAACACTAACCATTGGTGGTGGGGCCAATGATGTGGGTATGATACAGGTAAACATCAGTTAAAGCTATAACACTAACCATTGGTGATGAGGCCAATGATGTGGGTATGATACAGGTAAACATCAGATAAAGATATAACATTAGCCATTGGTGATGAGGCCAATGATGTGGGTATGATACAGGTAAACATCAGTTAAAGCTATAACATTAACCATTGGTGATGAGGCCAATGATGTGGGTATGATACAGGTAAACATCAGATAAAGCTATAACATTAGCCATTGGTAATGAGGCCAATGATGTGGGTATGATACAGGTAAACATCAGTTAAAGCTATAACATTAGCCATTGGTGATGAGGCCAATGATGTGGGTATGATACAGGTAAACATCAGTTACATTAACCATTGGTGATGAGACCAATGATGTGGATATGATACAGGTAAACATCAGTTAAAGCTATAACATTAACCATTGGTGATGAGGCCAATGATGTGGGTATGATACAGGTAAACATCAGTTAAAGCTATAACATTAACCATTGGTGATGAGGCCAATGATGTGGGTATGATACAGGTAAACATCAGTTAAAGCTATAATATTAACCATTGGTGATGAGACTAATGATGTGGGTATGATACAGGTAAACATCAGTTAAAGCTATAACATTAGCTATTGGTGGTGGGGCCAATGATGTGGGTATGATACAGGTAAACATCAGTTAAAGCTATAACATTGGCCATTGGTGATGAGGCCAATGATGTGGGTATGATACAGGTAAACATCAGTTAAAGCTATAACATTGGCCATTGGTGAAGAGGCCAATGATGTCGGTATGATACAGGTAAACATCAGTTAAAGCAATAACATTAACCATTGGTGATGGGGCCAATGATGTGTGTATGATACAGATAAACATCAGTTAAAGCTATAACATTAACCATTGGTGATGAGACCAATGAAGTGGGTATGATACAGGTAAACATCAGATAAAGCTGTAACATTAACCATGGGTGATGAGGCCAATGATGTGGGTATGATACAGGTAAACATCAGATAAAGCTATAACATTAACCATTGGTGATGAAGCCAATGATGTGGGTATGATACAGGTAAACATCAGTTAAAGCTATAACATTAACCATTGGTGATGAGGCCAATGATGTGGGTATGATACAGGTAGACATCAGTTAAAGCTATAACACTAACCATTGGTGATGGGGCCAATGATGTGGGTATGATACAGGTAAACATCAGTTAAAGCTATAACATTAACCATTAGTGATGAGGCCAATGATGTGGGTATGATACAGGTAAACATCAGTTAAAGCTATAACATTAACCATGGGTGATGGGGCCAATGATGTGGGTATGATACAGGTAAACATCAGTTAAAGCTATAACATTAACTATTGGTGATGAGGCCAATGATGTGGGTATGATACAGGTAAACATCAGTTAAAGCTATAACATTAACCATTGGTGATGAGGTCAATGATGTGGGTATGATACAGGTAAACATCACATAAAGCTATAACATTAGCTATTGGTGGTGGGGCCAATGATGTGGGTATGATACAGGTAAACATCAGTTAAAGATATAACATTAGCCATTGGTGATGAGGCCAATGATGTGGGTATGATACAGGTAAACATCAGTTAAAGCTATAACATTAACCATTGGTGATGAGGCCAATGATGTGGGTATGATACAGGTAAACATCAGTTAAAGCTATAACATTAGGCACTGGTGATGAGGCCAATGATGTGGGTATGATACAGGTAAACAGTTAAAGCTATAACATTATCCATTGATGATGAGGCCAATGATGTGGGTATGATACAGGTAAACATCAGTTAAAGATATAACATTAGCCATTGGTGATGGGGCCAATGATGTGGGTAAGATACAAGTAAACATCAGTTAAAGCTATAACATTATCCATTGGTGATGGGACCAATGATGTGGGTATGATACAGGTAAACATCAGTTAAAGCTATAACATTAGCCATTGGTGATGAGGCCAATGATGTGGGTATGATACAGGTAAACATCAGATAAAGCTATAACATAAGTCATTGGTTATGAGGCCAATGATGTGTGTATGATACAGGTAAACATCAGTTAAAGCTATAACATTAACCATTGGTGATGGGCCAATGATGTGGGTATGATACAGGTAAACATCAGATAAAGTTATAACATTAACCATTGGTGATGGGACCAATGATTTGGGTATGATACAGGTAAACATCAGGTAAAGCTATAACATTAACCATTGGTGATGAAGCCAATGATGTGGGTATGATACAGGTAAACATCAGTTAAAGCTATAACATTAACCATTGGTGATGAGGCCAATGATGTGGGTATGATACAGGTAAACATCAGTTAAAGCTATAACATTAACCATTGGTGATGAAGCCAATGATGTGGGTATGATACAGGTAAACATCAGTTAAAGCTATAACATTAACCATTGGTGATGAGGCCAGTGATGTGGGTATGATACAGGTAAACATCAGTTAAAGCTATAACATTAACCATTGGTGATGAGGCCAATGATGTGGGTATGATACAGGTAAACATCAGATAAAGCTATAACATTAACCATTGGTGATGAGGCCAATGATGTGGGTATGATACAGGTAAACATCAGTTAAAGCTATAACACTAGCCATTGGTGATGAGGCCAATGATGTGGATATGATACAGGTAAACATCAGTTAAAGCTATAACATTAACCATTGGTGATGAGGCCAATGATGTGGGTATGATACAGGTAAACATCAGTTAAAGCTATAACATTAACCATTGGTGATGAGGCCAATGATGTGGGTATGATACAGGTAAACATCAGTTAAAGCTATAATATTAACCATTGGTGATGAGACCAATGATGTGGGTATGATACAGGTAAACATCAGTTAAAGCTATAACATTAGCTATTGGTGATGAGGCCAGTGATGTGGGTATGATACAGGTAAACATCAGTTAAAGCTATAACATTAACCATTGGTGATGTGGGTATGATACAGGTAAACATCAGATAAAGCTATAACATTAACCATTGGTGATGAGGCCAATGATGTGGGTATGATACAGGTAAACATCAGTTAAAGCTATAACATTAACCATTGGTGATGAGGCCAATGATGTGGATATGATACAGGTAAACATCAGTTAAAGCTATAACATTAACCATTGGTGATGAGGCCAATGATGTGGGTATGATACAGGTAAACATCAGTTAAAGCTATAACATTAACCATTGGTGATGAGGCCAATGATGTGGGTATGATACAGGTAAACATCAGTTAAAGCTATAATATTAACCATTGGTGATGAGACCAATGATGTGGGTATGATACAGGTAAACATCAGTTAAAGCTATAACATTAGCTATTGGTGATGAGGCCAGTGATGTGGGTATGATACAGGTAAACATCAGTTAAAGCTATAACATTAACCATTGGTGATGTGGGTATGATACAGGTAAACATCAGATAAAGCTATAACATTAACCATTGGTGATGAGGCCAATGATGTGGGTATGATACAGGTAAACATCAGTTAAAGCTATAACATTAACCATTGGTGATGAGGCCAATGATGTGGGTATGATACAGGTAAACATCAGTTAAAGCTATAACATTAACCATTGGTGATGAGGCCAATGATGTGGGTATGATACAGGTAAACATCAGATAAAGCTATAACACTAACCATGGGTGATGAGGCCAATGATGTGGGTATGATACAGGTAAACATCAGTTAAAGCTATAACATTAGCCATTGGTGATGGGGCCAATGATGTGGGTATGATACAGGTAGACATCAATGTGACATGTTACTTTGTTGTATTAAGCATCATCAGGCAAGATAAAAAAATCATTTAACTGAACAATTATTGATGTTATTTCTTATTATTACAATATTAAGCACAAGTTTACTGTAATTCAAATCTGTAAATTTCATATGGGTGAAAAGTGCTATATTGTTTCTGTGTAAAATTTGTTGTTGAATGGTGAATAAGTACAGGTAAATAAATACAAAATATAAATTAACTGCCTCTGCTACGAGAATTACAGGTACTTTTCCTTTTTTTTCAGGCTGCCCATGTAGGTGTAGGCATTAGTGGTGCAGAGGGATTACAGGCAGCATGTGCATCAGACTACGCAATAGCACAGGTAAATCTAGGCTCTAGGGTGGGATAGAGGGTGGGGCAGCCCATGTAGGTGTAGGCATCAGTAGTGTAGAAGGTTTACAGGCAGCATGTGCATCATACTACGCAATAGCACAGGTAAATCTAGACTCTTGTGTGGAGTAGAGGGTAGGGCATAGGGCAGTCCATGTAGGTGTAGACATTAGTGGTGTAGAAGGCTTACAGGCAGCATGTGCATCAGACTATGCAATAGCACAGGTAAATCTGGGCTCTTGAAATAATAAAATGAAAGGTGACATTGAAAATAAATAATTTAGCAGTAGGATGTTGATATTACTTTATAAAATCACTGTGTAACCAACTTTTCTTTTCTATTTCAGTTCCAATACTTAAATAAATTACTTCTAGTCCACGGAGCTTGGAGTTACTCCAGATTGTGTAAACTTATACTGTACTCGTTTTATAAAAATATATGTCTTTATGCGATCGAGGTAAGATTTTATTACAATATTAGCTTATTGCTATAATTATATAAATTTGCATGTAAGTTAATGCTAAATATTTAAAAATATGGGTTTAAAAAGTAAAGAATTTTCGCTTGTGTTTTGCATCGTAAAAATAATCATTAGCTAATTTTGTCAAATTGGACTATGTAAAAGTTACACTCTTATACAAAAAAACTCACAAATGATATTTGGACAAAACAAACATGACCGTTAGTTTAAGTAGCTTATTGTTTTCCTGGTTTGGATTTCTACAACGAAATAAAATAAGATTTGGTACTCAAAATGAGTCCTGACTCAAAATGCAATTGTTGATTTTTTGGAAGAGATGAGTCAGTGTTGGGGATCGTTGTATTTTTACTCATTTAACTGATGCTTTCGGTAAGATATGCTTATTTAACTACAAGTATAAAACTATAGAACTAGTGTGTTTTATTCTGTTTGACACATCATTTAAAATTTACATGTAAGGAGAGTAATCATACCCTTAGCTATTGATACCAATAACTGTTCTATTATCGTCATGAACATAGCTGTAATACTGGATGTTAAGCAATCAATCAATCAATTTAGCTGTTCTATTAACCATCGGATTCTCATTATTATTTGTTGAAACACTTACAATTACCGAAACACTGATCCACTTGTCTTTGTCGTCATAATATTTCCGAAAGGAAATAAAATTATAATAATCGAGACATTTCTGGCAAACATGAACAAATATATCTGATTTATTGGATTAGATTAATCTACTTATTTGTATCATGCCAATTAATTATTGTGTAAAATTTACTAACCATCAAATTTTGTATTACTATTTCAAGGATTTCAAGGTCTTTGAAATATTTTTCTAAAAGCAGGAATCTCTATTGTAAAGTTGTAACAGTGAAAAATAATTATAACATCAGTATATATGAATAAACTAATATTTTACTATAAAAAGAAGAAAAAAAACAGAAAATAATGATGGCAACAATGTTAACACAACTTAAAAAAATGATAATAATGATTTGTTTTTAATTAGTGATTCTAATGATAATTATGATTTGTTTTTAATAAGTGATTCTAATGATAATCATGATTTGTTTTTTATAAATGATTCTAATGATAATCATGATTTGATTTTAATAAGTGATTCTATTGATAATCATGATTTGTTTTTAATAAGTGATTCTTATGAAAATCAAGATTTGTTTTAATTAGTAAACACCTTGAATTTGTATGTAAGTAATTAATTAATTCTTGATTACAAATAAAAAACTAAATAAGATTTTAACATTAATTCTTGATTACAAATCAGAACCAAGTCAGATTTAAACTAAATCACCATTAATAGCAATCATATTGCTGAATCTCTTCTATTATAACTGTGACTTGTGTTTTCAGCTTTGGTTTGCTTTTGAGTGTGGATTTTCAGGACAAGTTATCTTTGAGAAATGGACAATAGGTTCATATAACGTGGTATGGTTCCTGCTTATGATGCTGTGGGTTAACTCTTCATTGCTACCATTGGTTCTTAACAGTAGTAATAACTACAAAAATATACGGAAAATTTATCATCAAATAATTTTTTTAATGTAAAACTTGTTAATATGACCATACAATGGTTAATCATTTGTAAATATTTCTGGTATTTTTTATGTTTAAAGTACAAGTCTTTTGGATGGTTGGGTTCCAGATGGTTAGGTTCCAAATTATGATGGGAGCAAATGGGTGGTTAATTAATAATACAATATTGAAAACTACTGTTTTTGTTTTGAAACACCATAATTTGTCTGCATCATAAAATAATTTTGTATTCGACAGCTACAGTCAATTGCTGAGCGAAATTCTAAATGATCTGAAACAATACAAGTTATACTAAAAACTATTTTATATTTGTTTTCATGGAAAATATGACAGCACTACAGCAATGTATGAATTTAACTGTATTGCCTATGAACTTCTGTTTTACCCCATATTCGAATTTATGAATTCTTCCTTGAACCTATGAAGTTATGTTTCATGATGACCACAACAGAACATAGTTTAACATAGGACACATAGTGTTGAAAACAAAACATGTTCTTTAGTGTAAAATATATGTAAGAAAGTTCAAAATGAGTTTTTGTTTATTTATTTATTTTTTTTATTATTATTATTTTTTTTTTTTAGGGGGAGGGGTTGTTGTTTGTTTTGTTTTGTGGGGGGGGGGGAGGGGTTGTTGTTTGTTTTGTTTTGTGGGGGGGGGGAGGTTATAATTCTTCATCCAATCTACCTATTTCAGCTTTTATGTATCTATTTATATTCAGCGGCATATAATATATATACATGTACATTTGTATATGTCTTTGTAATGTTCCAAAACCTTTCATGTATATTTACGAATATATTTATTATTATACCCCCACTCGCAGAGTGGTGGGTATATTGGAATACCCTTGTCCGTCCATCCCTAAACCTTGTGTACGTAACTAGTCATTTGTCTTTTGTTGGATTTTATTCATATTTGGTATCTTGGTTGGCCATGATCTCAGCATGCACATATTATACCGATTTCATGGATGGTTGATTTTTTCGAGTGTTATAGCCCTTTTCATGTTTGTTTGACCATATGTCCGTTCGCACATCTTGTGTACGCAACTAGTCATTTGTCTTTTGTTGGATTTTATTCATATTTGGTATCTTGGTTGGCCATGATCTGAGCATTATTAGATATTTAGTGCATAACATATGAAAATGCTTTATTTTTGATTGGATGATTAGTGTTGATTATTTTCTAACAGTTTATGTTTAATCTTGGCAATGGGTGACTATACCTAGCGACGAGAACTATATCCCTTTGAAACGATTTCCTACGGGGACCAAACCTGTGGAATATATTTTCCTACATTATATTTGATGTTCCCTTACGAACTGCTGCTATAAATTATTTCCTTAATTAGCTATGTATAATATTTATATCTAATAATCTGTAATACATCATTTTTCATCATTCCAAACGTTTACTAGCCAACTGCCCTGGGAGGATACACATCTCTTGATTCCAACTGTCTTTACACTCCTTTATGCCTCTCCACCACATTAAGTAATACTTTACCACACATCAACTTGTGTAGAGCGATTGGTGGTATCACAGCACGACAATGTGTGCAGTTTCATTTTATTATTGTCTTCTCCTGAGGGAACTGTTTTCCTATACCTCACCAGACAACACTATAGGAAAACTGTTCCCGAGGGAGAAGACAATAATATGTTTAGTACATAACATCTCATTCTGGACATAAAACAAAAACACACACAAATTCAATATTATAATAATAATAACAAAATTGCTAAGCCTCGCCATGTTGACAACAAATGATAAGCAGACTGCAGCGCTGTCTATTTTAAAGGAGGTAAATCTTGTCAAATATAATGTAGGAAAATATATTCCACAGGTTTGGTCCCCGTAGAAAATTGTTTCAAAGGGATATAGTTCTCGTCGCTAGGTATAGTCACCCATTGCCAAGATTAAACATAAACTGTTAGAAAATAATCAACACTAATCATCCAATCAAAAATAAAGCATCTTTATATGTTATGTACTAAATGTATTTTAGTGTCTCTCATGTTCTTGTTTCAATAGTTACAGTTACTATTTTGAAGGGAAAAAAAGAAGATTTAAGATCAGAATAACATCTAATAGTATTGATATAAAAACTCCTTTGAACTTTTGTAAATATTGATTCAGTAGTCAGAAGAGAAGGGAACAAAATCCGGCTAGAAAGATAAAAAAAAAAGTTTTTACACAACAACGATCAAATTATCTCCCCTTTTTGGCACCCCATTTGCAGCCATGTGCATTACTGGAAGATTTTAATCTTAGTGTTAAAGCAAAATAGGGTTATTAAGATAAAATATACATTAGAATTATAAAGAACAGAGAAGGGGGCCAAAATCGACCCTTTATCTGTACACTTAGTCCTTTCCCATATCCATATATTCCTCATTGGATCAGGATGTCTCCAAAACTGGTGAATGAACTACTTTTCTGGAATCAATTCTAACTGAATTCTATCATTAATTTTATATACATTGAAAGCTGTTAAGTATAGGATGATAGCAATTAAGGGTTTGTTATATTAGAAAATGTTTATTGGGATTGAAAGCCTGTTTGACAATGAAAGTGAAATCAGATTATTTAGGAAGGGGGCATATATCAATGAAATCTTTGTTTATACAGTAAAAGTCTATTGTAGCAATATAAAATTTTAAAATTTGCAAGTTGGGATAAAGTAAAATGATTTTAAGTACATGCCTTGCTGTACCAAGCAATTTGACTGGTGAAATTAGCAGTATGGGAATTATTGATAGAATATGCATTAAAAAGTTTTGTGTAAAAGAAGCTTTTTGTTGTGAAAAAGGTTTTCAAACTCAAAAGTTGTGTTTTCAGGTTTTAATGTTTTATTTTGATTTTACTTCAGCAAATTCAGTATTATTTTATGTCAGCAAATTCAGTGATATTTTATGTCTGCTATTTCAATGTTATTTATATAAGAAAATTCAATGAATTTTAGTTTTATTTTCAATAAAAGTTTGTTACCCCAACTAAAAATAAATGGATAAAAAGTTTCTTTTAATATGTATTCAGAAGATATGTTTAAGAAAATTTGGTAAAAAAAAATACGGTTTCTCTCCAGATTTGAAAAAAAACGTCTGCTGATGTTAATTGTAATTGCTGCTAAAAATAGAAAATTGCTGACTTAAAATGAACTGATGCATTTTAGAGGATGCCTAGATTTACAATATATCCCTTGCTTATTTGTATGAACCTGGTTTTATGAATGATTTATTTTAATCCCTCCCACAGTTTTGGTTTGCCATTTCAAATGGATTCTCAGGACAAATTTTATTTGAGAAGTGGACCATTGGGTTTTATAATGTGGTATGTATATAATACTTATATAGCAACTTACAGTCATTTTTAGCTCACCTTGCCCAAGGTAACGTGAACTTTTGCCATCATTTGGCATCTGTCGTCTGTCGTCCGTTAACTTTTCACATTTTAATCTTCTCCTCTGAAACCCCTCAGCCAAAGGAAGTGAAACTTGGTAGGAAGCATCTATGGAAGGTCCTCTCTAAAGATTGCTCATTTTGTCCCGATCCATTAACAAACATGTCCACCATAGGCAATTCTTGTTTCTGATTGGCCGATTTTTAAAACTCTTCTCCTCTGAAACAGCTTGACCAAATGAACCGAAACTTTGTAGGAAGCATCTATGGAAGGTCCTCTATAAAGATTGCTCATTTCGTCTCGATCCGTTAACAAACATGGCTGCCACAGGCAATTCTTGTTTCTGATTGGTTAATTTCTAAAAAATCTTCTCCTCTGAAACCGCTTGGCCAAATGAATCGAAACTTGATAGGAAGTATCCTTGGAAGATTCTCTATAAATATTGCTCAATTAGAACCGATCCATTGACAAACATGGCCACCACAGGCAATTCTTGTTTCTGATTGGTTGATTTCTAAAAAAATAGTCTCCTCTGAAACCGCTTGACCAAATGAATCGAAACTTGGTAGGAAGCATCTATGGAAGGTCCTATATAAAGATTGCTCATTTAGTTCTGATCCATTAACAAACATGGCCACCACAAGCAATTCTTGTTTCTGATTGGTTGATTTCTAAAAAATCTTCTTCTCTGAAACCGTTTTGCCAAATGAATCAAAACTTAGTAGGAAGCATCCTTGGAAGGTCATCTATAAAGATTGTGCATTTAGTTCCCATCCATTAATAAACATGGCCACCACAGGCCATTCTTGGTTCTGATTGGTCGATTTCTAAAAATCTTCTTCTCTGTAACTGCTTAGCCAAATGAACTGAAACTTGGTGGGAAGCACCTATGGAAGGTTCTGTATTAAGTTTCCTCAAAGCAGAATGAAAGGTGAGCGACACAGACTGAGCTTCTAGTTTTGTAACCTGTGTTTTTGTTTTTTGATGAAAACATATTCACATACAGTGAAACCTGTCTAAACCGAACCTGATTGAGACCAATTTTTGTGTTCAAAATAGAGATGTGTTTGGTTTAAACAGGTTAAAATAACAAAGATTTCCTACATTGGGACTTTATTTTTAAGTTTGGTTTATACAGGTTAAAATAAAAAAAAATTCCTACATTGGGACTTTATTTTAAGTTTGGTTTAAATAGGGTTTCACTTTATTTAGTTAATCTTAAATTGGATTTCTGATATAGAGAATACATAATTTATCTGGTTTATTTGTGAATAAATTAATTTTAGAGCCGCATGTCATTTTATACATGTTTTGGTTGGTTTAAAAAGTTGAGGTTATTTGTCAATGAACGGAATCTAAAAATAGACGTCGTTCTCAAGGCGCCGCGTGCCATTGTCATCAGGTGATTTTCTTTAAATGAGGCACCTTTGGGGTTATTTAAATTTATTTCCGATTGTTTGCCTTATTTTGAAAAAATAAATATATTTTTCAATATCATAACAAGAAAAGTTTGAATTAATTTATAAGGATTGATCGAAATTATTTGTTCGGTTCATTCGAAATAACCTCAATCAGGTTGTACACACTACGCTACACGGGTTACCCGGTGTGTACAACTTGAGGTTATTTCTTCATGAACCGACCAAAAATTGTGACCAATCCATAAATGTTTTGCATTATAGCAAAATATTTATTGGAATGTAAATTCTTTGGAACAGATCAGGTATATATCATTATTCAATATTTTACCTGACTTTAAACAAATTTTATTGTTCAAGAACAAATGGATTAGGCACAGGTTTCTGAACGTAGAAATATCTTCTTACCCATGTGCTTTGCAAGGACAGAATGACATTTGTAAAAATAAACATACATTTTGATTGCGGTCTTGTTTTTAGGGTTTTGTTAAAAAGCTTTTTTTTTCTCTGCATTGTTTTAAACAGAGAGGTTCACAGCATGGAAAGTGAGTGTTTTATAATTACTAAAATGATATAAATATTAACAAGATAAAAAGATACAGTAAGACAGAATAATTGATGATAACTTGTATTCTGTTTTCTATTTTGATATTTGACGACATTAATCATTGATTTGATGTTTGGAAATTGAATTTAATAACAATACATCAAATCATGGATTAATGTCACCAAATCTTCAAATATAATACTGTTATCTCTATTCTAAATGCAGCTAAAAAAGTAAATTGAATTAGCAGACTTTTTGTGTTTACACTGTAATCTGACTGTGACAACTTTCAACTTTTTGTGTTTACACTGTAATCTGACAACTTTCAACATAGAGTTAATTGTCCAATCAGAATTGTCTTGCATAATGCATGGCATTAGAAAGATGAATCTAACTGCCTAGATCTACAACTAAGTCACTGTGAACACATACAGAATATTTATGTGTAAATATATGATGTTTTCTAAAAAATAATCTCGCTTCTGATAGCCAAAGGGGTCATCATGGTCGTGATTGTATGGTAGTTGGATTCACAAGTACCTGTGCAATCAGTGCCTATCACCACTAGTGTTGTGAGTTCGAGCCCCACTCGTGGCAAGGTGTACTCGATACAACATTATATGATAAAAATTTGTCAGTGACTTGTAATTTAAGACATCAATTACCTCCCTTTCGACTTAAAATAATTTAAAAACACATGTATAAATTGTCAATTTTATTAAATTTCAAAATAGAATTCTGTGTATTTTGTTTGAATAGAAATAACAGACATGTCATAAAAACCACCTTACATTACATTTTTTTCCCTTCAAGATATTTACAGCAGCACCCCCGTTAGCTATTGGTCTGTTTGACAGAATTTGTAGTGCTGAAAGTATGATGCGATTTCCAGCCTTGTATAAATCATCTCAACAAGCAGAACTGTTCAATGTGAAGGTAAGTTTCATACATGAGAAATCAATTTAAATTAATTAGAATTTAAAATAAGTTGTCAACCAAAGTAACTGAGCAAATGTAATAAAGTTGCTTTACTGATCCTCAATCACCATAATTACAAAGGGGTTGATTTTCAAACTTTAGTACCTAGGTATATAGGACTCTTAAAGTGTCTGTTCTTAGTGTTAGGGTGAGGATTATGGTGTTTGATGCCACTTTCAGCGATATTTCAGTTATACCGTGACCGTCAGTTTTACTGGTGGAGGAAACTGGAGAAAACCATCGACCTGCCGCAAGTTACTGACAAACTTTATCACATTATGTTGTATCGGGTACACCTCGCCATGTGCGGGATTCGAACTCACAAAATTAGCGGTGATAGGTACTGATTGCATAGGTAGTTGTAAATCTAACTACCATACGATCACAACCACGTCTTCTTAGAATTTTTCTGATCAGACCATTCCCACATAGTATATTTTTCAGTTCGAATTTTTAAGAATGTCTAGAATTAGCATTTGTTTTCTTGCTCTGCAATAGAAATCTATGGAAAGTGGGTATGTAAGAATAAGCTGAATATGTAGAAAAAGGTCTACAGATTTGACTGTTATGAGTTATGTCTCCTAGTAAATGACAGAAGATTCATTAAGGAACATAAATTTGGATGCAAATATGGGATATACTGGCGGTTAGGGTTAAGGTTATTGTGTTTAACGTCACTTTCAACAATATTTCAGTTTTATTGGTAGAGGAAACTGAAGAAAACCACCGATCTGTCGCAAGTCACTGACAAACTTTATCACATAATGTTGTATCATGGGATATACATATTTGGTGTTTACTTAGTCTAGTATAAAAGTTGAATAGTAAACACATTATTACTGATACATTAGATGACATTATTTTACCTAATAGATATTATCAGGATCAGGATTATTTTTCTAGTCTTCTGGATATGGATAATTGACTCTCTATTTTCATTTTGTGGGCATTCTGAGTTGGGATATTTATACTATTTTAAATTGATATAGGTGTTGATAAGTAAATTGGAATCTTTCAGGTACTCTGGATATGGATATTTTATTATATATGTATGATATTTGCAGGTATTGAATGTGGATTTATTAACTACCATTTTTTAGGTGTTCTGGATGTAGATATTTAATCTATGTTTTTTGCTTTATTTTAGATGTTCTGGGTGTAGATATTTAATCTATGTTTTTACTTTATTTCGGGTGTTCTGGGTGTAGATATTTAATCTATGTTTTTTGCTTTATTTTAGATGTTCTGGATGTAGATATTTAATCTATGTTTTTGCTTTATTTTAGATGTTCTGGGTGTAGATATTTAATCTATGTTTTTGCTTTATTTTAGATGTTCTGGGTGTAGATATTTAATCTATGTTTTTGCTTTATTTTAGATGTTCTGGATGTAGATATTTAATCTATGTTTTTGCTTTATTTTAGATGTTCTGGATGTAGATATTTAATCTATGTTTTTGCTTTATTTTAGATGTTTTGGGTGTAGATATTTAATCTATGTTTTTGCGTTATTTTAGATGTTCTGGATGTAGATATTTAATCTATGTTTTTGCTTTATTTCAGGTGTTCTGGATGTAGATATTTAATCTATGTTTTTGCTTTATTTTAGATGTTCTGGATGTAGATATTTAATCTATGTTTTTGTTTTATTTTAGATGTTCTGGGTGTAGATATTTAATCTATGTTTTTGATTTATTTCAGATGTTCTGGGTGTAGATATTTAATCTATGTTTTCGCTTTATTTTAGATGTTCTGGGTGTAGATATTTAATCTATGTTTTTGCTTTATTTTAGATGTTCTGGGTGTAGATATTTAATCTATGTTTTTGCTTTATTTTAGATGTTCTGGGTGTAGATATTTAATCTATGTTTTTGCTTTATTTTAGATGTTCTGGATGTAGATATTTAATCTATGTTTTTGCTTTATTTTAGATGTTCTGGATGTAGATATTTAATCTATGTTTTTGCTTTATTTCAGGTGTTCTGGATGTAGATATTTAATCTATGTTTTTGTTTTATTTTAGATGTTCTGGGTGTAGATATTTAATCTATGTTTTTGCTTTATTTTAGATGTTCTGGGTGTAGATATTTAATCTATGTTTTTGCTTTATTTTAGATGTTCTGGATGTAGATATTTAATCTATGTTTTTGCTTTATTTCAGGTGTTCTGGATGTAGATATTTAATCTATGTTTTTGTTTTATTTTAGATGTTCTGGGTGTAGATATTTAATCTATGTTTTTGCTTTATTTTAGATGTTCTGGGTGTAGATATTTAATCTATGTTTTTGTTTTATTTTAGATGTTCTGGGTGTAGATATTTAATCTATGTTTTTGCTTTATTTTAGATGTTCTGGGTGTAGATATTTAATCTATGTTTTTGCTTTATTTTAGATGTTCTGGGTGTAGATATTTAATCTATGTTTTTGCTTTATTTCAGGTGTTCTGGATGTAGATATTTAATCTATGTTTTTGTTTTATTTTAGATGTTCTGGGTGTAGATATTTAATCTATGTTTTTGCTTTATTTTAGATGTTCTGGGTGTAGATATTTAATCTATGTTTTTGCTTTATTTTAGGTGTTCTGGGTGTAGATATTTAATCTATGTTTTTGCTTTATTTTAGATGTTCTGGATGTAGATATTTAATCTATGTTTTTGCTTTATTTTAGATGTTCTGGGTGTAGATATTTAATCTATGTTTTTGCTTTATTTTAGATGTTCTGGATGTAGATATTTAATCTATGTTTTTGCTTTATTTTAGATGTTGTGGATGTAGATATTTAATCTATGTTTTTGCTTTATTTCGGGTGTTCTGGATGTAGATATTTAATCTATGTTTTTGCTTTATTTCAGGTGTTCTGGGTGTAGATATTTAATCTATGTTTTTGCTTTATTTTAGATGTTCTGGATGGAGATATTTAATCTATGTTTTTGCTTTATTTTAGATGTTCTGGATGTAGATATTTAATCTATGTTTTTGCTTTATTTTAGATGTTCTGGGTGTAGATATTTAATCTATGTTTTTGCTTTATTTTAGATGTTCTGGATGTAGATGTTTAATCTATGTTTTTGCTTTATTTTAGATGTTCTGGGTGTAGATATTTAATCTATGTTTTTGCTTTATTTCAGGTGTTCTGGGTGTAGATATTTAATCTATTTTTTTGCTTTATTTTAGATGTTCTGTGTGTAGATATTTAATCTATGTTTTTGCTTTATTTTAGATGATCTGGATGTAGATATTTAATCTATGTTTTTGCTTCATTTCAGATGTTCTGGGTGTAGATATTTAATCTATGTTTTTGCTTTATTTTAGATGTTCTGGGTGTAGATATTTAATCTATGTTTTTGCTTCATTTCAGGTGTTCTGGGTGTAGATATTTAATCTATGTTTTTGCTTTATTTCAGGTGTTCTGGGTGTATATATTTAATCTATGTTTTTGCTTTATTTTAGATGTTCTGGATGTATATATTTAATCTATGTTTTTGCTTTATTTCAGGTGTTCTGGGTGTAGATATTTAATCCATGTTTTTGATTTTTAGTTCACCTGGACCAAAGGTCCATGTGAACTATTGCCATCACTTGGCGTCCGTCGTCTGTCGTCTGTCGTCTGTAGTCTGTCGTCTGTCGTCTGTCGTCTGTAAACTTTTCACATTTCAAGCTTCTTCTCCGAAACCACTTGGCCGATTGGAACCGAACTTAGCAGGAATGTTCCTTGGATGGTCCTCTACAAAGTTACTGTTTTTCGTTCCAGTCGGATATTCAATATGGCTGCCAGGGCCAATAATATGCTCTGATTGGCTGAAATTTCAAAGATCTTCTTCTCTGAAACTAATGAACTGACTGAACCCAAACTGTAAAGGAATGATCATTGGAATGTCCTTTACCAAGTTACTGTTTTTTATGCCGATCGGAAATCCAAGATGGCCGCCATCGCAGGACATAGATTAACATTGGACCCTATGGGAAAATGTTCAAATGCCTTCTTCTCAGAAACTACAAATATGATTAAAGCCAAACTGTACATGAATGTTCATTGGATGGTCCTCTACAATCTTAAGGTTTTTTGTTCCGATATGAAATTCAAAATGGCGGCTACGGCAGGACTTAGTTTAACATTGGACCCTATGGGAAAAATGTTTCAAAATGCTTCTTCTCTGAAACCACTTGGACAGTTGAAACCAAACTACCAAGGAATGATCATTGGAAGGTCCTCTACAAATTTTCTGTTTTTTATGCCGGTCGGAAATCCAAGATGGCCGCCACCGCAGGACATAGATTAACATTGGACCCTATGGGAAAATGTTCAAATGCCTTCTTCTCAGAAACTACAAATATTATTAAAGCCAAACTGTACATGAATGTTCATTGGATGGTCCTCTACAATCTTAAGGTTTTTTGTTCCGATATGAAATTCAAAATGGCGGCTACGGCAGGACTTAGTTTAACATTGGACCCTATGGGAAAAATGTTTCAAAATGCTTCTTCTCTGAAACCACTTGGACAGTTGAAACCAAACTGCCCAGGAATGATCATTGGAAGGTCCTCTACAAATTTTCCGTTTTTTATGCCGGTCAGAAATCCAAGATGGCCGCCACCGCAGGACATAGATTAACATTGGACCCTATGGGAAAATATTCAAATGCCTTCTACTCAGAAACTACAAATATGATTAAAGCCAAACTGTACATGAATGTTCATTAGATGGTCCTCTACAAACTTTACGTTTTTTGTTCTGGTATGAAATTCAAAATGGCGGCTACGGCAGGACTTAGTTTAACATTGGACCCTATGGGAAAAATGTTTCAAAATGCTTCTTCTCTGAAACCACTTGGACAGTTGAAACCAAACTGCCCAGGAATGATCATTGGAAGGTCCTCTACAAATTTTTTGTTTTTTATGCCGGTCAGAAATCCAAGATGGCCGCCACCGCAGGACATAGATTAACATTGGACCCTATGGGAAAATATTCAAATGCCTTCTACTCAGAAACTACAAATATGATTAAAGCCAAACTGTACATGAATGTTCATTAGATGGTCCTCTACAAACTTTACGTTTTTTGTTCTGGTATGAAATTCAAAATGGCGGCTACGGCAGGACTTAGTTTAACATTGGACCCTATGGGAAAAATGTTTCAAAATGCTTCTTCTCTCAAACCACTTGGACAGTTGAAACCAAACTGCCCAGGAATGATCATTGGAAGGTCCTCTACAAATTTAAGGTTTTTTATGCCGGTCGGAAATCCAAGATGGCCGCCACCGCAGGACATAGATTAACATTGGACCCTATGGGAAAATATTCAAATGCCTTCTACTCAGAAACTACAAATATGATTAAAGCCAAACTGTACATGAATGTTCATTAGATGGTCCTCTACAAACTTTAGGTTTTTTGTTCTGGTATTAAATTCAAGATGGCGGCTACGGCAGGACTTAGTTTAACATTGGACCCTATGGGAAAAATGTTTCAAAACGCTTCTTCTCTGAAACCACTTGGATAATTGAAACCAAACTGCCCAGGAATGATCATTGGAAGGTCCTCTACAAATTTTATGTTTTTTATGCCGATCGGAAATCCAAGATGGCCACCCCATGGGAAAATGTTCAAATGCCTTCTACTCAGAAACTACAAATATGATTAAAGCCAAACTGTACATGAATGTTCATTAGATGGTCCTCTACAAACTTTACGTTTTTTGTTCTGGTATGAAATTCAAAATGGCGGCTACGGCAGGACTTAGTTTAACATTGGACCCTATGGGAAAAATGTTTCAAAATGCTTCTTCTCTGAAACCACTTGGACAGTTGAAACTAACCTGCCCAGGAATGATCATTGGAAGGTCCTCTACAAATTTTTTGTTTTTTATGCCGGTCGGAAATCCAAGATGGCCGCCACCGCAGGACATAGATTAACATTGGATCCTATGGGAAAATATTCAAATGCCTTCTACTCAGAAACTACAAATATGATTAAAGCCAAACTGTACATGAATGTTCATTAGATGGTTCTCTACAAACTTTACGTTTTTTGTTCTGGTATGAAATTCAAAATGGCGGCTACGGCAGGACTTAGTTTAACATTGGACCCTATGGCAAAAATGTTTCAAAACGCTTCTTCTCTGAAACCACTTGGACAATTGAAACCAAACTGCCCAGGAATGATCATTGGAAGGTCCTCTACAAGGTGTGTGTTTTTTATGCCGATCGGAAATCCAAGATGGCCACCACCGCAGGACATAGATTAACATTGGACCCTATGGGAAAATGTTCAAATGCCTTCTTCTCAGAAACTACAAATATGATTAAAGCCAAACTGTACAAGAATGTTCATTGGATGGTCCTCTACAAACTTTACGTTTTTTGTTCCGATATGAAATTCAAAATGGCGGCTACGGCAGGACTTAGTTTAACATTGGACCCTATGGGAAAAATGTTTCAAAATGCTTCTTCTCTGAAACCACTTGGACAGTTGAAACCAAACTGCCCAGGAATGATCATTGGAAGGTCCTCTACAAATTTTTTGTTTTTTATGCCAGTCAGAAATCCAAGATGGCCACCACCGCAGGACATAGATTAACATTGGACCCTATGGGAAAATGTTCAAATGCCTTCTTCTCAGAAACTACAAATATGATTAAAGCCAAACTGTACATGAATGTTCATTGGATGGTCCTCTACAAACTTTGCGTTTTTTGTTCCGATATAAAATTCAAAATGGCGGCTACGGCAGGACTTAGTTTAACATTGGACCCTATGGGAAAAATGTTTCAAAACGCTTCTTCTCTGAAACCACTTGGATAATTGAAACCAAACTGCCCAGGAATGATCATTGGAAGGTCCTCTACAAGGTGTGTGTTTTTTATGCCGATCGGAAATCCAAGATGGCCACCACCACAGGACATAGATTAACATTGGACCCTATGGGAAAATGTTCAAATGCCTTCTTCTCAGAAACTACAAATATGATTAAAGCCAAACTGTACATGAATGTTCATTGGATGGTCCTCTACAAACTTTACGTTTTTTGTTCCGATATGAAATTCAAAATGGCGGCTACGGCAGGACTTAGTTTAACATTGGACCCTATGGGGCAAATGTTTGAAAACGCTTCTTCTCTGAAACCACTAGAACAGTTGAAACCAAACTGCCCAGGAATGATCATTGGAAGGTCCTCTACAAATTTTATGTTTTTTATGCCGATCGGAAATCCAAGATGGCCGCCACCACAATACATAGATTAACATTGGACCCTATGGGAAAATGTTCAAATGCCTTCTTCTCAGAAACTACAAATATTATTAAAGCCAAACTGTACATGAATGTTCATTGGATGGTCCTCTACAAACGTTAGGTTTTTTGTTCCGATATGAAATTCAAAATGGCGGCTACGGCAGGACTTAGTTTAACATTGGACCCTATGGGAAAAATGTTTCAAAACGCTTCTTCTCTGAAACCACTTGGACAATTGAATCCAAACTGCCCAGGAATGATCATTGGAAGGTCCTCTACCAAGTTTCTGTTTTTTTATGCCGATCGGAAATCCAAGATGGCCACCACCGCAGGACATAGATTAACATTGGACCCTATGGGAAAATGTTCAAATGCCTTCTTCTCAGAAACTACAAATATGATTAAAGCCAAACTGTACATGAATGTTCATTGAATGGTCCTCTACAAAATATACGTTTTTCATTCTGATATGAAATTCAAAATGGCGGCTACGGCAGGACTTAGTTTAACATTGGACCCTATGGGAAAAATGTTTCAAAATGCTTCTTCTCTGAAACCACTTGGACAGTTGAAACCAAACTGCCCAGGAATGATCATTGGAAGGTCCTGTTTTTTATGCCGATCGGAAATCCAAGATGGCTGCCACCACAGGTCATAGTATTAACACAGAACCATATAGGGAAAATACAGAAATATATTCTTCTCTGAAGCTATTGCACTGATTGAACCTAAACTGTGCATCAATCATTGGAAGGTCCTTTACAAACTTTGTGTTTTTTATGTTGATCGTAATTCCAAGATGACGCAGGACATAGTTTTTACATAGGACCAATTGTTTTTTTTTATTACCAGGTGAACGATACAGGCTCTTGAGAGCCTCTGGTTTTTAGATGTTCTGGGTGTAGATATTTAATCTATGTTTTTGCTTTATTTTAGATGTTCTGGGTGTAGATATTTAATCTATGTTTTTGCTTTATTTTAGATGTTCTGGGTGTAGATATTTAATCTATGTTTTTGCTTTATTTTAGATGTTCTGGATGTAGATATTTAATCTATGTTTTTGCTTTATTTTAGATGTTCTGGATGTAGATATTTAATCTATGTTTTTGCTTTATTTTAGATGTTCTGGGTGTAGATATTTAATCTATGTTTTTGCTTTATTTTAGATGTTCTGGATGTAGATATTTAATCTATGTTTTTGCTTTATTTTAGATGTTGTGGATGTAGATATTTAATCTATGTTTTTGCTTTATTTCAGGTGTTCTGGGTGTAGATATTTAATCTATGTTTTTGCTTTATTTCGGGTGTTCTGGATGTAGATATTTAATCTATGTTTTTGCTTTATTTCAGGTGTTCTGGGTGTAGATATTTAATCTATGTTTTTGATTTATTTTAGATGTTCTGGGTGTAGATATTTAATCTATGTTTTTGCTTTATTTTAGATGTTCTGGATGTAGATATTTAATCTATGTTTTTGCTTTATTTTAGATGTTCTGGATGTAGATATTTAATCTATGTTTTTGCTTTATTTTAGATGTTCTCGATGTAGATATTTAATCTATGTTTTTGATTTATTTTAGATGTTCTGGGTGTAGATATTTAATCTATGTTTTTGATTTATTTTAGATGTTCTGGGTGTAGATATTTAATCTATGTTTTTGATTTATTTTAGATGTTCTGGATGTAGATATTTAATCTATGTTTTTGCTTTATTTTAGATGTTCTGGATGTAGATATTTAATCTATGTTTTTGCTTTATTTTAGATGTTCTCGATGTAGATATTTAATCTATGTTTTTGATTTATTTTAGATGTTCTGGGTGTAGATATTTAATCTATGTTTTTGCTTTATTTTAGATGTTCTGGGTGTAGATATTTAATCTATCTTTTTGCTTTATTTTAGATGTTCTGGATGTAGATATTTAATCTATGTTTTTGCTTTATTTCAGGTGTTCTGGGTGTAGATATTTAATCTATGTTTTTGCTTTATTTTAGATGTTCTGGATGTAGATATTTAATCTATGTTTTTGCTTTATTTTAGATGTTCTGGATGTAGATATTTAATCTATGTTTTTGCTTTATTTTAGATGTTCTGGGTGTAGATATTTAATCTATGTTTTTTCTTTATTTTAGATGTTCTGGATGTAGATATTTAATCTATGTTTTTGCTTTATTTTAGATGTTCTGGATGTAGATGTTTAATCTATGTTTTTGCTTTATTTTAGATGTTCTGGGTGTAGATATTTAATCTATCTTTTTGCTTTATTTTAGATGTTCTGGATGTAGATATTTAATCTATGTTTTTGCTTCATTTCAGATGTTCTGGGTGTAGATATTTAATCTATGTTTTTGCTTTATTTTAGATGTTCTGGATGTATATATTTAATCTATGTTTTTGCTTTATTTCAGGTGTTCTGGGTGTAGATATTTAATCTATGTTTTTGATTTTTTTTAGATGTTCTGGGTGTAGATATTTAATCTATGTTTTTGCTTTATTTTAGATGTTCTGGGTGTAGATATTTAATCTATGTTTTTGCTTTATTTTAGATGTTCTGGGTGTAGATATTTAATCTATGTTTTTGCTTTATTTTAGATGTTCTGGATGTAGATATTTAATCTATGTTTTTGCTTTATTTTAGATGTTCTGGATGTAGATATTTAATCTATGTTTTTGCTTTATTTTAGATGTTCTGGATGTAGATATTTAATCTATGTTTTTGCTTTATTTTAGATGTTCTGGATGTAGATATTTAATCTATGTTTTTGCTTTATTTTAGATGTTGTGGATGTAGATATTTAATCTATGTTTTTGCTTTATTTCAGGTGTTCTGGGTGTAGATATTTAATCTATGTTTTTGCTTTATTTCGGGTGTTCTGGATGTAGATATTTAATCTATGTTTTTGCTTTATTTCAGGTGTTCTGGGTGTAGATATTTAATCTATGTTTTTGATTTATTTTAGATGTTCTGGGTGTAGATATTTAATCTATGTTTTTGCTTTATTTTAGATGTTCTGGATGTAGATATTTAATCTATGTTTTTGCTTTATTTCAGATGTTCTGGATGTAGATATTTAATCTATGTTTTTGCTTTATTTTAGATGTTCTCGATGTAGATATTTAATCTATGTTTTTGATTTATTTTAGATGTTCTGGGTGTAGATATTTAATCTATGTTTTTGATTTATTTTAGATGTTCTGGGTGTAGATATTTAATCTATGTTTTTGATTTATTTCAGATGTTCTGGGTGTAGATATTTAATCTATGTTTTTGCTTTATTTTAGATGTTCTGGGTGTAGATATTTAATCTATCTTTTTGCTTTATTTTAGATGTTCTGGATGTAGATATTTAATCTATGTTTTTGCTTTATTTTAGATGTTCTGGATGTAGATATTTAATCTATGTTTTTGCTTTATTTTAGATGTTCTGGATGTAGATATTTAATCTATGTTTTTGCTTTATTTCAGGTGTTCTGGGTGTAGATATTTAATCTATGTTTTTGCTTTATTTTAGATGTTCTGGATGTAGATATTTAATCTATGTTTTTGCTTTATTTTAGATGTTCTGGGTGTAGATATTTAATCTATGTTTTTTCTTTATTTTAGATGTTCTGAATGTAGATATTTAATCTATGTTTTTGCTTTATTTTAGATGTTCTGGATGTAGATATTTAATCTATGTTTTTGCTTTATTTTAGATGTTCTGGGTGTAGATATTTAATCTATGTTTTTGCTTTATTTCAGGTGTTCTGGGTGTAGATATTTAATCTATTTTTTTGCTTTATTTTAGATGATCTGGATGTAGATATTTAATCTATGTTTTTGCTTTATTTTAGATGTTCTGGGTGTAGATATTTAATCTATGTTTTTTCTTTATTTTAGATGTTCTGAATGTAGATATTTAATCTATGTTTTTGCTTTATTTTAGATGTTCTGGATGTAGATATTTAATCTATGTTTTTGCTTTATTTTAGATGTTCTGGGTGTAGATATTTAATCTATGTTTTTTCTTTATTTTAGATGTTCTGAATGTAGATATTTAATCTATGTTTTTGCTTTATTTTAGATGTTCTGGATGTAGATATTTAATCTATGTTTTTGCTTTATTTTAGATGTTCTGGGTGTAGATATTTAATCTATGTTTTTGCTTTATTTCAGGTGTTCTGTGTGTAGATATTTAATCTATGTTTTTGCTTTATTTTAGATGATCTGGATGTAGATATTTAATCTATGTTTTTGCTTCATTTCAGATGTTCTGGGTGTAGATATTTAATCTATGTTTTTGCTTTATTTTAGATGTTCTGGGTGTAGATATTTAATCTATGTTTTTGCTTCATTTCAGGTGTTCTGGGTGTAGATATTTAATCTATGTTTTTGCTTTATTTCAGGTGTTCTGGGTGTATATATTTAATCTATGTTTTTGCTTTATTTTAGATGTTCTGGATGTATATATTTAATCTATGTTTTTGCTTTATTTCAGGTGTTCTGGGTGTAGATATTGAATCTATGTTTTTGATTTTTTTTAGATGTTCTGGGTGTAGATATTTAATCTATGTTTTTTGCTTTATTTTAGATGTTATGGGTGTAGATATTTAATCTATGTTTTTGCTTCATTTCAGATGTTCTGGGTGTAGATATTTAATCTATGTTTTTGCTTTATTTCAGGTGTTCTGGGTGTAGATATTTAATCTATGTTTTTGCTTCATTTCAGGTGTTTTGGGTGTAGATATTTAATCTATGTTTTTGCTTTATTTCAGGTGTTCTGGGTGTAGATATTTAATCTATGTTTTTGCTTTATTTTAGATGTTCTGGATGTAGATATTTAATCTATGTTTTTGCTTTATTTCAGGTGTTCTGGGTGTAGATATTTAATCTATGTTTTTGCTTTATTTTAGATGTTCTGGATGTAGATATTTAATCTATGTTTTTGCTTTATTTTAGATGTTCTGGATGTAGATATTTAATCTATGTTTTTGCTTTATTTTAGATGTTCTGGGTGTAGATATTTAATCTATGTTTTTGCTTTATTTTAGATGTTCTGGGTGTAGATATTTAATCTATGTTTTTGCTTTATTTTAGATGTTCTGGGTGTAGATATTTAATCTATGTTTTTGCTTTATTTTAGATGTTCTGGATGTATATATTTAATCTATGTTATTGCTTTATTTCAGGTGTTCTGTTTGTAGATATTTAATCTATGTTTTTGCTTTATTTTAGATGTTCTGGGTGTAGATATTTAATCTATGTTTTTGCTTTATTTTAGATGTTCTGGGTGTAGATATTTAATCTATGTTTTTTGCTTTATTTTAGATGTTCTGGATGTAGATATTTAATCTATGTTTTTGCTTTATTTCAGGTGTTCTGGGTGTAGATATTTGATCTATGTTTTTGCATTATTTTAGATGTTCTGGGTGTAGATATTTAATCTATGTTTTTGCTTTATTTCAGGTGTTCTGGATGTAGATATTTAATCTATGTTTTTGCTTTATTTTAGATGTTCTGGGTGTAATTATTTAATCTATGTTTTTGCTTTATTTTAGATGTTCTGGATGTAGATATTTAATCTATGTTTTTGCTTTATTTTAGATGTTCTGGGTGTAGATATTTAATCTATGTTTTTGCTTTATTTTAGATGTTCTGGATGTAGATATTTAATCTATGTTTTTGCTTTATTTTAGATGTTCTGGATGTAGATATTTAATCTATGTTTTTGCTTTATTTTAGATGTTCTGGGTGTAGATATTTAATCTATGTTTTTGCTTTATTTTAGATGTTCTGGATGTAGATATTTAATCTATGTTTTTGCTTTATTTTAGATGTTCTGGGTGTAGATATTTAATCTATGTTTTTGCTTTATTTTAGATGTTCTGGATGTAGATATTTAATCTATGTTTTTGCTTTATTTTAGATGTTCTGGGTGTAGATATTTAATCTATGTTTTTGCTTTATTTCAGGTGTTCTGGGTGTAGATATTTAATCTATGTTTTTGCTTTATTTTAGATGTTCCGGATGTATATATTTAATCTATGTTTTTGCTTTATTTCAGGTGTTCTGGGTGTAGATATTTAATCTATGTTTTTGCTTTATTTTAGATGTTCTGGGTGTAGATATTTAATCTATGTTTTTGCTTTATTTTAGATGTTCTGGGTGTAGATATTTAATCTATGTTTTTGCTTTATTTTAGATGTTCTGGATGTAGATATTTAATCTATGTTTTTGCTTTATTTTAGATGTTCTGGATGTAGATATTTAATCTATGTTTTTGCTTTATTTCAGGTGTTCTGGGTGTAGATATTTAATCTATGTTTTTGCTTCATTTCAGGTGTTCTGGGTGTATATATTTAATCTATGTTTTTGCTTTATTTTAGATGTTCTGGATGTATATATTTAATCTATGTTTTTGCTTTATTTCAGGTGTTCTGGGTGTAGATATTTAATCTATGTTTTTGATTTTTTTTAGATGTTCTGGGTGTAGATATTTAATCTATGTTTTTGCTTCATTTCAGGTGTTCTGGGTGTAGATATTTAATCTATGTTTTTGCTTTATTTCAGGTGTTCTGGGTGTATATATTTAATCTATGTTTTTGCTTTATTTTAGATGTTCTGGATGTATATATTTAATCTATGTTTTTGCTTTATTTCAGGTGTTCTGGGTGTAGATATTTAATCTATGTTTTTGATTTTTTTTAGATGTTCTGGGTGTAGATATTTAATCTATGTTTTTTGCTTTATTTTAGATGTTATGGGTGTAGATATTTAATCTATGTTTTTGCTTCATTTCAGGTGTTCTGGGTGTAGATATTTAATCTATGTTTTTGCTTTATTTCAGGTGTTCTGGGTGTAGATATTTAATCTATGTTTTTGCTTCATTTCAGGTGTTTTGGGTGTAGATATTTAATCTATGTTTTTGCTTTATTTCAGGTGTTCTGGGTGTAGATATTTAATCTATGTTTTTGCTTTATTTTAGATGTT
This sequence comes from Bathymodiolus brooksi, assembly GCA_963680875.1. Taxonomy (NCBI): domain Eukaryota; kingdom Metazoa; phylum Mollusca; class Bivalvia; order Mytilida; family Modiolidae; genus Bathymodiolus; species Bathymodiolus brooksi. The sequence goes on from OY804582.1 coordinate 120,449,742, forward strand.
CTGGATGTAGATATTTAATCTATGTTTTTGCTTTATTTCAGGTGTTCTGGGTGTAGATATTTAATCTATGTTTTTGCTTTATTTTAGATGTTCTGGATGTAGATATTTAATCTATGTTTTTGCTTTATTTTAGATGTTCTGGATGTAGATATTTAATCTATGTTTTTGCTTTATTTTAGATGTTCTGGGTGTAGATATTTAATCTATGTTTTTGCTTTATTTTAGATGTTCTGGGTGTAGATATTTAATCTATGTTTTTGCTTTATTTTAGATGTTCTGGGTGTAGATATTTAATCTATGTTTTTGCTTTATTTTAGATGTTCTGGGTGTAGATATTTAATCTATGTTTTTGCTTTATTTTAGATGTTCTGGGTGTAGATATTTAATCTATGTTTTTTGCTTTATTTTAGATGTTCTGGATGTAGATATTTATTCTATGTTTTTGCTTTATTTCAGGTGTTCTGGGTGTAGATATTTGATCTATGTTTTTGCATTATTTTAGATGTTCTGGGTGTAGATATTTAATCTATGTTTTTGCTTTATTTCAGGTGTTCTGGATGTAGATATTTAATCTATGTTTTTGCTTTATTTTAGATGTTCTGGGTGTAATTATTTAATCTATGTTTTTGCTTTATTTTAGATGTTCTGGATGTAGATATTTAATCTATGTTTTTGCTTTATTTTAGATGTTCTGGGTGTAGATATTTAATCTATGTTTTTGCTTTATTTTAGATGTTCTGGATGTAGATATTTAATCTATGTTTTTGCTTTATTTTAGATGTTCTGGATGTAGATATTTAATCTATGTTTTTGCTTTATTTTAGATGTTCTGGGTGTAGATATTTAATCTATGTTTTTGCTTTATTTTAGATGTTCTGGATGTAGATATTTAATCTATGTTTTTGCTTTATTTTAGATGTTCTGGGTGTAGATATTTAATCTATGTTTTTGCTTTATTTTAGATGTTCTGGATGTAGATATTTAATCTATGTTTTTGCTTTATTTTAGATGTTCTGGGTGTAGATATTTAATCTATGTTTTTGCTTTATTTCAGGTGTTCTGGGTGTAGATATTTAATCTATGTTTTTGCTTTATTTTAGATGTTCCGGATGTATATATTTAATCTATGTTTTTGCTTTATTTCAGGTGTTCTGGGTGTAGATATTTAATCTATGTTTTTGCTTTATTTTAGATGTTCTGGGTGTAGATATTTAATCTATGTTTTTGCTTTATTTTAGATGTTCTGGGTGTAGATATTTAATCTATGTTTTTGCTTTATTTTAGATGTTCTGGATGTAGATATTTAATCTATGTTTTTGCTTTATTTTAGATGTTCTGGATGTAGATATTTAATCTATGTTTTTGCTTTATTTCAGGTGTTCTGGGTGTAGATATTTAATCTATGTTTTTGCTTCATTTCAGGTGTTCTGGGTGTATATATTTAATCTATGTTTTTGCTTTATTTTAGATGTTCTGGATGTATATATTTAATCTATGTTTTTGCTTTATTTCAGGTGTTCTGGGTGTAGATATTTAATCTATGTTTTTGATTTTTTTTAGATGTTCTGGGTGTAGATATTTAATCTATGTTTTTTGCTTTATTTTAGATGTTATGGGTGTAGATATTTAATCTATGTTTTTGCTTCATTTCAGGTGTTCTGGGTGTAGATATTTAATCTATGTTTTTGCTTTATTTCAGGTGTTCTGGGTGTATATATTTAATCTATGTTTTTGCTTTATTTTAGATGTTCTGGATGTATATATTTAATCTATGTTTTTGCTTTATTTCAGGTGTTCTGGGTGTAGATATTTAATCTATGTTTTTGATTTTTTTTAGATGTTCTGGGTGTAGATATTTAATCTATGTTTTTTGCTTTATTTTAGATGTTATGGGTGTAGATATTTAATCTATGTTTTTGCTTCATTTCAGGTGTTCTGGGTGTAGATATTTAATCTATGTTTTTGCTTTATTTCAGGTGTTCTGGGTGTAGATATTTAATCTATGTTTTTGCTTCATTTCAGGTGTTTTGGGTGTAGATATTTAATCTATGTTTTTGCTTTATTTCAGGTGTTCTGGGTGTAGATATTTAATCTATGTTTTTGCTTTATTTTAGATGTTCTGGATGTAGATATTTAATCTATGTTTTTGCTTTATTTCAGGTGTTTTGGGTGTAGATATTTAATCTATGTTTTTGCTTTATTTTAGATGTTCTGGATGTAGATATTTAATCTATGTTTTTGCTTTATTTTAGATGTTCTGGATGTAGATATTTAATCTATGTTTTTGCTTTATTTTAGATGTTCTGGGTGTAGATATTTAATCTATGTTTTTGCTTTATTTTAGATGTTCTGGGTGTAGATATTTAATCTATGTTTTTGCTTTATTTTAGATGTTCTGGGTGTAGATATTTAATCTATGTTTTTGCTTTATTTTAGATGTTCTGGGTGTAGATATTTAATCTATGTTTTTGCTTTATTTTAGATGTTCTGGGTGTAGATATTTAATCTATGTTTTTTGCTTTATTTTAGATGTTCTGGATGTAGATATTTAATCTATGTTTTTGCTTTATTTCAGGTGTTCTGGGTGTAGATATTTGATCTATGTTTTTGCATTATTTTAGATGTTCTGGGTGTAGATATTTAATCTATGTTTTTGCTTTATTTCAGGTGTTCTGGATGTAGATATTTAATCTATGTTTTTGCTTTATTTTAGATGTTCTGGGTGTAATTATTTAATCTATGTTTTTGCTTTATTTTAGATGTTCTGGATGTAGATATTTAATCTATGTTTTTGCTTTATTTTAGATGTTCTGGGTGTAGATATTTAATCTATGTTTTTGCTTTATTTTAGATGTTCTGGATGTAGATATTTAATCTATGTTTTTGCTTTATTTTAGATGTTCTGGATGTAGATATTTAATCTATGTTTTTGCTTTATTTTAGATGTTCTGGATGTAGATATTTAATCTATGTTTTTGCTTTATTTTAGATGTTCTGGGTGTAGATATTTAATCTATGTTTTTGCTTTATTTTAGATGTTCTGGATGTAGATATTTAATCTATGTTTTTGCTTTATTTTAGATGTTGTGGTTGTAGATATTTAATCTATGTTTTTGCTTTATTTCAGGTGTTCTGGGTGTAGATATTTAATCTATGTTTTTGCTTCATTTCAGGTGTTCTGGGTGTAGATATTTAATCTATGTTTTTGCTTTATTTTAGGGGTTCTGGGTGTAGATATTTAATCTATGTTTTTGCTTTATTTTAGATGTTCTGGATGTAGATATTTAATCTATGTTTTTGCTTTATTTTAGATGTTCTGGGTGTAGATATTTAATCTATGTTTTTTCTTTATTTTAGATGTTCTGGATGTAGATATTTAATCTATGTTTTTGCTTTATTTTAGATGTTCTGGATGTAGATGTTTAATCTATGTTTTTGCTTTATTTTAGATGTTCTGGGTGTAGATATTTAATCTATGTTTTTGCTTTATTTCAGGTGTTCTGGGTGTATATATTTAATCTATTTTTTTGCTTTATTTTACATGTTCTGTGTGTAGATATTTAATCTATGTTTTTGCTTTATTTTAGATGATCTGGATGTAGATATTTAATCTATGTTTTTGCTTCATTTCAGATGTTCTGGGTGTAGATATTTAATCTATGTTTTTGCTTTATTTTAGATGTTCTGGGTGTAGATATTTAATCTATGTTTTTGCTTCATTTCAGGTGTTCTGGGTGTAGATATTTAATCTATGTTTTTGCTTTATTTCAGGTGTTCTGGGTGTATATATTTAATCTATGTTTTTGCTTTATTTTAGATGTTCTGGGTGTATATATTTAATCTATGTTTTTGCTTTATTTCAGGTGTTCTGGGTGTAGATATTTAATCTATGTTTTTGATTTTTTTTAGATGTTCTGGGTGTAGATATTTAATCTATGTTTTTGCTTTATTTTAGATGTTCTGGGTGTAGATATTTAATCTATGTTTTTGCTTCATTTCAGGTGTTCTGGGTGTAGATATTTAATCTATGTTTTTGCTTTATTTTAGATGTTCTGGATGTAGATATTTAATCTATGTTTTTGCTTTATTTCAGGTGTTCTGGGTGTAGATATTTAATCTATGTTTTTGCTTCATTTCAGGTGTTTTGGGTGTAGATATTTAATCTATGTTTTTGCTTTATTTCAGGTGTTCTGGGTGTAGATATTTAATCTATGTTTTTGCTTTATTTTAGATGTTCTGGATGTAGATATTTAATCTATGTTTTTGCTTTATTTCAGGTGTTCTGGGTGTAGATATTTAATCTATGTTTTTGCTTTATTTTAGATGTTCTGGATGTAGATATTTAATCTATGTTTTTGCTTTATTTTAGATGTTCTGGATGTAGATATTTAATCTATGTTTTTGCTTTATTTTAGATGTTCTGGGTGTAGATATTTAATCTATGTTTTTGCTTTATTTTAGATGTTCTGGATGTAGATATTTAATCTATGTTTTTGCTTTATTTTAGATGTTCTGGATGTATATATTTAATCTATGTTTTTGCTTTATTTCAGGTGTTCTGGGTGTAGATATTTAATCTATGTTTTTGCTTTATTTTAGATGTTCTGGGTGTAGATATTTAATCTATGTTTTTGCTTTATTTCAGGTGTTCTGGATGTGGATATTTAATTCTATATTTCATTCAATATTGTTGTTCTGGTTACCTGTATTAGCTTTAAATCATGGTAAGTGGATTACACTCATTCTATAAATAGTAACGTTCTGCATTCTGTAAAACTATTAGTTTTAAGTGAATGACATCAGTTCTATAAATAAATGTAGTAACATTCAACATTGTTCCTGTGATTGTTATTCTTATTATCATTTCATGCAGCTGGTTTGTATTAGTCCTATAAATAGTAACATTTGAATTGATGCTGCAAAATGGATTAAATTAAGGTTGTTAACTGGTCTGACAGTTAGTGGTTCTACAATCATTTTTAAGAAGTATTTTGTACAAGTACATGTACTGTAGTACAAACATGTAAGCACTTGTCACACTAATGACTGGTGGATTATTGACTGTCACACTAATGATTGTCAGGGTTATTGACAGTCACACTAATGATTGTCAGGATTATTGACTTGTCACACTAATGACTGGTGGATTATTGACTGTCACACTAACGATTGTCAGATTATTGACTTGTCACACTAATGACTGGTGGATTATTGACTGTCACAATAATGATTGTCAGGATTATTGACTTGACACATTAATGATTGTCAGGATTATTGACTGACACACTAATGACTAGTGGATTATTGACTGTCACAATAAAGATTGTCTAATTATTGACTTGTCACACTAATGACTGGTGGATTATTGCCTCACAATAATTATTGTCAGGATTATTGACTGACACACTAATGACTAGTGGATTATTGACTGTCACTCTAATGATTGTCAGGATTATTGACTCACACTAATGATTTGTGGATTATTGACTGTCGCAATGATGATTGTCAGGATTATTGACTGACACACTAATGACTGGTGGATTATTGACTGTCACAATAATGATTATTAGGATTATTGACTGTCACACTAATGACTGGTGAAGTATTGACTGAAACACTAATGACTGGTGGATTATTGACTGTCACAATAATGATTGTCAGGATTATTGACTGACACACTAATGACTGGTGGATTATTGACTGTCACAATGATGATTGTCAGGATTATTGACTTGTCACACTAATGACTGGTGGATTATTGACTGTCACAATAATGATTATCAGGATTATTGACTTGACACATTAATGATTGTCAGGATTATTGACTGACACACTAATGACTAGTGGATTATTGACTGTCACAATAAAGATTGTCTAATTATTGACTTGTCACACTAATGACTGGTGGATTATTGCCTCACAGTAATTATTGTCAGGATTATTGACTGACACACTAATGACTTGTGGATTATTGACTGTCACTCTAATGATTGTCAGGATTATTGACTCACACTAATGATTTGTGGATTATTGACTGTCGCAATAATGATTATTAGGATTATTGACTGTCACACTAATGACTGGTGAAGTATTGACTGAAACACTAATGACTGGTGGATTATTGACTGTCACAATAATGATTGTCAGGATTATTGACTGACACACTAATGACTGGTGGATTATTGACTGTCACAATGATGATTGTCAGGATTATTGACTTGTCACACTAATGACTGGTGGATTATTGACTGTCACAATAATGATTATCAGGATTATTGGCTTGACACACTAATGATTGTCAGGAATATTGACTGACACACTAATGACTAGTGAATTATTGACTTACAATAATGATTGTCAGGATTATTGACTTGTCACACTAATGACTGGTGGATTATTGACTCACAATAATGATTGTCAGGATTATTGACTGAAACACTAATGACTAGTGGATTATTGACTGTCACTCTAATGATTGTCAGGATTATTGACACACTAATGATTGGTAGATTATTGACTGTCACAATAATGATTGTCAGGATTATTGACTGACACACTAATGACTTGTGGATTATTGACTGTCACAATGATGATTGTCAGGATTATTGACTTGTCACACTAATGACTGGTGGATTATTGACTGTTACAATAATGATTGTCAGGATTATTGACTGGTGAAGCATTGACTGGAACACTAATGACTGGTGGATTATTGACTGTCACAATAATGATTGTCAGGATTATTGACTGTCACACTAATGACTAGTGAATTATTGACTGTTACAATAATGATTGTCAGGATTATTGACCTGCCACACTAATGACTGGTGGATTATTGACTCACAATAATGATTGTCAGGATTATTGACTGACACACTAATGACTAGTGGATTATTGACTGTCACTCTAATGATTGTCAGGATTATTGACTCACACTAATGATTGGTAGATTATTGACTGTCACAATAATGATTGTCAGGATTAATGACTGGTGGATTATTGACTGTCACAATAATGATTGTTAGGATTATTGACTGTCACACTAATGACTGGTGAAGTATTGACTGAAACACTAATGACTGGTGGATTATTGACTGTCACAATAATGATTGTCAGGATTATTGACTGTCACTCTAATGATTGTCAGGATTATTGACTCACACTAATGATTTGTGGATTATTGACTGTCGCAATGATGATTGTCAGGATTATTGACTGACACACTAATGACTGGTGGATTATTGACTGTCACAATAATGATTATTAGGATTATTGACTGTCACACTAATGACTGGTGAAGTATTGACTGAAACACTAATGACTGGTGGATTATTGACTGTCACAATAATGATTGTCAGGATTATTGACTGACACACTAATGACTGGTGGATTATTGACTGTCACAATGATGATTGTCAGGATTATTGACTTGTCACACTAATGACTGGTGGATTATTGACTGTCACAATAATGATTATCAGGATTATTGACTTGACACATTAATGATTGTCAGGATTATTGACTGACACACTAATGACTAGTGGATTATTGACTGTCACAATAAAGATTGTCTAATTATTGACTTGTCACACTAATGACTGGTGGATTATTGCCTCACAATAATTATTGTCAGGATTATTGACTGACACACTAATGACTAGTGGATTATTGACTGTCACTCTAATGATTGTCAGGATTATTGACTCACACTAATGATTTGTGGATTATTGACTGTCGCAATAATGATTATTAGGATTATTGACTGTCACACTAATGACTGGTGAAGTATTGACTGAAACACTAATGACTGGTGGATTATTGACTGTCACAATAATGATTGTCAGGATTATTGACTGACACACTAATGACTGGTGGATTATTGACTGTCACAATGATGATTGTCAGGATTATTGACTTGTCACACTAATGACTGGTGGATTATTGACTGTCACAATAATGATTATCAGGATTATTGGCTTGACACACTAATGATTGTCAGGAATATTGACTGACACACTAATGACTAGTGAATTATTGACTTACAATAATGATTGTCAGGATTATTGACTTGTCACACTAATGACTGGTGGATTATTGACTCACAATAATGATTGTCAGGATTATTGACTGACACACTAATGACTAGTGGATTATTGACTGTCACTCTAATGATTGTCAGGATTATTGACACACTAATGATTGGTAGATTATTGACTGTCACAATAATGATTGTCAGGATTATTGACTGACACACTAATGACTTGTGGATTATTGACTGTCACAATGATGATTGTCAGGATTATTGACTTGTCACACTAATGACTGGTGGATTATTGACTGTTACAATAATGATTGTCAGGATTATTGACTGGTGAAGCATTGACTGGAACACTAATGACTGGTGGATTATTGACTGTCACAATAATGATTGTCAGGATTATTGACTGTCACACTAATGACTAGTGAATTATTGACTGTTACAATAATGATTGTCAGGATTATTGACCTGCCACACTAATGACTGGTGGATTATTGACTCACAATAATGATTGTCAGGATTATTGACTGACACACTAATGACTAGTGGATTATTGACTGTCACTCTAATGATTGTCAGGATTATTGACTCACACTAATGATTGGTAGATTATTGACTGTCACAATAATGATTGTCAGGATTAATGACTGGTGGATTATTGACTGTCACAATAATGATTGTTAGGATTATTGACTGTCACACTAATGACTGGTGAAGTATTGACTGAAACACTAATGACTGGTGGATTATTGACTGTCACAATAATGATTGTCAGGATTATTGACTGTCACACTAATGACTGGTGAATTATTGACTGTCACACTAATGATTGGTGGATTATTGACTTGTCACACTAATGACTGGTGGGTTATTCACTGTCACAATAATGAATGTCAGGATTATTGACTTGACACAATAATGATTGTCAGGATTATTGACTGACACACTAATGACTAGTGGATTATTGACTGTCACAATAATGATTGTCAGGAATATTGACTTGTCACACTAATGACTGGAGGATTATTGACTTGTCACACTAATGACTTGTGGATTATTGACTCACAATAATGATTGTCAGGATTATTGACTGACACACTAATGACTAGTGGATTATTGACTGTCACTCTAATGATTGTCAGGATTATTGACTCACACTAATAATTGGTGGATTATTGACTGTCGCAATAATGATTGTCAGGATTATTAACTGACACACTAATGACTGGTGGATTATTGACTGTCACAATAATGATTGTTAGGATTATTGACTGTCACACAAATGACTGGTGAAGTATTGACTGAAACACTAATGACTGGTGGATTATTGACTGTCACAATAATGATTGTCAGGATTATTGACTGACACACTAATGACTGGTGGATTATTGACTGTCACAATAATGATTGTCAGGAATATTGATTTGTCACACTAATTACTGGTGGATTATTGACTCACAATAATGATTGTCCGGATTATTGACTCACACTAATAATTGGTGGATTATTGACTGTCGCAATAATGATTGTCAGGATTATTGACTTGACACACTAATGATTGTCAGGATTATTGACTGACACACTAATGACTAGTGGATTATTGACTGTCACAATAATGATTGTCAGGAATATTGACTTGTCACACTAATGACTGGTGGATTATTGACTTGTCACACTAATGACTGGTGGATTATTGACTCACAATAATGATTGTCAGGATTATTGACTCACACTAATAATTGGTGGATTATTGACTGTCGCAATAATGATTGTCAGGATTATTGACTGACACACTAATGACTGGTGGATTATTGACTGTCACAATAATGATTGTTAGGATTATTGACTGTCACACTAATGACTGGTGAAGTATTGACTGAAACACTAATGACTGGTGGATTATTGACTGTCACAATAATGATTGTCAGGATTATTGACTGACACACTAATGACTGGTGGATTATTGACTGTCACAATGATGATTGTCAGGATTATTGACTCACACTAATGATTGGTAGATTATTGACTGACACACTAATGACTAGTGGATTATTGACTGTCACAATAATGATTGTCAGGAATATTGACTTGTCACACTAATGACTGGTGGATTATTGACTTGTCACACTAATGACTGGTGGATTATTGACTCACAATAATGATTGTCAGGATTATTGACTCACACTAATAATTGGTGGATTATTGACTGTCGCAATAATGATTGTCAGGATTATTGACTGACACACTAATGACTGGTGGATTATTGACTGTTGCAATAATGATTGTCAGGATTATTGACTGACACACTAATGACTGGTGGATTATTGACTGTCACAATAATGATTGTCAGGAATATTGACTTGTCACACTAATGACTGATGGATTATTGACTCACACTAATAATTGGTGGATTATTGACTGTCGCAATAATGATTGTCAGGATTATTGACTTGACACAGTAATGATTGTCAGGATTATTGACTGACACACTAATGACTAGTGGATTATTGACTGTCACAATAATGATTGTCAGGATTATTGACTCACACTAATAATTGGTGGATTATTGACTGTCGCAATAATGATTGTCAGGATTATTGACTGACACACTAATGACTGGTGGATTATTGACTGTCACAATAATGATTGTTAGGATTATTGACTGTCACACTAATGACTGGTGAAGTATTGACTGAAACACTAATGACTGGTGGATTATTGACTGTCACAATAATGATTGTCAGGATTATTGACTGACACACTAATGACTGGTGGATTATTGACTGTCACAATGATGATTGTCAGGATTATTGACTTGTCACACTAATGACTGGTGGATTATTGACTGTCACAATAATGATTGTCAGGATTATTGACTTGACACACTAATGATTGTCAGGATTATTGACTGACACACTAATGACTAGTGAATTAATGACTTACAATAATGATTGTCAGGATTATTGACTGTAATACTAATGACTGGTGAAGTATTGACTGAAACACTAATGACTGGTGGATTATTGACTGTCACAATAATGATTGTCAGGATTATTGACTGACACACTAATGACTGGTGGATTATTGACTCACAATAATGATTGTCAGGATTATTGACTGACACACTAATGACTAGTGGATTATTGACTGTCACTCTAATGATTGTCAGGATTATTGACTCACACTAATGATTGGTAGATTATTGACTATCACAATAATGATTGTCAGGATTATTGACTGACACACTAATGACTGGTGGATTATTGACTGTCACAATAATGATTGTTAGGATTATTGACTCACACTAATGATTGTCAGGATTATTGACTGACACACTAATGACTGGTGGATTATTGACTGTCACAATGCTGATTGTCAGGATTATTGACTGTCACACTAATGACTGGTGAATTATTGACGGTAACACTAATGACTGGTGGATTATTGACTGTCACAATAATGATTGTCAGGATTATTGACTTGACACACTAATGATTGTCAGGATTATTGACTGACACACTAATGACTAGTGAATTAATGACTTACAATAATGATTGTCAGGATTATTGACTGTAATACTAATGACTGGTGAAGTATTGACTGAAACACTAATGACTGGTGGATTATTGACTGTCACAATGATGATTGTCAGGATTATTGACTGACACACTAATGACTGGTGGATTATTGACTCACAATAATGATTGTCAGGATTATTGACTCACACTAATAATTGGTGGATTATTGACTGTCGCAATAATGATTGTCAGGATTATTGACTGACACACTAATGACTGGTGGATTATTGACTGTCACAATGATGATTGTCAGGATTATTGACTTGTCACACTAATGACTGGTGGATTATTGACTGTCACAATAATGATTGTCAGGATTATTGACTTGACACACTAATGATTGTCAGGATTATTGACTGACACACTAATGACTAGTGAATTAATGACTTACAATAATGATTGTCAGGATTATTGACTGTAATACTAATGACTGGTGAAGTATTGACTGAAACACTAATGACTGGTGGATTATTGACTGTCACAATAATGATTGTCAGGATTATTGACTGACACACTAATGACTGGTGGATTATTGACTCACAATAATGATTGTCAGGATTATTGACTGACACACTAATGACTAGTGGATTATTGACTGTCACTCTAATGATTGTCAGGATTATTGACTCACACTAATAATTGGTGGATTATTGACTGTCGCAATAATGATTGTCAGGATTATTAACTGACACACTAATGACTGGTGGATTATTGACTGTCACAATAATGATTGTTAGGATTATTGACTGTCACACAAATGACTGGTGAAGTATTGACTGAAACACTAATGACTGGTGGATTATTGACTGTCACAATAATGATTGTCAGGATTATTGACTGACACACTAATGACTGGTGGATTATTGACTGTCACAATAATGATTGTCAGGAATATTGATTTGTCACACTAATGACTGGTGGATTATTGACTCACAATAATGATTGTCCGGATTATTGACTCACACTAATAATTGGTGGATTATTGACTGTCGCAATAATGATTGTCAGGATTATTGACTTGACACACTAATGATTGTCAGGATTATTGACTGACACACTAATGACTAGTGGATTATTGACTGTCACAATAATGATTGTCAGGAATATTGACTTGTCACACTAATGACTGGTGGATTATTGACTTGTCACACTAATGACTGGTGGATTATTGACTCACAATAATGATTGTCAGGATTATTGACTCACACTAATAATTGGTGGATTATTGACTGTCGCAATAATGATTGTCAGGATTATTGACTGACACACTAATGACTGGTGGATTATTGACTGTCACAATAATGATTGTCAGGATTATTGACTGTCACACTAATGACTGGTGAAGTATTGACTGAAACACTAATGACTGGTGGATTATTGACTGTCACAATAATGATTGTCAGGATTATTGACTGACACACTAATGACTGGTGGATTATTGACTGTCACAATGATGATTGTCAGGATTATTGACTCACACTAATGATTGGTAGATTATTGACTGACACACTAATGACTAGTGGATTATTGACTGTCACAATAATGATTGTCAGGAATATTGACTTGTCACACTAATGACTGGTGGATTATTGACTTGTCACACTAATGACTGGTGGATTATTGACTCACAATAATGATTGTCAGGATTATTGACTCACACTAATAATTGGTGGATTATTGACTGTCGCAATAATGATTGTCAGGATTATTGACTGACACACTAATGACTGGTGGATTATTGACTGTTGCAATAATGATTGTCAGGATTATTGACTGACACACTAATGACTGGTGGATTATTGACTGTCACAATAATGATTGTTAGGATTATTGACTGTCACACTAATGACTGGTGAAGTATTGACTGAAACACTAATGACTGGTGGATTATTGACTGTCACAATATTGATTGTCAGGATTATTGACTGACACACTAATGACTGGTGGATTATTGACTGTCACAATAATGATTGTCAGGAATATTGACTTGTCACACTAATGACTGATGGATTATTGACTCACACTAATAACTGGTGGATTATTGACTGTCGCAATAATGATTGTCAGGATTATTGACTTGACACAGTAATGATTGTCAGGATTATTGACTGACACACTAATGACTAGTGGATTATTGACTGTCACAATAATGATTGTCAGGAATATTGACTTGTCACACTAATGACTGGTGGATTATTGACTTGTCACACTAATGACTGGTGGATTATTGACTCACAATAATGATTGTCAGGATTATTGACTCACACTAATAATTAGTGGATTATTGACTGTCGCAATAATGATTGTCAGGATTATTGACTGACACACTAATGACTGGTGGATTATTGACTGTCACAATAATGATTGTTAGGATTATTGACTGTCACACTAATGACTGGTGAAGTATTGACTGAAACACTAATGACTGGTGGATTATTGACTGTCACAATAATGATTGTCAGGATTATTGACTGACACACTAATGACTGGTGGATTATTGACTGTCACAATGATGATTGTCAGGATTATTGACTTGTCACACTAATGACTGGTGGATTATTGACTGTCACAATAATGATTGTCAGGATTATTGACTTGACACACTAATGATTGTCAGGATTATTGACTGACACACTAATGACTAGTGAATTAATGACTTACAATAATGATTGTCAGGATTATTGACTGTAATACTAATGACTGGTGAAGTATTGACTGAAACACTAATGACTGGTGGATTATTGACTGTCACAATAATGATTGTCAGGATTATTGACTGACACACTAATGACTGGTGGATTATTGACTCACAATAATGATTGTCAGGATTATTGACTGACACACTAATGACTAGTGGATTATTGACTGTCACTCTAATGATTGTCAGGATTATTGACTCACACTAATGATTGGTAGATTATTGACTATCACAATAATGATTGTCAGGATTATTGACTGACACACTAATGACTGGTGGATTATTGACTGTCACAATAATGATTATTAGGATTATTGACTCACACTAATGATTGTCAGGATTATTGACTGACACACTAATGACTGGTGGATTATTGACTGTCACAATGCTGATTGTCAGGATTATTGACTGTCACACTAATGACTGGTGAATTATTGACGGTAACACTAATGACTGGTGGATTATTGACTGTCACAATAATGATTGTCAGGATTATTGACTTGACACACTAATGATTGTCAGGATTATTGACTGACACACTAATGACTAGTGAATTAATGACTTACAATAATGATTGTCAGGATTATTGACTGTAATACTAATGACTGGTGAAGTATTGACTGAAACACTAATGACTGGTGGATTATTGACTGTCACAATAATGATTGTCAGGATTATTGACTGACACACTAATGACTGGTGGATTATTGACTCACAATAATGATTGTCAGGATTATTGACTCACACTAATAATTGGTGGATTATTGACTGTCGCAATAATGATTGTCAGGATTATTGACTGACACACTAATGACTGGTGGATTATTGACTGTCACAATGATGATTGTCAGGATTATTGACTTGTCACACTAATGACTGGTGGATTATTGACTGTCACAATAATGATTGTCAGGATTATTGACTTGACACACTAATGATTGTCAGGATTATTGACTGACACACTAATGACTAGTGAATTAATGACTTACAATAATGATTGTCAGGATTATTGACTGTAATACTAATGACTGGTGAAGTATTGACTGAAACACTAATGACTGGTGGATTATTGACTGTCACAATAATGATTGTCAGGATTATTGACTGACACACTAATGACTGGTGGATTATTGACTCACAATAATGATTGTCAGGATTATTGACTGACACACTAATGACTAGTGGATTATTGACTGTCACTCTAATGATTGTCAGGATTATTGACTCACACTAATGATTGGTAGATTATTGACTGTCACAATAATGATTGTCAGGATTATTGACTGACACACTAATGACTGGTGGATTATTGACTGTCACAATAATGATTGTTAGGATTATTGACTCACACTAATGATTGTCAGGATTATTGACTGACACACTAATGACTGGTGGATTATTGACTGTCACAATGCTGATTGTCAGGATTATTGACTGTCACACTAATGACTGGTGAATTATTGACGGTAACACTAATGATTGGTGGATTATTGACTGTCACAATAATGATTGTCAGACTGCTATAACTGACACTCATACCAGGAAACTATTAGTTCTATTTGTTACATTGGTCAATCACATTGTTTGTTAGATTCTGCAATGTTTTGATGATTTGGTAATTTTTGTTTTTCAATTTTTTTTCTTACTAATAACGGATATTTAAAATAGATTCTTGGAAATGTCAATCTATATTTTTTAGATATTTAATATTCCACTTTTGAAATTATTTTGGTATTTTCCTATATATGTGTATTACCGGTACATTCTCAGTTGATAAAATTTAACATAGCACTTTTTTTTTGTATTTTCAGATATTGCCTTCTCTGATGGCAAAGTAGGAGATTATTTATTTGTAGGCAATATTGTATATACAGTAAGTTTATTTACTATAGCATCCTTGTAATACATGGATAGTGTTGGTTTAATGTCATAGAAAAGTAACTTGTATAAATCGCCTATACCTTTTCACATGTATTTAATTTTAATGTCAAGCGAGGTGTACAGGATACAACATTATGTGATAAAGTTTGTCAGTGACTTGCGACAGGTTGGTGGTTTTCTCCAGGTACTCTTGTTTCCTCCACCAATAAAACTTACCGCCACGATACAGCTGAAATATTGTTGAAAGTGACATTAAACACCATAGCCCTAACCCTAACCCTGTCACATATATTATATTCCAATTTGATTGGAAGGAAGATTCTTGTCATACCAACATTTTGTGAACAGTTGCCTAATGTTTCAGTAAGGTCAGTCATAGATATATATGTCAAAAACTGCATTGGTGGTGTAATGGTTAGAATGTGGTAGATCGTGTGTTCGAGTCCCAGTTGGATCATTGCTTCTCCACTAAGCAAGCAGCATTAAGGAGAAAGAGCAAAGATTGATTGGCTCAGAATCAGGATAAAGTTTCCAAATGGAGCTACTTGTCTACCAGCGGGCATCTCTATCATCTCATCAAATGTAACTTGTTCTCTCCATGATAGAAAAATAGCTCGTTTGGAATTAAACAACAATCACTCACTCACTCTATATGTCAAATTCATACTTTGAAGTTATTTGGAAGTTTCACAAATTTAACTAAATGCATAACGAACATGTTTACTTAATCAAATTTGATATTAAATTTACGTGACTTTTTTCAGTATGTAGTTGTAACAGTATGTTTAAAAGCAGGGTTAGAAACCAGTGCATGGACTTGGGTAAGTAGAAGTTTAAAGAATAATGGTCAAGAAAAATCAGATAAAAAAAAAATAAATATGTGTGTTTCCGATTGCATGGTCTTCAAAATTAGGGTTGGTAGGTCAGGATTTTTTTTTTTTTTTTTTTTTAAACCTACAAGTATGCTCCTTCCTCTAAAATCACACAAACTTGTTTGTTTCTTTCTTACTACAGCTTACTAATTATTTGACATGCAGTACAATGTTTTTGGTTCCAAACATCGATCAAATGTACAAGGAAATGAAGAAAATTGTTGAAGTCAGAAACAAACATGGAAACGGAGACGATCTATTTTTTTTTTTTGGCATAAAAATGTTAGGGTCAGTCGGTCGATTGGAAACACACCTATTTTTTTTTTTGGCCTTAGCAATTGTTAATGCTTTGTTTTAGAAATTCAATGTATATTTGTATGTATATTATAAAAGTTGGAGTAAGAAAGAGAATTTGTTATCCCTTGTTATGCATGTATTAATCAATATAAAGAACTGTTTACCATTGATAATGCCAAATAAGTGTAAGATGTCGCAAATATTAAAAATTGCTCACATTAGCCACATAGGACAGTAAAACTTCCTCTTGTTTTGTAACAAGATGTTTTTATTTTTCAGTTAACACATCTTGCCTTATGGGGTAGTACAACCAGCTCAGTTGAACCTCTTGTTTTGCAACAAGATGTTTTTATTTTTCCGTTAGCACATCTTGTCACATGGGGTAGTACAGTCAGCTCAATTGAGCCTCTTGTTTTGTAACAAGATGTTTTCATTTTTCAGTTAGCACATCTTGCCACATGGGGTAGTACAACCAGCTCAATTGAGCCTCTTGTTTTGTAACAAGATGTTTTTATTTTTCAGTTAACACATCTTGCCACATGGGGTAGTACAACCAGCTCAGTTGAGCCTCTTGTGTTGTAACAAGATGTTTTTATTTTTCAGTTAACACATCTTGCCACATGGGGTAGTACAACCAGCTCAGTTGAGCCTCTTGTGTTGTAACAAGATGTTTTTATTTTTCAGTTAACACATCTTGCCACATGGGGTAGTACAACCAGCTCAGTTGAGCCTCTTGTGTTGTAACAAGATGTTTTTATTTTTCAGTTAGCACATCTTGCCACATGGGGTAGTACAACCAGCTCAGTTGAGCCTCTTGTGTTGTAACAAGATGTTTTTATTTTTCAGTTAACACATCTTGCCACATGGGGTAGTACAACCAGCTCAGTTGAGCCTCTTGTGTTGTAACAAGATGTTTTTATTTTTCAGTTAACACATCTTGCCACATGGGGTAGTACAACCAGCTCAGTTGAGCCTCTTGTGTTGTAACAAGATGTTTTTATTTTTCAGTTAACACATCTTGCCACATGGGGTAGTACAACCAGCTCAATTGAGCCTCTTGTTTTGTAACAAGATGTTTTTATTTTTCAGTTAGCACATCTTGCCACATGGGGTAGTACAACCAGCTCAGTTGAGCCTCTTGTGTTGTAACAAGATGTTTTTATTTTTCAGTTAACACATCTTGCCACATGGGATAGTACATTCAGCTCAATTGAGCCTCTTGTGTTATAACAAGATGTTTTTATTTTTCAGTTAACACATCTTGCCACATGGGGTAGTACATTCAGCTCAATTGAGCCTCTTGTTTTGTAACAAGATGTTTTTATTTTTCAGTTAACACATCTTGCCACATGGGGTATACAGTCAGCTCAATTGAGCTTCATGTGTTGTAACAAGATGTTTTTATTTTTCAGTTAACTCATCTTGCCACATGGGGTAGTACAGTCAGCTCAATTGAGCCTCTTGTGTTATAACAAGATGTTTTTATTTTTCAGTTAACACATCTTGCCACATGGGGTAGTACAACCAGCTCAGTTGAGCCTCTTGTGTTGTAACAAGATGTTTTTATTTTTCAGTTAGCACATCTTGCCACATGGGGTAGTACAACCAGCTCAGTTGAGCCTCTTGTGTTGTAACAAGATGTTTTTATTTTTCAGTTAACTCATCTTGCCACATGGGGTAGTACAGTCAGCTCAAATGAGCCTCTTTTGTTATAACAAGATGTTTTTATTTTTCAGTTAACACATCTTGCCACATGGGGTAGTACAACCAGCTCAGTTGAGCCTCTTGTGTTGTAACAAGATGTTTTTATTTTTCAGTTAGCACATCTTGCCACATGGGGTAGTACAACCAGCTCAGTTGAGCCTCTTGTGTTGTAACAAGATGTTTTTATTTTTCAGTTAACACATCTTGCCACATGGGGTAGTACAACCAGCTCAGTTGAGCCTCTTGTGTTGTAACAAGATGTTTTTATTTTTCAGTTAGCACATCTTGCCACATGGGGTAGTACAACCAGCTCAATTGAGCCTCTTGTTTTGTAACAAGATGTTTTTATTTTTCAGTTAGCACATCTTGCCACATGGGGTAGTACAACCAGCTCAGTTGAACCTCTTGTGTTGTAACAAGATGTTTTTATTTTTCAGTTAACACATCTTGCCACATGGGATAGTACATTCAGCTCAATTGAGCCTCTTGTGTTATAACAAGATGTTTTTATTTTTCAGTTAACACATCTTGCCACATGGGGTAGTACATTCAGCTCAATTGAGCCTCTTGTGTTGTAACAAGATGTTTTTATTTTTCAGTTAACTCATCTTGCCACATGGGGTAGTACAGTCAGCTCAATTGAGCCTCTTGTGTTATAACAAGATGTTTTTATTTTTCAGTTAACACATCTTGCCACATGGGGTAGTACAACCAGCTCAGTTGAGCCTCTTGTGTTGTAACAAGATGTTTTTATTTTTCAGTTAGCACATCTTGCCACATGGGGTAGTACAACCAGCTCAGTTGAGCCTCTTGTGTTGTAACAAGATGTTTTTATTTTTCAGTTAACACATCTTGCCACATGGGGTAGTACAACCAGCTCAGTTGAGCCTCTTGTGTTGTAACAAGATGTTTTTATTTTTCAGTTAACACATCTTGCCACATGGGGTAGTACAACCAGCTCAGTTGAGCCTCTTGTGTTGTAACAAGATGTTTTTATTTTTCAGTTAACACATCTTGCCACATGGGGTAGTACAACCAGCTCAATTGAGCCTCTTGTTTTGTAACAAGATGTTTTTATTTTTCAGTTAGCACATCTTGCCACATGGGGTAGTACAACCAGCTCAGTTGAACCTCTTGTGTTGTAACAAGATGTTTTTATTTTTCAGTTAACACATCTTGCCACATGGGATAGTACATTCAGCTCAATTGAGCCTCTTGTGTTATAACAAGATGTTTTTATTTTTCAGTTAACACATCTTGCCACATGGGGTAGTACATTCAGCTCAATTGAGCCTCTTGTTTTGTAACAAGATGTTTTTATTTTTCAGTTAACACATCTTGCCACATGGGGTATACAGTCAGCTCAATTGAGCTTCATGTGTTGTAACAAGATGTTTTTATTTTTCAGTTAGCTCATCTTGCCACATGGGGTAGTACAGTCAGCTCAATTGAGCCTCTTGTGTTATAACAAGATGTTTTTATTTTTCAGTTAACACATCTTGCCACATGGGGTAGTACAACCAGCTCAGTTGAGCCTCTTGTGTTGTAACGATGTTTTTATTTTTCAGTTAACACATCTTGCCACATGGGGTAGTACAACCAGCTCAGTTGAGCCTCTTGTGTTGTAACAAGATGTTTTTATTTTTCAGTTAACACATCTTGCCACATGGGGTAGTACAACCAGCTCAGTTGAGCCTCTTGTGTTGTAACAAGATGTTTTTATTTTTCAGTTAACACATCTTGCCACATGGGGTAGTACAACCAGCTCAGTTGAGCCTCTTGTGTTGTAACAAGATGTTTTTATTTTTCAGTTAACACATCTTGCCACATGGGGTAGTACAACCAGCTCAGTTGAGCCTCTTGTGTTGTAACAAGATGTTTTTATTTTTCAGTTAACACATCTTGCCACATGGGGTAGTACAACCAGCTCAGTTGAGCCTCTTTTGTTGTAACAAGATGTTTTTATTTTTCAGTTAACACATCTTGCCACATGGGGTAGTACAACCAGCTCAGTTGAGCCTCTTGTGTTGTAACAAGATGTTTTTATTTTTCAGTTAACACATCTTGCCACATGGGGTAGTACAACCAGCTCAGTTGAGCCTCTTGTGTTGTAACAAGATGTTTTTATTTTTCAGTTAACACATCTTGCCACATGGGGTAGTACAACCAGCTCAGTTGAGCCTCTTGTGTTGTAACAAGATGTTTTTATTTTTCAGTTAACACATCTTGCCACATGGGGTAGTATAGCCAGCTGGTTTTTATTCCTTATTGTATATAGTCATGTATATGAAGTGGTAAACCTAGCTCCAGAAATGCTTGGAATGGTAAGTCTTGGGTATCTGAGATTTTCCTTACACTCTTGATGATATCAGTCTCCATCAATAAGCACAATTATTTGAAGTTTTAGAAAGGTTCTTGCACTAAAGATAAACAACAACAATCACTCTCTCATTCTTGTACTAAAGATAAACAACAACAATCATTCTCTCATTCTTGTACTAAATATAAACAACAACAATCGCTCTCTCATTCTTGTACTAAAGATAAACAACAACAATCATTCTCCCATTCTTGTACTAAAGATAAACAACAACAATCGCTCTCATTCTTGTACTAAAGATAAACAACAACTATCACTCTCTCATTCTTGTTTGAAAGATAAACAACAACAATCGCTCTCTCATTCTTGTACTAAAGATAAACAACAACAATTGCTTTCTCATTCTTGTACTATAGATAAACAACAACAATCGCTCTCTCATTATTGTACTAAAGATAAACAACAACAATCGCTCTCTCATTCTTGTACTAAAGATAAACAACAACAATCACTCTCTCATTCTTGTTTGAAAGATAAACAACAACAATTGCTCTCTCATTCTTGTACTAAAGATAAACAACAACAATCGCTCTCTCATTCTTGTACTATAGATAAACAACAACAATCACTCTCTCATTATTGTACTAAAGATAAACAACAACAATCACTCTCTCATTCTTGTACTAAAGATAAACAACAACAATCGCTCTCTCATTATTGTACTAAAGATAAACAACAACAATCGCTCTCTCATTCTTGTACTAAAGATAAACAACAACAATCACTCTCTCATTCTTGTTTGAAAGATAAACAACAACAATCGCTCTCTCATTCTTGTACTAAAGATAAACAACAACAATTGCTCTCTCATTCTTGTACTATAGATAAACAACAACAATCGCTCTCTCATTATTGTACTAAAGATAAACAACAACAATCGCTCTCTCATTATTGTACTAAAGATAAACAACAACAATCACTCTCTCATTCTTGTACTAAATATAAACAACAACAATCGCTCTCTCATTCTTGTACTATAGATAAACAACAACAATCGCTCTCTCATTATTGTACTAAAGATAAACAACAACAATCACTCTCTCATTCTTGTACTAAAGATAAACAACAACAATCGCTCTCTCATTCTTGTACTAAAGATAAACAACGACAATCGCTCTCTCATTCTTGTACTAAAGATAAACAACAACAATGACTCGCTCATTCTTGTACTAAAGATAAACAACAACAATCGCTCTCTCATTCTTGTACTAAAGATAAACAACAACAATCGCTCTCTCATTCTTGTACCAAAGATAAACAACAATCACTCTCTCATTCTTTTACTAAAGATAAACAACAACAATCACTCTCTCATTCTTGTGCTAAAGATAAACAACAACAATCACTCGCTCATTCTTGTACTAAAGATAAACAACAACAATCGCTCTCTCATTCTTGTACTAAAGATAAGCAACAACAATCACTCTCTCATTCTTGTACTAAAGATAAACAACAACAATCGCTCTCTCATTCTTGTACTAAAGATAAACAACTACAATCACTCTCTCATTCTTGTACTAAAGATAAACAACAACAATCACTCTCTCATTCTTGTACTAAAGATAAACAACAACAATCGCTCTCTCATTCTTGTACTAAAGATAAATGACAACAATCGCTCTTTCATTCTTGTACTAAAGATAAACAACAACAATCGCTCTCTCATTCTTGTACTAAATATAAACAACAACAATCGCTCTCTCATTCTTGTACTATAGATAAACAACAACAATCGCTCTCTCATTATTGTACTAAAGATAAACAACAACAATCACTCTCTCATTCTTGTACTAAAGATAAACAACAACAATCGCTCTCTCATTCTTGTACTAAAGATAAACAACGACAATCGCTCTCTCATTCTTGTACTAAAGATAAACAACAACAATGACTCGCTCATTCTTGTACTAAAGATAAACAACAACAATCGCTCTCTCATTCTTGTACTAAAGATAAACAACAACAATCGCTCTCTCATTCTTGTACCAAAGATAAACAACAATCACTCTCTCATTCTTTTACTAAAGATAAACAACAACAATCACTCTCTCATTCTTGTGCTAAAGATAAACAACAACAATCACTCGCTCATTCTTGTACTAAAGATAAACAACAACAATCGCTCTCTCATTCTTGTACTAAAGATAAGCAACAACAATCACTCTCTCATTCTTGTACTAAAGATAAACAACAACAATCGCTCTCTCATTCTTGTACTAAAGATAAACAACTACAATCACTCTCTCATTCTTGTACTAAAGATAAACAACAACAATCACTCTCTCATTCTTGTACTAAAGATAAACAACAACAATCGCTCTCTCATTCTTGTACTAAAGATAAATGACAACAATCGCTCTTTCATTCTTGTACTAAAGATAAACAACAACAATCGCTCTCTCATTCTTGTACTAAAGATAAACAACAACAATCGCTCTCTCATTCTTGTACTAAAGAAAAACAACAACAATCACTCTCTCATTCTTGTACTAAAGATAAACAACAACAATCACTCTCTCATTCTTGTACTAAAGATAAACAACAACAATCGCTCTCTCATTCTTGTACTAAAGATAAACAACTACAATCACTCTCTCATTCTTGTACTAAAGATAAACAACAACAATCACTCTCTCATTCTTGTACTAAAGACAAACAACAACAATCACTCTCTCATTCTTGTACTAAAGATAAACAACTACAATCGCTCTCTCATTCTTGTACTAAAGACAAACAACAACAATCACTCTCTCATTCTTGTACTAAAGATAAACAACAACAATCACTCTCTCATTCTTGTACTAAAGATAAACAACAACAATCATTCTCTCATTCTTGTACTAAAGATAAACAACAACAATCACTCTCTCATTCTTGTACTAAAGACAAACAACAACAATCACTCTCTCATTCTTGTACTAAAGATAAACAACTACAATCGCTCTCTCATTCTTGTACTAAAGACAAACAACAACAATCGCTCTGTCATTCTTGTACTAAAGATAAACAACAACAATCGCTCTGTCATTCTTGTACTAAAGATAAACAACAACAATCATTCTCTCATTCTTGTACTAAAGATAAACAACAACAATCACTCTCTCATTCTTGTACTAAAGATAAACAACAACAATCACTCTCTCATTCTTGTACTAAAGATAAACAACAACAATCACTCTCTCATTCTTGTACTAAAGATAAACAACAACAATCACTCTCTCATTCTTGTACTAAAGACAAACAACAACAATCACTCTCTCATTCTTTTACTAAAGATAAACAACTACAATCGCTCTCTCATTCTTGTACTAAAGATAAACAACAACAATCACTCTCTCATTCTTGTACTAAAGATAAACAACTACAATGACTCTCTCATTCTTGTACTAAAGATAAACAACAACAATCGCTCTCTCATTCTTGTACTAAAGATAAACAACAACAATCACTCTCTCATTCTTGTACTAAAGATAAACAACAACAATCGCTCTCTCATTCTTGTACTAAAGATAAACAACAACAATCACTCTCTCATTCTTGTACTAAAGATAAACAACAACAATCGCTCTCTCATTCTTGTACTAAAGGTAAACAACAACAATCATTCTCTCATTCTTGTACTAAAGATAAACAACTACAATCGCTCTCTCATTCTTGTACTAAAGACAAACAACAACAATCACTCTCTCATTCTTGTACTAAAGATAAACAACAACAATCACTCTCTCATTCTTGTACTAAAGATAAACAACAACAATCGCTCTCTCATTCTTGTACTAAAGATAAACAACAACAATTGCTCTCTCATTCTTGTACTAAAGATAAACAACAACAATCACTCGCTCATTCTTGTACTAAAGATAAACAACAACAATCGCTCTCTCATTCTTGTACTAAAGATAAACAACAACAATCGCTCTCTCTTTCTTGTACTAAAGGTAAACAACAACAATCGCTCTCTTATTCTTGTACTAAAGAGAAACAACAGCAATCACTCTCTCATTCTTGTACTAAAGATAAACAACAACAATCGCTCTCTCATTCTTGTACTAAAGATAAACAACAACAATCACTCGCTCATTCTTGTACTAAAGATAAACAACAACAATCGCTCTCATTCTTGTACTAAAGATAAACAACAACAATCACTCGCTCATTCTTGTACTAAAGATAAACAACAACAATCACTCTCTCATTCTTGTACTAAAGATAAACAACAACAATCGCTCTCTCATTCTTGTACTAAAGATAAACAACTACAATCGCTCTCTCATTCTTGAACAAAAGATAAACATCAACAATGACTCTCTCATTCTTGTACTAAAGATAAACAACTACAATCGCTCTCTCTCATTCTTGAACTAAAGATAAACAACAACAATCACTCACTTATTCTTGTACTAAAGATAAACAACTATAATCGCTCTCTCATTCTTGTACTAAAGATAAACAACAACAATCGCTCTCTCATTTTTGTACTAAGGATAAACAACAACAATCACTCTCTCATTCTTGTACTAAAGATAAACAACAACAATCGCTCTCTCATTCTTGTACTAAAGATAAACAACTATAATCGCTCTCTCATTCTTGTACTAAAGATAAACAACAACAATCGCTCTCTCATTTTTGTACTAAGGATAAACAACAACAATCACTCTCTCATTCTTGTACTAAAGATAAACAACAACAATCCCTCTCTCATTCTTGTACTAAAGATAAACAACAACAATCACTTGCTCATTCTTGTACTAAAGATAAACAACAACAATCACTCACTCATTCTTATGCTAAGGATAAACAACAACAATCACTCTCTCATTCTTGTACTAAAGATAAACAACAACAATCGCTCTCTCATTCTTGTACTAAAGATAAACAACAACAATCACTCTCTCATGTTTGTACTAAAGATAAACAACAACAATCACTCTCATTCTTGTACTAAAGATAAACAACAACAATCACTCTTATTCTTGTACTAAAGATAAACAACAACAATCGCTCTCTCATTCTTTTACTAAAGATAAACAACAACAATCCCTCTCTCATTCTTGTACTAAAGATAAACAACAACAATCGCTCTCTCAGTCTTGTACTAAAGATAAACAACAACAATCACTCTCTCATTCTTGTACTAATGGTAAACAACAACAATCGCTCTCTCATTCTTGTACTAAAGATAAACAACAACAATTGCTCTCTCATTCTTGTACTAAAGAGAAACAACAACAATCACTCTCTCATTCTTGTACTAAAGATAAACAACAACAATCACTCTCTCATTCTTGTACTAAAGATAAACAACAACAATCACTCTCTCATTCTTGTACTAAAGATAAACAACAACAATCACTCGCTCATTCTTGTATTAAAGATAAACAACAACAATCGCTCTCTCATTCTTGTACTAAAGATAAACAACAACAATCGCTCTCTCATTCTTGTACTAAAGGTAAACAACAACAATCGCTCTCTCATTCTTGTACTAAAGAGAAACAACAGCAATCACTCTCTCATTCTTGTACTAAAGATAAACAACAACAATCGCTCTCTCATTCTTGTACTAAAGATAAACAACAACAATCACTCGCTCATTCTTGTACTAAAGATAAACAACAACAATCGCTCTCATTCTTGTACTAAAGATAAACAACAACAATCACTCGCTCATTCTTGTACTAAAGATAAACAACAACAATCACTCTCTCATTCTTGTACTAAAGATAAACAACAACAATCGCTCTCTCATTCTTGTACTAAAGATGAACAACTACAATCGCTCTCTCATTCTTGAACTAAAGATAAACAACAACAATCGCTCTCTCATTCTTGTACTAAAGATAAACAACAACAATCACTCTCTCATTCTTGTACTAAAGATAAACAACAACAATCACTCTCTCATTCTTGTACTAAAGATAAACAACAACAATCGCTCTCTCATTCTTGTACTAAAGATAAACAACAACAATCGCTCTCTCATTCTTGAACTAAAGATAAACAACAACAATCGCTCATTCATTCTTGTACTAAAGATAAACAACAACAATCACTCTCTCATTCTTGTACTAAAGATAAACAACAACAATCACTCTCTCATTCTTGTACTAAAGATAAACAACAACAATCGCTCTCTCATTCTTGTACTAAAGATAAACGACAAAAATCACTCTCTCATTCTTGTACTAAAGATAAACAACAACAATCGCTCTCTCATTCTTGTACTAAAGATAAACAACAACAATCGCTCTCTCATTCTTGAACTAAAGATAAACAACAACAATCACTCTCTCATTCTTGTACTAAAGATAAACAACAACAATCGCTCTCTCATTCTTGTACTAAAGATAAACAACAACAATCGCTCTCTCATTCTTGAACTAAAGATAAACAACAACAATCGCTCATTCATTCTTGTACTAAAGATAAACAACAACAATCACTCTCTCATTCTTGTACTAAAGATAAACAACAACAATCACTCTCTCATTCTTGTACTAAAGATAAACAACAACAATCGCTCTCTCATTCTTGTACTAAAGATAAACAACAACAATCGCTCTCTCATTCTTGAACTAAAGATAAACAACAACAATCGCTCATTCATTCTTGTACTAAAGATAAACAACAACAATCACTCTCTCATTCTTGTACTAAAGATAAACAACAACAATCACTCTCTCATTCTTGTACTAAAGATAAACAACAACAATCGCTCTCTCATTCTTGTACTAAAGATAAACAACAACAATCGCTCTCTCATTCTTGAACTAAAGATAAACAACAACAATCGCTCATTCATTCTTGTACTAAAGATAAACAACAACAATCACTCTCTCATTCTTGTACTAAAGATAAACAACAACAATCACTCTCTCATTCTTGTACTAAAGATAAACAACAACAATCGCTCTCTCATTCTTGTACTAAAGATAAACGACAACAATCACTCTCTCATTCTTGTACTAAAGATAAACAACAACAATTGCTCTCTCATTCTTGTACTAAAGATAAACAACAACAATCGCTCTCTCATTCTTGTACTAAAGATAAACAACAACAATCGCTCTCTCATTCTTGTACTAAAGATAAACAACAACAATCGCTCTCTCATTCTTGTACTAAAGATAAACAACAACAATCACTCTCTCATTCTTGTACTAAAGATAAACAACAACAATCACTCTCTCATTCTTGTACTAAAGATAAACAACAACAATCGCTCTCTCATTCTTGTACTAAAGATAAACAACAACAATTACTCTCTCATTCTTGTACTAAAGATAAACAACAACAATCGCTCTCTCATTCTTGTACTAAAGATAAACGACAACAATCACTCTCTCATTCTTGTACTAAAGATAAACAACAACAATTGTTCTCTCATTCTTGTACTAAAGATAAACAACAACAATCGCTCTCTCATTCTTGTACTAAAGATAAACAACAACAATCGCTCTCTCATTCTTGTACTAAAGATAAACAACAACAATCACTCTCTCATTCTTGTACTAAAGATAAACAACAACAATCGCTCTCTCATTCTTGTACTAAAGATAAACAACAACAATCACTCTCTCATTCTTGTACTAAAGATAAACAACAACAATTGCTCTCTCATTCTTGTACTAAAGATAAACAACAACAATTGCTCTCTCATTCTTGTACTAAAGAGAAACAACAACAATCACTCTCTCATTCTTGTACTAAAGATAAACAACAACAATCACTCTCTCATTCTTGTACTAAAAATAAACAACAACAATCACTCTCTCATTCTTGTACTAAAGATAAACAACAACAATCACTCGCTCATTCTTGTATTAAAGATAAACAACAACAATCGCTCTCTCATTCTTGTACTAAAGATAAACAACAACAATCGCTCTCTCATTCTTGTACTAAAGGTAAACAACAACAATCGCTCTCTCATTCTTGTACTAAAGAGAAACAACAGCAATCACTCTCTCATTCTTGTACTAAAGATAAACAACAACAATCGCTCTCTCATTCTTGTACTAAAGATAAACAACAACAATCACTCGCTCATTCTTGTACTAAAGATAAACAACAACAATCGCTCTCATTCTTGTACTAAAGATAAACAACAACAATCACTCGCTCATTCTTGTACTAAAGATAAACAACAACAATCACTCTCTCATTCTTGTACTAAAGATAAACAACAACAATCGCTCTCTCATTCTTGTACTAAAGATGAACAACTACAATCGCTCTCTCATTCTTGAACTAAAGATAAACAACAACAATCGCTCTCTCATTCTTGTACTAAAGATAAACAACAACAATCACTCTCTCATTCTTGTACTAAAGATAAACAACAACAATCACTCTCTCATTCTTGTACTAAAGATAAACAACAACAATCGCTCTCTCATTCTTGAACTAAAGATAAACAACAACAATCGCTCATTCATTCTTGTACTAAAGATAAACAACAACAATCACTCTCTCATTCTTGTACTAAAGATAAACAACAACAATCACTCTCTCATTCTTGTACTAAAGATAAACAACAACAATCGCTCTCTCATTCTTGTACTAAAGATAAACGACAAAAATCACTCTCTCATTCTTGTACTAAAGATAAACAACAACAATTGCTCTCTCATTCTTGTACTAAAGATAAACAACAACAATCGCTCTCTCATTCTTGTACTAAAGATAAACAACAACAATCGCTCTCTCATTCTTGTACTAAAGATAAACAACAACAATCGCTCTCTCATTCTTGAACTAAAGATAAACAACAACAATCACTCTCTCATTCTTGTACTAAAGATAAACAACAACAATCGCTCTCTCATTCTTGTACTAAAGATAAACAACAACAATCGCTCTCTCATTCTTGAACTAAAGATAAACAACAACAATCGCTCATTCATTCTTGTACTAAAGATAAACAACAACAATCACTCTCTCATTCTTGTACTAAAGATAAACAACAACAATCACTCTCTCATTCTTGTACTAAAGATAAACAACAACAATCGCTCTCTCATTCTTGTACTAAAGATAAACAACAACAATCGCTCTCTCATTCTTGAACTAAAGATAAACAACAACAATCGCTCATTCATTCTTGTACTAAAGATAAACAACAACAATCACTCT
Source organism: Bathymodiolus brooksi (assembly GCA_963680875.1). Lineage (NCBI taxonomy): Eukaryota > Metazoa > Mollusca > Bivalvia > Mytilida > Modiolidae > Bathymodiolus > Bathymodiolus brooksi. The sequence goes on from OY804582.1 coordinate 120,480,328, forward strand.
CTCATTCTTGTACTAAAGATAAACAACAACAATCACTCTCTCATTCTTGTACTAAAGATAAACAACAACAATCGCTCTCTCATTCTTGTACTAAAGATAAACAACAACAATCGCTCTCTCATTCTTGAACTAAAGATAAACAACAACAATCGCTCATTCATTCTTGTACTAAAGATAAACAACAACAATCACTCTCTCATTCTTGTACTAAAGATAAACAACAACAATCACTCTCTCATTCTTGTACTAAAGATAAACAACAACAATCGCTCTCTCATTCTTGTACTAAAGATAAACGACAACAATCACTCTCTCATTCTTGTACTAAAGATAAACAACAACAATTGCTCTCTCATTCTTGTACTAAAGATAAACAACAACAATCGCTCTCTCATTCTTGTACTAAAGATAAACAACAACAATCGCTCTCTCATTCTTGTACTAAAGATAAACAACAACAATCGCTCTCTCATTCTTGTACTAAAGATAAACAACAACAATCACTCTCTCATTCTTGTACTAAAGATAAACAACAACAATCACTCTCTCATTCTTGTACTAAAGATAAACAACAACAATCGCTCTCTCATTCTTGTACTAAAGATAAACAACAACAATTACTCTCTCATTCTTGTACTAAAGATAAACAACAACAATCGCTCTCTCATTCTTGTACTAAAGATAAACGACAACAATCACTCTCTCATTCTTGTACTAAAGATAAACAACAACAATTGTTCTCTCATTCTTGTACTAAAGATAAACAACAACAATCGCTCTCTCATTCTTGTACTAAAGATAAACAACAACAATCGCTCTCTCATTCTTGTACTAAAGATAAACAACAACAATCACTCTCTCATTCTTGTACTAAAGATAAACAACAACAATCGCTCTCTCATTCTTGTACTAAAGATAAACAACAACAATCACTCTCTCATTCTTGTACTAAAGATAAACAACAACAATTGCTCTCTCATTCTTGTACTAAAGATAAACAACAACAATTGCTCTCTCATTCTTGTACTAAAGAGAAACAACAACAATCACTCTCTCATTCTTGTACTAAAGATAAACAACAACAATCACTCTCTCATTCTTGTACTAAAAATAAACAACAACAATCACTCTCTCATTCTTGTACTAAAGATAAACAACAACAATCACTCGCTCATTCTTGTATTAAAGATAAACAACAACAATCGCTCTCTCATTCTTGTACTAAAGATAAACAACAACAATCGCTCTCTCATTCTTGTACTAAAGGTAAACAACAACAATCGCTCTCTCATTCTTGTACTAAAGAGAAACAACAGCAATCACTCTCTCATTCTTGTACTAAAGATAAACAACAACAATCGCTCTCTCATTCTTGTACTAAAGATAAACAACAACAATCACTCGCTCATTCTTGTACTAAAGATAAACAACAACAATCGCTCTCATTCTTGTACTAAAGATAAACAACAACAATCACTCGCTCATTCTTGTACTAAAGATAAACAACAACAATCACTCTCTCATTCTTGTACTAAAGATAAACAACAACAATCGCTCTCTCATTCTTGTACTAAAGATGAACAACTACAATCGCTCTCTCATTCTTGAACTAAAGATAAACAACAACAATCGCTCTCTCATTCTTGTACTAAAGATAAACAACAACAATCACTCTCTCATTCTTGTACTAAAGATAAACAACAACAATCACTCTCTCATTCTTGTACTAAAGATAAACAACAACAATCGCTCTCTCATTCTTGTACTAAAGATAAACAACAACAATCGCTCTCTCATTCTTGAACTAAAGATAAACAACAACAATCGCTCATTCATTCTTGTACTAAAGATAAACAACAACAATCACTCTCTCATTCTTGTACTAAAGATAAACAACAACAATCACTCTCTCATTCTTGTACTAAAGATAAACAACAACAATCGCTCTCTCATTCTTGTACTAAAGATAAACGACAACAATCACTCTCTCATTCTTGTACTAAAGATAAACAACAACAATTGCTCTCTCATTCTTGTACTAAAGATAAACAACAACAATCGCTCTCTCATTCTTGTACTAAAGATAAACAACAACAATCGCTCTCTCATTCTTGTACTAAAGATAAACAACAACAATCGCTCTCTCATTCTTGTACTAAAGATAAACAACAACAATCACTCTCTCATTCTTGTACTAAAGATAAACAACAACAATCACTCTCTCATTCTTGTACTAAAGATAAACAACAACAATCGCTCTCTCATTCTTGTACTAAAGATAAACAACAACAATTACTCTCTCATTCTTGTACTAAAGATAAACAACAACAATCGCTCTCTCATTCTTGTACTAAAGATAAACGACAACAATCACTCTCTCATTCTTGTACTAAAGATAAACAACAACAATTGTTCTCTCATTCTTGTACTAAGGATAAACAACAACAATCGCTCTCTCATTCTTGTACTAAAGATAAACAACAACAATCGCTCTCTCATTCTTGTACTAAAGATAAACAACAACAATCACTCTCTCATTCTTGTACTAAAGATAAACAACAACAATCGCTCTCTCATTCTTGTACTAAAGATAAACAACAACAATCACTCTCTCATTCTTGTACTAAAGATAAACAACAACAATCGCTCTCTCATTCTTGTACTAAAGATAAACAACAACAATCACTCTCTCATTCTTGTACTAAAGATAAACAACAACAATCACTCTCTCATTCTTGTACTAAAGATAAACAAAAACAATCGCTCTCTCATTCTTGTACTAAAGATAAACAACAACAATCACTCTCATTCTTGTACTAAAGATAAACAACAACAATCACTTGCTCATTCTTGTACTAAAGATAAACAACAACAATCACTCTCTCATTCTTGTACTGAAGATAAACAACAACAATCACTCTCTCATTCTTGTACTAAGGATAAACAACAACAATCGCTCTCTCATTCTTGTACTAAAGATAAACAACAACAATCGCTCTCTCATTCTTGTACTAAAGATAAACAACAACAATCACTCTCTCATTCTTGTACTAAAGGTAAACAACAACAATCGCTCTCTCATTCTTGTACTACAGATAAACAACAACAATCACTCTCTCATTCTTGTACTAAAGATAAACAACAACAATCGCTCTCTCATTCTTGTACTAAAGATAAACAACAACAATCGCTCTCTCATTCTTGTACAAAAGAAAAGATGTTTCTTCATTTGAAAACAAAATGGTAGATAATTATGTAATGACACTAAAGCCACTTTACCAAGCCAAGAAATTGTGCAATCATGTATATGTGTGTTAGAGGATATCAAATTTGCCTCTGTATGACCTGATCATGAGTAGGGGGTTGATGTAAAACAGTTTAAACTGCCACTAACTTTCACAAATTTCATTCATGTTCATTAATTACACAAAAAAATCCTTTGGTTTACAATAACTTTGATATATTACATGACTTTTTCAGGGATCACATGTTTTATATATATCACATGACTTTTGCAGGATCACATGTTTTTGGATGTTCTATATTTTGTTTCAGGGATCACATGTTTTTGGATGCTCTATATTTTGGATGGGACTTTTCCTGATACCATTCACTTGTTTAATCAGAGATATAGCATGGAAGGCGTAAGTCTTTTTTTTAAAATAAATTTGATACAGTAAGTTAATACAGTAGTTCCCCTCATATAAGACCACTCCTACAAGAGCCCTTCCCTCATATAAGACCACTCCTACAAGAGCCCTTCCCTCATATAAGACCACTCCTACAAGAGGCCTTGCCATATATAAGACCACTCCTACAAGAGGCCTTCCCTTATATAAGACCACTCCTACAAGAGGCCTTCCCTCATATAAGACCACTCCTACAAGAGCCCTTCCCTCATATAAGACCACTCCTACAAGAGGCCTTGCCATATATAAGACCACTCCTACAAGAGGTCTTCCCTTATATAAGACCACTCCTACAAGAGGCCTTCCCTCATATAAGACCACTCCTACAAGAGGCCTTGCCTTATATAATACCACTCCTACAAGAGCCCTTCCCTCATATAAGACCACTCCTACAAGAGGCCTTGCCTTATATAAGACCACTCCTACAAGAGGCCTTCCCTCATATAAGACCACTCCTACAAGAGGCCTTGCCTTATATAATACCACTCCTACAAGAGCCCTTCCCTCATATAAGACCACTCCTACAAGAGGCCTTGCCTTATATAAGACCACTCCTACAAGAGGCCTTCCCTCATATATGACCACTCCTACAAGAGGCCTTGCCTTATATAATACCACTCCTACAAGAGCCCTTCCCTCATATAAGACCACTCCTACAAGAGGCCTTGCCTTATATATGACCACGCCTACAAGAGGCCTTGCCATATATAAGACCACTCCTACAAGAGGCCTTCCCGCATATAAGGCTACTCCTACAAGAGATCTTCCCTCATATAAGGCTACTCCTACAAGAGGCCTTCCCTCATATAAGGCTGCTCCTACAAGAGGCCTTGCCTTATATAAGGCTACTCCTACAAGAGGCCTTTCATCACATAAGACCACTCCCACCAGAGGCCTTCCCTCATATCAGACCACTCCTACAAGAGGCCTTCCCTTATATAAGGCTACTCCTACAAGAGGCCTTCCATCATATAAGACCACTCACACCAGAGGCCTTCCCTCATATAAGGCCGTTCTTATTGAAGACCATCCCTCATACAAGACCACTCCCACCAAAGGCCACCACTCTTATCTCGCCAGATTTCAGATACACTGAGATAGTAAAGTACTTCTAAGCTGTCCCACTCTTGAGAGGGCAACCCTTTTATAAGTCCGTATTTTCAGTGCAGCAGTGTTGTCAGGAATAGATGTCAAAATTTTCAGAATAGGTGGCAGAAATATCAGGCGGGGTCTGACGGCCACCTAGGCTTCTTGACGCTGATACCTACATGGTGTGAAATTCTGCATTCTGAGCATTTCCTGGGGCTAAAATTACTTCTTGTCCTATTTTTTACTGCATAAACTTGAATTATTGTTGCCTAATGTCCATTGAGATTGAGTGAGCAAATTTTTAGTAAAAAAAAAGATTAAAAGGGATTGTACTTAACTAAAGTAGGTTTAATTTCTTAAAAAAAACCTATTTTGTTGATTAAATTCCAGAAAGAGTTACAATAAGCAATAAGTTTTATTAATAAATTTCAGATTCACTATCACTATCATCAGTTTGGTCATGATCAGTGTATAGTGAGTCACTATATTTTTTGGCATCAATTAGAGTTTTTTAGTTTTAGTATCTTTAGTAACAGACATTATATACCAGAACAAGACTTACAATAATGTTTAACATTTTCATGTATTGTTGGTGCGTGTTTCGGTTTGATCTGACATTAATAAGATCCGTCCTCCTTTTTACAAAAAGGATCACTGCGGCAGTATTGATCAGAAGCTTGAATTAAAGATGGTATCTGAAGATCATATGCATTCTTTTTTTCCCCTTTTTGGATCTTTGCAGAAGTGTTCTCTTGACATAACTGTGCAAAAGGGTTGGCCTTATAAGCAGGGGATTATCATTAAATCATACTAAAATTCTCAATATGTCAATGGGGAGAAGTTCTATTGTAACCATATTTTTCATTTCGGAATTTTGTTATAATGAATGTGAAAATATGTTCTTCTATAACATCATTATTAATCAGATATAAAATTGTATTTGTTTTCATAGAAATTAATTTGATGTATTGTTAATACCAGCAGACAATCTTAGCAATAAATATATCACATCTGATAGTTCTCAATAAAGTTACAGAGGATGTTGTGATCGTATGGTAATTGGATTTACAGTTGCGTATATAATCACCTCCTATCACCACTACTTCATTGGGGGTGTAATACTCATCTTGATTGTGGTAGGATGTATATAATCACCTCCTATCACCAGTACTTCATCGGGGGTGTAATACTCATCTTGAGTGTGGTAGGATGTATATAATCACCTCCTATCACCACTACTTCATCGGGGGTGTAATACTCATCTTGAGTGTGGTAGGATGTATATAATCACCTCCTATCACCACTACTTCATCGGGGGTGTAATACTCTTCTTGAGTGTGGTAGGATGTATATAATCACCTCCTATCACCACTACTTCATTGGGGGTGTAATACTCATCTTGAGTGTGGTAGGATGTATATAATCACCTCCTATCACCAGTACTTCATCTGGGGTGTAATACTCATCTTGAGTGTGGTAGGATGTATATAATCACCTCCTATCACCACTACTTCATCGGGGGTGTAATACTCATCTTGAGTGTGGTAGGATGTATATAATCACCTCCTTTCACCACTACTTCATCGGGGTGTAATACTCATCTTGAGTGTGGTAGGATGTATATAATCACCTCCTATCACCACTACTTCATCGGGGGTGTAATACTCATCTTGAGTGTGGTAGGATGTATATAATCACCTCCTATCACCACTACTTCATCGGGGGTGTAATACTCATCTTGAGTGTGATAGGATGTATATAATCACCTCCTATCACCACTACTTCATCGGAGGTGTAATACTCATCTTGAATGTGGTAGGATGTATATAATCACCTCCTATCACCACTACTTCATCGGGGGTGTAATACTCATCTTGAGTGTGGTAGGATGTATATAATCACCTCCTATCACCACTACTTCATCAGGGGTGTAATACTCATCTTGAGTGTGGTAGGATGTATATAATCACCTCCTATCACCACTACTTCATCGGGGGTGTAATACTCATCTTGAGTGTGGTAGGATGTATATAATCACCTCCTATCACCACTACTTCATCGGGGGTGTAATACTCATCTTGAGTGTGGTAGGATGTATATAATCACCTCCTATCACCACTACTTCATCGGAGGTGTAATACACATCTTGAGTGTGGTAGGATGTATATAATCACCTATCACCACTACTTCATCGGGGGTGTAATGCTCATCTTGAGTGTGGTAGGATGTATATAATCACCTCCTATCACCACTACTTCATCGGGGGTGTAATACTCATCTTGAGTGTGGTAGGATGTATATAATCACCTCCTATCACCACTACTTCATCGGAGGTGTAATACTCATCTTGAGTGTGGTAGGATGTATATAATCACCTCCTATCACCACTACTTCATCGGGTGTGTAATACTCATCTTGAGTGTGGTAGGATGTATATAATCACCTCCTATCACCACTACTTCATCGGAGGTGTAATACTCATCTTGAGTGTGGTAGGATGTATATAATCACCTCCTATCACCACTACTTCATCGGGGGTGTAATACTCATCTTGAGTGTGGTAGGATGTATATAATCACCTCCTATCACCACTACTTCATCGGGGGTGTAATACTCATCTTGAGTGTGGTAGGATGTATATAATCACCTCCTATCACCACTACTTCATCGGGGGTGTAATACTCATCTTGAGTGTGATAGGATGTATATAATCACCTCCTATCATCACTACTTCATCGGGGGTATAATACTCATCTTGAGTGTGGTAGGATGTATATAATCACCTCCTATCACCACTACTTCATCGGGGGTGTAATACTCATCTTGAGTGTGGTAGGATGTATATAATCACCTCCTATCACCAGTACTTCATCTGGGGTGTAATACTCATCTTGAGTGTGGTAGGATGTATATAATCACCTCCTATCACCACTACTTCATCAGGGGTGTAATACTCATCTTGAGTGTGGTAGGATGTATATAATCACCTCCTATCACCACTACTTCATCGGGGGTGTAATACTCATCTTGAGTGTGATAGGATGTATATAATCACCTCCTATCACCACTACTTCATCAGGGGTGTAATACTCATCTCGAGTGTGGTAGGATGTATATAATCACCTCCTATCACCACTACTTCATCGGGGGTGTAATACTCATCTTGAGTGTGGTAGGATGTATATAATCACCTCCTATCACCACTACTTCATCAGGCATGTAATACTCATCTTGAGTGTGGTAGGATGTATATAATCACCTCCTATCACCACTACTTCATCGGGGGTGTAATACTCATCTTGAGTGTGGTAGGATGTATATAATCACCTCTTATCACCACTACTTCATCAGGGATGTAATACTCATCTTGAGTGTGGTAGGATGTATATAATCACCTCCTATCACCACTACTTCATCGGGGGTGTAATACTCATCTTGAGTGTGGTAGGATGTATATAATCACCTATCACCACTACTTCATCGGGGGTGTAATACTCATCTTGAGTGTGGTAGGATGTATATAATCACCTCCTATCACCACTACTTCATCGGAGGTGTAATACTCATCTTGAGTGTGGTAGGATGTATATAATCACCTCCTATCACCACTACTTCATCGGGGGTGTAATACTCATCTTGAGTGTGGTAGGATGTATATAATCACCTCCTATCACCACTACTTCATCGGGGGTGTAATACTCATCTTGAGTGTGGTAGGATGTATATAATCACCTCCTATCACCACTACTTCATCGGGGGTGTAATACTCATCTTGAGTGTGGTAGGATGTATATAATCACCTCCTATCACCACTACTTCATCGGAGGTGTAATACTCATCTTGAGTGTGGTAGGATGTATATAATCACCTCCTATCACCACTACTTCATCGGGGGTGTAATACTCATCTTGAGTGTGGTAGGATGTATATAATCACCTCCTATCACCACTACTTCATCGGGGGTGTAATACTCATCTTGAGTGTGGTAGGATGTATATAATCACCTCCTATCACCACTACTTCATCGGGGGTGTAATACTCTTCTTGAGTGTAGTAGGATGTATATAATCACCTCCTATCACCACTACTTCATCGGGGGTGTAATACTCATCTTGAGTGTGGTAGGATGTATATAATCACCTCCTATCACCACTACTTCATCAGGGGTGTAATACTCATCTTGAGTGTGGTAGGATGTATATAATCACCTCCTATCACCACTACTTCATCGGGGGTGTAATACTCATCTTGAGTGTGGTAGGATGTATATAATCACCTCCTATCACCACTACTTCATCGGGGGTGTAATACTCATCTTGAGTGTGGTAGGATGTATATAATCACCTATCACCACTACTTCATCGGGGGGTGTAATGCTCATCTTGAGTGTGGTAGGATGTATATAATCACCTATCACCACTACTTCATCGGGGGTGTAATGCTCATCTTGAGTGTGGTAGGATGTATATAATCACCACTACTTCATCGGGGGTGTAATACTCATCTTGAGTGTGGTAGGATGTATATAATCACCTCCTATCACCACTACTTCATCGGAGGTGTAATACTCATCTTGAGTGTGGTAGGATGTATATAATCACCTCCTATCACCACTACTTCATCGGGTGTGTAATACTCATCTTGAGTGTGGTAGGATGTATATAATCACCTCCTATCACCACTACTTCATCGGAGGTGTAATACTCATCTTGAGTGTGGTAGGATGTATATAATCACCTCCTATCACCACTACTTCATCGGGGGTGTAATACTCATCTTGAGTGTGGTAGGATGTATATAATCACCTCCTATCACCACTACTTCATCGGGGGTGTAATACTCATCTTGAGTGTGGTAGGATGTATATAATCACCTCCTATCACCACTACTTCATCGGGGGTGTAATACTCATCTTGAGTGTGATAGGATGTATATAATCACCTCCTATCATCACTACTTCATCGGGGGTATAATACTCATCTTGAGTGTGGTAGGATGTATATAATCACCTCCTATCACCACTACTTCATCGGGGGTGTAATACTCATCTTGAGTGTGGTAGGATGTATATAATCACCTCCTATCACCAGTACTTCATCTGGGGTGTAATACTCATCTTGAGTGTGGTAGGATGTATATAATCACCTCCTATCACCACTACTTCATCAGGGGTGTAATACTCATCTTGAGTGTGGTAGGATGTATATAATCACCTCCTATCACCACTACTTCATCGGGGGTGTAATACTCATCTTGAGTGTGATAGGATGTATATAATCACCTCCTATCACCACTACTTCATCAGGGGTGTAATACTCATCTTGAGTGTGGTAGGATGTATATAATCACCTCCTATCACCACTACTTCATCGGGGGTGTAATACTCATCTTGAGTGTGGTAGGATGTATATAATCACCTCCTATCACCACTACTTCATCAGGCATGTAATACTCATCTTGAGTGTGGTAGGATGTATATAATCACCTCCTATCACCACTACTTCATCGGGGGTGTAATACTCATCTTGAGTGTGGTAGGATGTATATAATCACCTCCTATCACCACTACTTCATCAGGGATGTAATACTCATCTTGAGTGTGGTAGGATGTATATAATCACCTCCTATCACCACTACTTCATCGGGGGTGTAATACTCATCTTGAGTGTGGTAGGATGTATATAATCACCTCCTATCACCACTACTTCATCGGGGGTGTAATACTCATCTTGAGTGTGGTAGGATGTATATAATCACCTCCTATCACCACTACTTCATCGGAGGTGTAATACTCATCTTGAGTGTGGTAGGATGTATATAATCACCTCCTATCACCACTACTTCATCGGGGGTGTAATACTCATCTTGAGTGTGGTAGGATGTATATAATCACCTCCTATCACCACTACTTCATCGGGGGTGTAATACTCATCTTGAGTGTGGTAGGATGTATATAATCACCTCCTATCACCACTACTTCATCGGGGGTGTAATACTCTTCTTGAGTGTAGTAGGATGTATATAATCACCTCCTATCACCACTACTTCATCGGGTGTGTAATACTCATCTTGAGTGTGGTAGGATGTATATAATCACCTCCTATCACCAGTACTTCATCTGGGGTGTAATACTCATCTTGAGTGTGGTAGGATGTATATAATCACCTCCTATCACCACTACTTCATCAGGGGTGTAATACTCATCTTGAGTGTGGTAGGATGTATATAATCACCTCCTATCACCACTACTTCATCGGGGGTGTAATACTCATCTTGAGTGTGGTAGGATGTATATAATCACCTCCTATCACCACTACTTCATCGGGGGTGTAATACTCATCTTGAGTGTGGTAGGATGTATATAATCACCTCCTATCACCACTACTTCATCGGGGGTGTAATACTCATCTTGAGTGTGATAGGATGTATATAATCACCTCCTATCATCACTACTTCATCGGGGGTATAATACTCATCTTGAGTGTGGTAGGATGTATATAATCACCTCCTATCACCACTACTTCATCGGGGGTGTAATACTCATCTTGAGTGTGGTAGGATGTATATAATCACCTCCTATCACCAGTACTTCATCTGGGGTGTAATACTCATCTTGAGTGTGGTAGGATGTATATAATCACCTCCTATCACCACTACTTCATCAGGGGTGTAATACTCATCTTGAGTGTGGTAGGATGTATATAATCACCTCCTATCACCACTACTTCATCGGGGGTGTAATACTCATCTTGAGTGTGATAGGATGTATATAATCACCTCCTATCACCACTACTTCATCAGGGGTGTAATACTCATCTTGAGTGTGGTAGGATGTATATAATCACCTCCTATCACCACTACTTCATCGGGGGTGTAATACTCATCTTGAGTGTGGTAGGATGTATATAATCACCTCCTATCACCACTACTTCATCAGGCATGTAATACTCATCTTGAGTGTGGTAGGATGTATATAATCACCTCCTATCACCACTACTTCATCGGGGGTGTAATACTCATCTTGAGTGTGGTAGGATGTATATAATCACCTCCTATCACCACTACTTCATCAGGGATGTAATACTCATCTTGAGTGTGGTAGGATGTATATAATCACCTCCTATCACCACTACTTCATCGGGGGTGTAATACTCATCTTGAGTGTGGTAGGATGTAGATAATCACCTATCACCACTACTTCATCGGGGGTGTAATACTCATCTTGAGTGTGGTAGGATGTATATAATCACCTCCTATCACCACTACTTCATCGGAGGTGTAATACTCATCTTGAGTGTGGTAGGATGTATATAATCACCTCCTATCACCACTACTTCATCGGGGGTGTAATACTCATCTTGAGTGTGGTAGGATGTATATAATCACCTCCTATCACCACTACTTCATCGGAGGTGTAATACTCATCTTGAGTGTGGTAGGATGTATATAATCACCTCCTATCACCACTACTTCATCGGGGGTGTAATACTCATCTTGAGTGTGGTAGGATGTATATAATCACCTCCTATCACCACTACTTCATCGGAGGTGTAATACTCATCTTGAGTGTGGTAGGATGTATATAATCACCTCCTATCACCACTACTTCATCGGGGGTGTAATACTCATCTTGAGTGTGATAGGATGTATATAATCACCTCCTATCATCACTACTTCATCGGGGGTATAATACTCATCTTGAGTGTGGTAGGATGTATATAATCACCTCCTATCACCACTACTTCATCGGGGGTGTAATACTCATCTTGAGTGTGGTAGGATGTATATAATCACCTCCTATCACCAGTACTTCATCTGGGGTGTAATACTCATCTTGAGTGTGGTAGGATGTATATAATCACCTCCTATCACCACTACTTCATCAGGGGTGTAATACTCATCTTGAGTGTGGTAGGATGTATATAATCACCTCCTATCACCACTACTTCATCGGGGGTGTAATACTCATCTTGAGTGTGATAGGATGTATATAATCACTTCCTATCACCACTACTTCCTCAGGGGTGTAATACTCATCTTGAGTGTGGTAGGATGTATATAATCACCTCCTATCACCACTACTTCATCGGGGGTGTAATACTCATCTTGAGTGTGGTAGGATGTATATAATCACCTCCTATCACCACTACTTCATCAGGCATGTAATACTCATCTTGAGTGTGGTAGGATGTATATAATCACCTCCTATCACCACTACTTCATCGGGGGTGTAATACTCATCTTGAGTGTGGTAGGATGTATATAATCACCTCCTATCACCACTACTTCATCAGGGATGTAATACTCATCTTGAGTGTGGTAGGATGTATATAATCACCTCCTATCACCACTACTTCATCGGGGGTGTAATACTCATCTTGAGTGTGGTAGGATGTATATAATCACCTATCACCACTACTTCATCGGGGGTGTAATACTCATCTTGAGTGTGGTAGGATGTATATAATCACCTCCTATCACCACTACTTCATCGGAGGTGTAATACTCATCTTGAGTGTGGTAGGATGTATATAATCACCTCCTATCACCACTACTTCATCGGGGGTGTAATACTCATCTTGAGTGTGGTAGGATGTATATAATCACCTCCTATCACCACTACTTCATCGGGGGTGTAATACTCATCTTGAGTGTGGTAGGATGTATATAATCACCTCCTATCACCACTACTTCATCGGGGGTGTAATACTCATCTTGAGTGTGGTAGGATGTATATAATCACCTCCTATCACCACTACTTCATCGGAGGTGTAATACTCATCTTGAGTGTGGTAGGATGTATATAATCACCTCCTATCACCACTACTTCATCGGGGGTGTAATACTCATCTTGAGTGTGGTAGGATGTATATAATCACCTCCTATCACCACTACTTCATCGGGGGTGTAATACTCATCTTGAGTGTGGTAGGATGTATATAATCACCTCCTATCACCACTACTTCATCGGGGGTGTAATACTCTTCTTGAGTGTAGTAGGATGTATATAATCACCTCCTATCACCACTACTTCATCGGGTGTGTAATACTCATCTTGAGTGTGGTAGGATGTATATAATCACCTCCTATCACCAGTACTTCATCTGGGGTGTAATACTCATCTTGAGTGTGGTAGGATGTATATAATCACCTCCTATCACCACTACTTCATCAGGGGTGTAATACTCATCTTGAGTGTGGTAGGATGTATATAATCACCTCCTATCACCACTACTTCATCGGGGGTGTAATACTCATCTTGAGTGTGATAGGATGTATATAATCACCTCCTATCACCACTACTTCATCAGGGGTGTAATACTCATCTTGAGTGTGGTAGGATGTATATAATCACCTCCTATCACCACTACTTCATCAGGGGTGTAATACTCATCTTGAGTGTGGTAGGATGTATATAATCACCTCCTATCACCACTACTTCATCAGGCATGTAATACTCATCTTGAGTGTGGTAGGATGTATATAATCACCTCCT